>CM035435.1:73380491-73707991 GCA_020310875.1 Ceratopteris richardii
AGTTTTTATTGCAACACAAGATAGGTGGATATAAATTTTTCATTGCTCTCTAGCTAAAAGGTGCTCTTTGAGGTCTATGCCATCCATCATTCACTAATAACTCGTTGCCGGTACATAATGAAGTAATAACATTGTCAAGTATGTATCTTCCTACATCTCTACTCATCTATGGTGATTCATGACTATTTTCATGCTCCTCAAATGTGAAATTAGTCATTGAAATCATCATGGAGCAAATATTCTTGTATATTAAGTATAATTTTATTTTCTATATGATTTTCAAGTAAAATAATGATATTAATTTATGGGCTCAATACATACCCAAGCATTATCATGTTGATCAGGTGCTCGTGCATGCTCAAAGACACCATAGTCTACCTTATGTTCAATACATCCAATCGTAGTCTTTGATACGTGCCATAGACAAAATTACACCAACATATAATATGCTCTTGATAGTAAAAATCATCATAATACCTATCACACGACACATGTGAAGTTGTTGCATGGGTAGGAGGTGGAGTACCCTCCGATTGATCAAAATCTGATTACAGTACAACAAAAACAAAACATATATGAGTAATGTATATATCTATCAAATAATAGAATTAATAGTTTGATATACATATAGTAAGTATTCCTTGCACGTGTGTAGCAAAAACAGGTACTAGATATTAATAATCTCATTATTTACATACATACACATTCACATGTACACATTTACACATACACACATATTCACATATACATAGAAAAAATTTTTGACATATTAATGCACATACAAAATCATAAATATATGTATGTATGTACATGTGTGTGTATGTGTATGCTTTTGTTTGTATATGTGTGTATGTTTATGTGTTACATATGTGTGTGTGTATGCATGTGTATCCATGTGTATATGTATTTGTGTGTATGTACGTATTTGTGTATGTTTATTATAAGCTATTATTCTTAATAATATTACATGTATGTGTGTGTATATATAATAATATTACATGTATGTGTGTGTATATATATATATGGATCTATATGTATATGTGTGTACATGTATATGTGTGTATGTGTATGTATGTGTGTGTATGTGTATGTATGTGTGTGTATGCATGTTTGTAAATTTATATGTAATTATTATGCATGTTTGTGTATGTGTATGCATGTGTATGTATGTGTATGTGTACATGTATGTGTATATATGTATGCATAAGTGTATGTATGTATGGATTAAGTGTATGTATGTGTATATATGTAGGTGTGTATTAATATTTTTAAATGTGCATGTATTTATTATTTATGTGTGTGTATGTGTCTATGCATGTTTATAAATGTGCATGTATTTATTATGTATGTGTCATTATATGTCTATGCGTATGTATGTGTGTATGCATGTTTTCAAATGTGCATGTATTTATTATGTATGTGTATGTGTGTGTATGTGTATGTGTGTGTATGTGTATGTGTGTGCATGTGTACATGTATGTGTATCTCTGCATGTGTAAGTTTATGTATGTATGTGTAAGGGTACATATGTGTTTATGCATGTTTATACATGTGTGTATCTATTATGCATGTGTGTGTATGTATATGTGCATGAATGTTTATGTATATGTATGTATGTATGTGTAAGTGTATGCATGTATGTGTAAGTGTGTGTATGTGTGTATATGTATATGTGTGTATGCATGTTAATAAATTTAAAGTTTCTTTTATATACTGATCTTTCCTTTGTTTGAGATTAAAATAAAATGAGATATTGTATGGTAGAAAAAAAAAGAGAAGAGTTAACATACAACTTGAGGAATGGCAGTATTTTCACAAATAGCTATGTCTTCAAGAACCATTTCCTCAGTAGGAGGTATACAAAATGGTCTATATTACTATGAGTTATAATTCTCACATGTTTTATAAATATTTTACATTTAATCTATGTACTTTTGTTTCATTAAATAAAGACACATTGTTGCACAAAAGAGAGTTGAGTCAGATCATACATTGCATAATTATGCCAAATGGGCCATCATGGTTCTGTTGGTACATTTGTGAGTATATATATTATTGACATTATATTTTTTTATTTTATTTAAAACACTAATCATTAATAGTTTTTATTTGTTTTACTGCAACGAAAGGATTATGGTCATAATCCTACAAAAAACAAAATCCAATTTTCCACACACTATGGATGTGGATGTCTGAGTGAGTACATATGAGATCATCTAGATGTTTTTCCAGTATTATTAAATTTGATATAATTTATTTTATTTTTATTGATGTTTTATATGTTTTCGTTCGTTATGTTTGTTATATATTATATGAGAGTATTATGCAGAGGTAGATATGAATGAGGTGGAGAGACATACACAAGAGGGATGATATCAATTGTCACAAAGTACTCACCCCTCTACCAATGATGCCTCTTCAAATACATGAGATGGTATGGATGATCATGATAATGAGGATGATCATGATCCCTAAGGGGATTCAGGGTATTGACATTCTACATTGGATGTATTATTTACATTGAGACACACACACACACATACATATATATATATATATATATATATATATATATATATATATATATATATATATATATATATATATATATATATATATATATATATATATATATATATATATATATATATATATTCTAATTCTAGTTATGTTTCTAATTGTGTCTATGGCACGAATTAATGATAGGAATGTACTAATGTGTTTTATTAGAATTTATATCTAACATGTGATTTATGACTTGAATCGTATAATTCATTCATATTATATGTGTGTTTGTGTGTACATATGTATATGCATGTAGTTGTGTCTATATACGTATGTATGCACATGTAGCTATATATATATATATATATATATATATATATATATATATATATATATATATATATATATATATATATATATATATATATATATATATATATATATATATATATTTGTGTAAGTGCATGTGTGCATCTATGTGTGTATGTGTGTGTATATGTATGTGTATGTGCATATGTAGGTGTATGTGTATGTATGTGTATGTGTATTTATGTGTATGTGTATGCATGTATATGCATGTGTATGTGTATGTGTGTATATGCATGTGTATATGGATCAAGCATGCATGTGCATGTGCATGCATCTATATTTGCATGCATGTGTATGTGCATGCATGTGAAAGTGCATATGGATGTGTATAAGTATTTGTTTATGTGTGTATGTGTATGTGTATGTGCATGCATGCATGTCCATGCATGTGCATGTAGATATGTTTGTGCATATGTATGTGTGTATGTGTATGTGTATGTATGTGTATGTGTGTGTATGTGTATGTGTATGTGTATGTGTGTGTATGTGTATGTGTATGTCTATGTGTGTGTACATGTATGTGAATGCTTGAGCATGCATGTGCATGTATATATGTATATGTGCATGTGAATGTTTAAGTGTGAGTATGTTAATTAATTAAAACAAAACAATTTAAATGATATGTAAACAATGA
Source organism: Ceratopteris richardii (assembly GCA_020310875.1). NCBI lineage: Eukaryota > Viridiplantae > Streptophyta > Polypodiopsida > Polypodiales > Pteridaceae > Ceratopteris > Ceratopteris richardii. The sequence goes on from CM035435.1 coordinate 73,384,000, forward strand.
TTATTGCACTTACAATAATTAGCCATATATTTATATACTCGGTGAACTTCTTAAATAACATGCAATAAAGAGAGAGAGAGAGAGAGAGAGATCAAGAGAGAGAGAGAGATAGAAATTGAAAGAGAAAGAGGGATAAACAAGGAGAGAGAGTGAGAGAGAGAGACTGAGAGAGAGAGAGACTAGAAGAGAGAGCTCGACCTCATATACATAGTGCAGATATGAACTTTGGATCACTCTTCGATCAGATGCATGCAAAATGATGATCAAAGAGCGAGCAACAAGCAACCATCGCAAAACTCATGTGTAGACATCATATATGCAATCTTTATAATCGTTGCATATGTGATACTTGTGAGCATCACATTTTCGATGCTGAGGATGTGTCACATATAGTACTCTCATATTAGGAACACTTCAGTTAGCATAAATAATAGCCTCAAAAATAGGACCGATTTGAGCATTGTTTAAATGATGGTACACACTCAATGCTCAGTGTGACGAAATGCACAATCACGTAGCGACATAAGTGTGTCATCGTAACTGTGGCTATGCCCCATATTCCTTGTAATATATATATATATATATTTCTATTTTTTTGTGAATCAGTTTGATCACACTCTCATTGATAAAGTTGGGCAAAGGAGCGCATTTCAAGGCTTCTTGTCAGACCAAACATAAAGGGTTCACAAAAATGCTCTTGAATGTCTTGAAGAACACATTGGTGAGGCTATCTAGAAATAGGCTTTTACCATTGGTCAAAGAATCAATAGCATCAACTATCTCTATATAATTGATTGGGTCATCAAGAAGATGCCCCATATTTTAAGGGATTTTTTTTGTTCTAAATTTAGAGATGGAAGTCATCAAATCACTCCTTGAGAGGAGAGTGGAGTGGACACCCCGAAACATTGAGTGAAATGTTGACAATTAGTTTAATATTCTCTTCATTAGTCATGGACTCCACCCTATGATTGAATCGTATACAATATTTCTTCCTTGTGTTGCTTCTTCTTCACGAGTTTACACATTTCTATAGTCAATTTATCTATTTTTCTGCCTACCAATCTTTAAAATAAATTTGCAAATTCTTTCTTTGAATTTCCCCTTCATATCTAAGCTTTCTTCTTATTTTTTAGAACCAAGATAGAGGTGGGAATCACCTTTATTGACATTAGCATGGGACGTTAGGGCCTATTGTGTGGGATGGAGCCAAAGTGCCATAAAGTCAAACATGAATTTTGATCCTTGTACTTCTAGGGCTACTCTTTCCACTACCCCTACAGGTCTTAGCTTACTTTGATCTTCCATTGTGACTCTGAATTGTTCTTCTCTATAGGTTCAGAGACCTAGTTGCAACATGGTAGCTTCTAAACTAGGGTTGATTCCAGATCTGTCATGGATGATGACTCTTAGGAGCTTGCAACAGAAAATGTTGATGGTTATCCGTGGACTATGGCTATCCATGAGCATGGCTTATACTATAAAGCAAGTGCCTTGCCTACCACTTACTTGTTTATAGGTGTTTTTGAGCACTTTTTCTGCCAAGAAGAGATGTTTGGGGAGAACCATTGTCATCCTAGCGATGTCATTCTCGAGTTCTTGTTAGGATTCTTGGTAGGCATCATCTATGCTTTTGCCATGGTGATGGCCCTTGTTCTCATCCTTTCTTGCATTGGTAGTATCCTTCGGGCTTTCTCGTGTAGATCCCTTATCCTCTCTTTTTGGTCGTACCTATTCTTTAATTTTGAATGCCATAGATTCTTCATGCTTCTCTCGAGCTTGTTGGGCCATTGTTGGTACTCCTTGTGGTAGTTCTTGTAGTTGTACCATGCGAGGGATGGTAGAGGTACAAACGTACATTGGGTGGCACTAGATCTATAACAATATGGAAAGAGCTATTCGGTTGGTTTGACATTTGTTGCTTTGTATAATCTTTTGTATAATGATCGCACTCATCTAGACGATTTGCATAGGATAGTGCAATTTAAAAAAAAGAATCCCTTACTTTAGAGGTATCCATAGTTACCAATAGCCTATGATACGTTTCCTAGTTCGATTCTACACTCCCCTAGTTATGTCAGTGGGGCGACTCGCCATGCCAAGGGTGGATGGGGTAGAATAGAGTAAGGGGGCACCCAAAGCATGCTTGAGAATGAAGTTTTTTGGAATCGGTGTAGGTTGTCCCGAGTATGTTGCTGGTTGAGGAGCCGAGAATCCTTTGAGTGAGTAGCACTCCTAACCCTCATGTCCCAATTTTCAATAGAACTCTTAGGTCACCTTATTTAGGTATTCTACATGTGGGTGACCCTGTTTATTACAGAGAGTGCACTAGAGAGTGTTCCTTATCTCTTTATCTTTAAGGTCCTTTATCTCTTGTGAGAGTCTCATTTACTTGTCTTATAGGTACAAGCCCCTTTGTTGCAACTTAAGACCTTCTAGCTCCTTCTTAAGTTGCACTACTATGTCATCCCATCCTCCACGAGAGGAGGAGCTTTCTCCAAAGTGGAGTAGGGACTGCTCGATGTGTGTGGTTGTGGCAACAAACTCGATCAAGGAGGCATTAGTTGCTAAGCAATCCTTAAGTTTGTGCCTTATGCTGATGGTTAATTCTTTTTCCATCCACTTCTTGTCTAGGAACTCACGGTGGGCTTGAGGTAGCTTGGCTACCACTACTCTTGTCCATGTGAGTAGTTCTAAGAAAGGCTCACCCTGACCCACCTTGAGTGGAAGATTCTCTAGCTCATCCAGAACATGCTCTATGAAGTTCCTTACTATCCTAGCCACCAAGCACCGCCTCTTGTACGCTCGATCTGTACAACATTGGCTGGAAATTAAAACCCTACGGTCTTCGATGTATTTGCCTGCATTTCTTTCATATTTGACTGTATTTTTTTTTCATAAAAGGAAGTTCGACCTTAACCTATTCTCCCGGACTTTAATTAAAAAAAAAAAAGTTATCAGTGAATGGGACTAATGCCATGGGACCCCAAATCGCATGAGATGATAGAATTATCCGCCTGATTTGTAATGCTCTCTAGCTTGCCATACTCTTCCCTTGCATATTTGACTGTAGCCCATGGCGTCACTGAATGAAGCGCTGATAGCTTGGCGAAAAATTCGCACGCTTGGATCTCCTCGTGATATCTGCACATAATACGGAAGCTTGCTCTTCGTAAATTAATTTGCTGCTGGCTCCTATCCGATGACGCGGCGTTAGACGACTTATGAGTGGCAAGAGAGCTCACACAATCTATCAGAATGTGATAACTCACAGTCGATTACCATGCTTCAAACTGGATACAAGATAATTGTCAAAGTTATCGCTAACAAAATCTCTTGTCATTTAAATTCATGGCTTTGTGAGGACCAGAAAGGTTTTATCAAAGGTAATTTAAAGTCATGGCTTTGTGAGGACCAGAAAGGTTTTATCAAAGGTAGATCTATACTTGAAGCAATTGTCGATAAAGTTTCGGAAGGCGTTGCATTTGCTGAGGAGTCTGCACAAGATCTGTTATTCATTAAGATCGACTTCGACAAAGTGTATGACAGATTGGAATGGGACTTTATTCTTCAATCACTAAAAGACCTTGGATGCAGCCAAAAGTTCACCAAGATGGTTTCCACTCTTCTCGGAAATGCTTCAACTAGAATAAATATCAACGATAAGCTCTCTGAGCCCATACGTTTAAAAAGATCTATCAGACAAGGGTGCCCTTTGGCTCCACTACTCTTCGCTATCGCCTCGAACGGCCTCAGTCACCTATTAAAGCATCACATGGACTCTGGCAATCTCAAGGATCTTTCCCTACCTCTAAATCATGGCCAAATGATTGCTAGACTCTTTGCCGATGACATGAATGCCTTTGTACATAACGATATGAACAACATTGAGGTGTTCTAGAGTTGCCTCGACACCTTTTATGTGGCATCAGGTTCAAAAATCAACCAAGCTAAAACTGCTTTCAGAGCAATCTATGGACCTCCACCCCCATTGTTGCTAGATTTTAGGTGCCAAGTTATCTTTAGAGGTCAAGTCTTCCATCTTCTCGGCATTCTGATGAGCTTCCATATCACAATGGACCAACGATGGAACTGGGTGCTAGCCAAGCTCGATAGCAAACTAAACCATTGGAAAGGTATGCAAGTCAACTTGGCAGGGGGTGCTATGGTTGTCAACACATTTATGCTTTCAACCACTATTTACTTTATCTTGTGTTGGAGACCTAAGGAGAAAGAGTTGGCCAAAGTGGAAAGAATCTATAGAAACTTCCTTTGGACTGGGGACGCCAACAGGAGGGGGATTCCCAAAATCAAATGGGAAACTTGCATTAGCTCGAAAGACTCAAGGGGCTTGGGTATTTTGGATATTGTTGGATTGGCAGACAAGCTGGCGGCAAAGTGGCTTATCAAGGCTTGGAGCAATAGTGAGTCCTCTTGAGCTAAATTGATCTTCATAAACATGGAAGACCTTACCTTAGTTGGCCATCCTGATTAGAAGATTCTCACACTTTTGTTCTCCCCCCACCCAGTGTCTCCTAAAGGCTCTAGCCTCATGTGTTCTTTATGGAAGAGTTGGAACAAGGTTAAACAATTCATCAGAATCAGTGATGAGTGGAAGTGGGCAGCTAGGGTAAGACAAAATGGCTCTATCTGGTTCCCGATCAACAACATTAAGGGGGTGGAGCCTTGGAACCTCCAAATTGCAAAGCGGTTATGGAACAAGGGGTTCAAAGAGTGGAAACAACTCTGGAAACAAGAGACCAGCCAGCGGATTAGGTTCGAAGACTTAAACCCGAGACATAGAGTTACCCTCGAGGAATGGACTGTTCTTCAAGGCAGGTGTTTAGCGTGGGACCACTCAACTACCCGCCTTCTCTACAGATAGGATCTTCCTTGCCTGGAGGACCTCAAATGGAGCAATGGTAAGAAAATATCTAGAATCCCCAACTTTGAAGAGAACTTAGATGTTCATCACACCCTTAGCAAGAGGTGGTGCCTTTCTTGGACCAAACTTCGATGGGAACTAAATTTCATGTCTATCTGGCACCCCCTAATTGAGATCAAAAAGTCCGTTCTCGTTTGGTAGATCTTGCATAAGGGAATCTGGCCCAATGCAAGGGCTAACAAAGTCTGTGGTGTGCCGCCATGGTGCAAGCGTTGCCAGCGATGCATCGAAGATTTAGCTCACCTGTTCTTCGATTGCCCCAAGTCTTGTATTATCTAGCATCACGTGACACAGGTTTTGAGACTCACGAACCAAATCAATTGGCAACAGACACTGTTGGGTGAGGCGATCGGCAGCTCTTCGAGGTTGTGGAATGCCATCACGGGTGAGACTCTTTGGAAGATTCGGAGGGAGCGATGTGCTGTCAATTTTGGCCAAACTCCTAAGGAATGATCAAACGAGAAATCCTTGTTTCTTCTAGGTAAAAGAATCTCCCGAGATAAGAGATCTCCACCGTTTAGACATCACTGTATTTATCTCCTTGAAAACAACAAGTTGAAACCCAAATGGGTCCCACATGAGAGAGATAATAGATTTATCCGCCTCATTTGTAATGCCCTCTAGCTTGCCATACTCCTCCCTTGCATTGTGGGATTTGGGGGGTCCCATGAGCACTAGTCCCATTCACTTGTAACTTTTCTTCTTTATTATAATTGTAACTTTTCTTCTTTATTTTAATTAAAGTCCGAGAGAATAGGCTAAGGCCGAACTTCTTCTTATTAAAAAAAAAAGAAAAAGAAAAAAAAACCCTAAGGCGAATAGGGCGATTACGAGGACTCTTCTGCTCGGCATAGCTTCGAGTGAGTTTACAACGTGCAACTTAGAGGTTGCAACCTACAGGCGGTTCAGCAGATCAAGGCAAATGCGCCTGGAGCGTAGAAGCTACGATATCGCCATATTGATGTTCCTGTAATTACGCCTTCATTTACAAGCGTCGCGCGACTACGAGGTTTTACTATAACGAAAATGCGCAGTTACAGCTCGGACGTTACGTCCTGCGGATCCTCAAGAGTGAAGAGGACATGGTCTGCAAAGCTGTCCTGGAACTCTCTCTCTCTCTCTCCACTAGGTTAGACTGCAGTATTTTGATGACAGTTGTAAAACATGCGAATTCGCGAAAGTGAACGACAGCTGCCTTTGCAATCGGAGCTTCCTTGCATTGATTTTGATGTTCAGTACAATCAGGGCAAGATTCAATGGACGCTCTCTGTTTTTCTTCTTCTCGGGAAACTGATCACGTAACATGGCTTGAACGTGGTAGGCCATCTCTTCCGGGATAAGTGATATCGCTGCCATGGCTAGCTAAAAACCCATCTGCAGTCGTCGAATTCTGATGCATCAAGTCTCGTAGAAGTAAAAGCATATTGCCAGATCCCATAGATCAAACCCTAAAAGTAGTTTCTGCACTTTATTTGGCACTTCTCTCGGTTAAGAGATCAGAACCTCCTATCAGTGTGCTGCAGACGGCAACATATGAATTGGCACAATATCAAATGCGGACGGATAAGCATAAAATGCATATATTATAAAATGCATTGGTGTCTTATCATGTTGCAAGTTCATACGACCAAGTGTAGCCCAATTAGAAGAAAAAAATGTTGGGGTGCATGAGAAAAATCAATCCTTTAAAGCTTGGTTCATTCTTGGTTCGATGAGAGGATACAATGGTCAGGCTTTGAGCCTTTGAGAATTTTTTTTTTGGGTTAACATAATCCACTAGAATATTATTCCTGTAAAATGATTCAACAACGTCCCCATTTTGTATATTTGTTTGTTTTATTTTTTATTTCTCTCAAGGGAAATCAATTTTTATTTCCATGGGCTGCTACAGAAATTGAATCATTAGAATCCATGCTTCAAGCTTTACAACCATAACACTTTAAGTCTAGCAAATCTAGCTTAAACTAGTGAGTTTTTTGTCTCTTATGAGGAGGGCATGGGTTCAAGTCCCCTTGATTACACTCATAGGACACTCTTTATCATTACATGAGAAGATGTTAAACCAGCTCCCTTTGGGAATTGTTGGCCTTTGGGTGCTTTCACTAGACAATGTCATTAGTGGCAAGGGTCCTACTTGCTTAAACAAGGTCTACTTCACTTCATACTAGTTTTTGTGCTTGATCTTAAGGCTCTTCCCAATTCCTACCCTTAAAGGAGCTTCAAGCTCTATCATTTTTAGTAGGTGCTAGGCATTCAATCTCTACTTGTGTGAGATCAGGGTCCCATGGGTGCTATGCCCTTCACTATTGCAATTTTCATTAGTTCAAGCTATTAGGAAGGGTATATCATAAGATCGAGCTTCCCTTTAAAATTTGAAAAAAGAGACCATAAAACTCTCAAAAATTTCAAGAATGTCAATAGTCTAATAAAATCAACAATCTAGAATAAACTAATATAACTAGCAAGATCATCCTCAGTTAAGAGAGAGAACCTATCCACCCATCCAATTCCACCCATATGGATATCTCTAGGCCATGAGGATGCATCTCCATAGCATCTAAGTGTCCAGTCAATTGTCATGAAGTGGTGCAATGGTGATGCACCATGATGGATTGTCCTTTATGTGACCTTCATGATGATGCCCTCATATTAGAAAACTAAACTTTGGATGACACATGGTATTCTGCATAGACCTGCAAAATACTCAAAAAACCACACAATACACAAAGATATTGAACATAGATTTCCTAGGTTTTCCAAATGCAATCAAACATATAGTCTATGGCTAAGCTAGGCCACTATACCTTTTATTAAAAGACATATACAAAAGTTTCCAGAAGCCATTTCACCTTTCACATGGATACCAATGATAACAATCTCTCACTAAAGGCCAATATGGCTAAAGTGACTATGGGAGAAAAAATAAGGAATATGTGAGTGTAGATATAGAAACTATACCTCCCACCTAATAGGCATGTTATAGAGTGTAGAATCAACTTTGCAAGAACATGAATCAAGTAATCCCCATCAAGGGACAACTCGTCGAAACCTATCTTGTGGTAGAGCTTTACTCAAAGAAACTACAACATTAACTTGAGTATGAACCTTCTCAATTATAATGCACTTCGTGGTTAAGAAACCTCTGATGAAGTGATACCTCACCTCAACATGTTTGTTCTTTGCATGATAGATCATATTGTTAACAAAAGAAATTGCACTTTCTCTACCACTAAGCAAACAAGGTACATGTTGAGGTAGATCCAGATCACAAGCAAGCAAAAAAGCCACAATGTTTCCTTACATGCCTCACTAGATGCAACATACTCTGATTCTATAGTGGAAACAACTATACATTCTTGAAGATGAGATCTCCAAGAGATAGAACATCCAACAAAATGAAAAATGTACCTTGATGTAGACATTCAATCGTCTATGCAAACAACATAATTAGAATATGCATAACCAAGAATCGATATATATATATATATGTATGTATATATATATATATATATATATATATATATATATATATATATATATATATATATATATATATATATATATATATATATATATATATATATATATATATATATATATATTAAAATCATCTTGACCTCACACATATGCATACTCACATGCATATGCATACATACACACACATATGCATACACACATATACATACATACATGTACACACACACGTATATATACACATACTCACATACATATTACATACACACATGCATATACATACACATACATGCATACTCACATGCATATGCATACATACACACACATGCATACACATACTCACATACATATTACATACATACATGCATATACATATGCATACTTACATCCATATACATACATACATACACACACATATGCATACACACATATATATACATACATATACACACACATATACATACACACATGCATATGCATACATAGATACACACACATATGCATACACATACTCACATACATATTACATACACACATGCATATGCATGAATGCACTCATATATACATATACATACACACTCACATATATATACACACTCACTTACATATATATATACACACTCACATACATATTACATACACACATGCATATACATACATACATACATACACACATATATGCATACACATATTCACATACATATTACATACACACATGCATGCATTCATATGTAAATATACATACACACTCACATATATATACGCACTCACTTACATATATACATACACACTCACATACATATTACATGCACACAATGCATATACATACACACACATATGCATACTCACATGCATATGCATACATACATACACACATATGCATACAGACATATACATATATACATGTACACACACACATATACATATGCACATGCATATGCATACATACATATGCATACACATACTCACATACATATTACATACACACATGCATATGCATGCATTCATATATACATATACATACAAACTCACACATATATAAATACTTACATACATATATACATAGACACTCATATACATATTACATACACACATGCATATACATACACACACATATGCATACTCACCTGTATATGCATACATACATACACATACATATGCATACACACATACACATACATACACACACATATATACATACACACATGCATATGCATATAAAAAATAGATCTTTAGATTATATATATATATATATATATATATATATATATATATATATATATATATATATATATATATATATATATATATATATATATATATATATATATATATATATATATATATATACATACATACATACAAACACATCCTAATTAAAGTGGGCATGTTCAATTAATTCTCATGTACACACATGTGTATACATACACATATGCATATGCATACATACATACACACATATGCATACTCTCATGCATATGCATACACACATACACACACATATGCATACACACATGCATATGCATGCATTCATATATGCATATATATACATACTCATATATATATATACACACTCACTCACATATATATACATACACACTCACATACATATTACATACATATATGGGATCAGATGGCATCTTTACATACACCTTGGGGTGCTCATGTCCATGATGACTCCAAGATATATCATATACGTGCTGGAGCTCCAATGATGGAGCTCCCACGCAAACCGAGGAGGCTTATGGATATCATCATGGATTGGCTGCAGTGTTGGAGGACTTGGAAGGATGTGGTGCGATCATTTCATGGGAACATCTACGATGAGGTGAGCTTATAAACTTGGTTTGGTGTTTTCAGTTTTTGTTTATAAATATCATGTCAATTTATCTCATTTCATGCATATGCTTTGTTGCAGGACTGTAGGTGTAAAGGTTTTGATTCCTCTAGCCATATGTATAGTAGTGCTTTGCCACAAATATTGCAAATTCTTTCCTTGGTAAGAATCATGATACTTAATGCATATCCACTCTAAGTTCCAACCATAGAATTTTTAAGAATCTCTTTACTCAAGAGAGCTCCAAATACGTCATCGTTGTCATTTGACTACTTTACCACTAGGTGCACTATTGCTACTAGCTATGCAAAACGTATACCATGATGATGGCAAGGTGTATAACAATAAGAATACTCTTTTTTTCATTATCCATCTCCATTTTTTCAGCTTGTAACTCAAAAAAATATAGCATCAAAATCATTTAGATGATTAGCAAAATTATATCTGTCCTTTGCACCACATGGGCATACATAAGCGATATCCACAAAAGCATACATAGTGCGTATGTGCTCAATATATGCAATAAAATGAAACTAAAAGGATGCATTTATAGCCCAAACAATAGCCAACCAGACCTACAAGTGTCTATCAACTCCAATCTTTTGACCCAAAGCAACTTGCATAAATGTGTGGTTTTTTGAGCAAACTTGTAAGAAGATGCAAGAGCTGAAAACTCAGTGACAAAGCTGAATGTATACTACCAAGGACATGCAATCGTGAGTGGATCTAGTGGCAAGATTGATCTTTGGACCAATCTGCCCATTAGCATAGTCAAAACTCTCCAAAAACTACAAAATAAGATTTTAAGTTTCCTCAAAATTTCACCCAAATAAACCTTGCGTAAATCGATGGAGAGAGCCAAGAAGATACTTTGAAAGCTCAAAAATAATGTCTACTTGAAAAATCTTTGGTCACCATGAACTAGGGCTTATTGGTAGGGAAACCTCGAGTCAAGCGAACCTTGGGGTACTGGAATGGATGAGTGTGATAATTAACTCATGTAAGAAAGACTTGTGAATGATGTGTGTGCAACTCTCATCCCATCCTTTTATAGCCTCTTGTATTCTAAAAATGGAAATTATCTAGAATGATCTAGTGCCACCATGTGGCCATCATGCAACACTCATCCCCATTACTACTGAATATCTTAGGATATCCCCCGAGCTTGGGACCTTGGGTATGGGTCACCCTTGTCCCACATACACATGGAATGATCCGTATGCAACTCTCCTCCCATCCTTTTATATCCTCTTGTATTCTAAAAATAGCAATGATTTGGAACAATCTAGTGCCACAATGTGGTCATCATGCAATACTCATCCCCATTACTACTAAATACCTTATGATATCCCCAAGGATTGGGACCTTGGCTATGGCTGGCTCTTGTCTCACACACACATGGAATGGTCCCTGTGGACCAATGTCTAACACTTTCTCCCCCTTCTAAAGATCATTGTCCTCAATGATCAATGAGGAAAAGTACTTGCCAACGAGAGATTATGATTCCCAAGTAGAGTTAGTAAGTGGGAATCCTCTCCAGGATACTAGATACTCCTCGATCACACGGTTCCTCAATAGTTTATGTCTCCAATCTAGTATCTTGTTTGAAGAATGATCTGTTCTATCAATTTCCTGCAAAAAAAACAATACCCTTTATTAGATTATCCTCCCTAGAAATATACTTTCTAAGTTTACTGACATGAAACATTGGATGGAATCTACAATCTAGAGGAAGCCCTAATCGGTATGCAATATCACTTAGCTTCTTTACTATCTTCCAAGGTCCACAAAACCTTGGTGAAAGCTTACTACACTTCCTTGTGGATAGTGAAGTAGATCTTGTTGATACCTGAAGAAAGACTCTCTCTCCTTCCTCAAAGGATCTAGGAGATTGCTTCCTATCAACATACTCTTTTGCCCTATGAGCTGCTTATTGCATCTTGGCTTTAGCTATTTCTAGATTCGCTTGCAGTTTTGCTAAAAACTCTGAAGCACTACGACATTTCTTTGGCATTCCTATGGTACTTGGAGCATTGGGATTCATGCCAAAGTTCATCTCAAAGGAGACATTCCTATCACCTTATGTGGTATATTATTTTAAGCAAACTCTACTAGTGGCACATAACTATCCCAAGTTGGGTGTCGATGTTCCACGGATTGCATCATCACATACACAATGCTTCTACATTGCTTATGTGATGGTAAATTTTGATCAAAGTAAAAAAGAAAAATGTTGGATTGCTCTTCGATCTTCATTATATGTGCAACTGATCAAAGAGCTCTTTAACGTTTAGATCTATGCTCTGCTTACGAGCTCCAACAATCTCTTTTTGAATCTCTCTCTCTCTCTTTCTCTCTCTCTCTCTCCCCCCTTCTTTCCACCTCTTTATCTTTCAATTTCTATCTATCTATCTCTTTTTCTCTCTCTCTCTCTCTATTGAAAGTTATTCAAGAACTTCACCAAGCATAAAATATGGCCAATTATTATAAGTATAATTTTCATTTTTTTTATATCATTTACATTATTTTATTTTCATTATTAACATACTCACACTTACTCATTCATATGCACATATACACATATTCATGAACATGCATGCTCACACTTATACACACGCATACAAATGCACATATACACACATACACTCACATACACTTAAACGTACACATACACATACACACACACATACACATATGCATATGCACAAACATATCTACAAACTCATAAAAGGACATGCATGCATTATTGCATATACACATACACACATTAACACATACTAATTATACAGATGCATATGCACATGCATGCTTAGACATACACACATGCATATATATATATATATATATATATATATATATATATATATATATATATATATATATATATATATATATATATATATATATATATATATATATATATATATATATATATATATATATATATATATATATATATACACACACACACACACACACACACACCTAGTACACGTACACATACACCTACACATGCACATATGTACACAGACATACACACATACATTTACACATACACATGCACATGCGTACATATACACACACATATGCACATACACTTACACATACACATGCACATACATACATATACACACACATACAGATGCACATAGATAAACATGCACATACATACACATACACACATACACTTACACATACACATGCACATACATACATATACACACACATACACATACACATGCACATACACACACATACACACACATACACACATACACACATACACTGACACATACACATGCACATACATACATATACACACTCATATACATACACATACACACATATACACATGCATATATACGTACACATTCACATACACATACACACATGTATATGCATAAAACATATCTATATTCACATATATACACACATACATACATACATATAAACACACATACACATACACATGCACATATGTACACACACATACACACATATGCTTACACATACACATGCACATACATATATATAGAAACACATACACATGGACATACATACACATACACACATACACACATACACTTACACATACACATGCACATACATACATATACACACACATACACATGCACATACACACACATATGCACATACACTTACACATATACATGCACATACATACATATACGCACTCATATACATACACATACACACATATACAGATACACATGCATATATACCTACACATATACATACATGTACATACATGATACACTTATGCACATACACATATACACATACACATTAACATACTACACATATACACAAACATACACATACATGTGCGCACACACATATGCACATACACTTACACATACACATTCACATACACATACACATACACATACACACATGTATATGCATAAAACATATCTATATGAACATATATACACACACAAATACATGCATATACATGCATGTAGACACACTTACATAAATATAGATATATACCTAGATGTGCATACATACAATTTATACAAACACAACTACATGCACATACATACATATATACACACAAACACACATATAATATGAATGAATTATGTAATTAAAGTAGTAAGAAACATAAACAACAATAAAAATCATTAAAAAAATACTTTTCATTAGTTAGTACCATAGACACAATTCAAAACATAATTGAAATGAGAAAATATATAGATAGAAAAAGAGTAAGTATATCAATGTAAAATATACATCCAATGTAATATATCAGTCATCATGATCATCCTCATCCACATCATCTTGTAAGTCCTCATCATCATGATCATCCTCATCATCATGATCATCGGCATGATCTATTGTATTTATAGTGGCATCATGGGTAGAGGTGTGAGCACTCTGTGATGATCGAGATTGTCCCACTTGTCTTCGTCTCTCCACCTCATCCATTTGTACCTCCATAATACTTTTGTATTACATATAATAAACATAAATAAATAGGACATATAAAACATCAATAAAAATAAAATAACTATCTGAAATTTACTAATATGCACAAAAGAATTTGGATGATATTGCATGTACTCACGAAGACATCGATATCCACAATGTGTAGCAAAATTGATTTCATTTTTTATAGGATATCGACCATAATCCTTTCGCTGCATTGAAACAAATAAAAATGATTAATGATTAGTGTTTTAAAAGAAAAATTAGTTTCAATAATACATATACTTAAAAATGTAGTTATAAAACCATGATGGCCCATCTGGCCTAAGTGTGATGTATGACCACACTCAAATCTCTTCTTTGTAGCCACCTGCATTTATTTAATGAAACAAAAGAACATAGATTAAATATAAAACATATGAGAATTATAAGTAACTATAATATAAATGTTTAATTTGTATACCTTCTTCTGAGGAAATGATTCCTAAAGATGTAGCTATCTGCAAAAATACTACCACGTCTAAGGTGGTATGTTAGGTCTTCTCTTATTTTATTCTACCATACAATGTCTCTTGTTTTTTCATACACACACATACATAGTAAATACATACCCACACATATACATATATACACATATATATACATGCATACATATACACATATACATACACTTACATATACATACATACCTAAATATACATACATACACACACATACATGCATACACACACATATGCATACACTTACACATACATACATACCCACACATACACATATACACACATAAACATACACATACATAGTAAATACATACCCACACAGACATGGATACACATACACATATACATACACTTATAGATACATACATACACTTATATATACATACATACACACACATACATGCATACACATATACATATGCATACACTTACACATACATAAATACCCACACATACACATATACACACACATACCTGCATACACATACACATATACATACATACACACACATGCATAGTAAATACATAAGCACACACATGCATATATACATACACATACATCAGTACACATACATATATACATACACTTACACATACATACCCACACATATACATACACATATAGATATATATACATGCATACACATACACATACACTTACACATACATTCATATCCACACATACACATACACACACATACATGAATACACATACCCATATATATACATACACATACATAGTAAATACATACCCACACACATACATATATTCACACACACATACATGCATACACATACACTTATACATACATACATATGCTTATACATACATACATATAGTTATATATACATACATAAATATATACACATACATGCATACACATACACATATATACATACCCATACATACACATATACACACACATACATGCATACACATATACATATACACACATACATGCATAAACATACACATATACATACATACACATACATAGTAAATATATAATCACACACATACATATATACATAGACACATACATCCATACACATACATATATACATACACTTACACATACATACCCACACATATACATACACATACACATACACGTACACATATACATACATGCATAGACATACACATACACTTACACATACATATATATCCACACATACACATACAAACACATACATGCATACACATATACATATACATAAATAGTAAATATATACCCACACACATACATAATAAATACATGCATACACATACCCACACATATAGATCACACATACATAATAAATACATGAAGACATACACATACTCACACACATCCACATATGCATATGATGGAGATGTTTAATCTCCAAAAGACAAGCTATACTTGAGTTTAGAACACCTCTATATCAAGCATAGCTCAAAACTTTCACTAATTTTGGAAGTCTTTACCAGAATATGAACATTTAACATTTCTATGAGTTATGACTTTACTTAGAAAAGTATGCTTCACAAACACTCATTGACTGATGAAATGATTTAAGTTTTCCATGAAACTTTGATACAACATTCTCCTAATGTCTTTGTAGCTACTTGACGTGATAGTTCTTCAAATGAACTTACAAAGCTTTAGATTTACTTCAATAAGTAAACCTATGTCTGAAACAAGCTTCCTCTCTAGGCAACTTTCACATATGCAACTTTAAACACTTGGTGCTCTCAATCTAAAACCCGTTTGATAAAATGCTTTTAGACATAGACAACTTACCTTGCAATTTATATTTTGAATGCTCATTTATGTAAAACTTTACACTTTACACTGAGATCTGATCAAACCTTTGACCATCAAGATTGTGCCTATTTCAAAAGTCACTCATCACGTTTACACATACAAATGTTCTTATTAACAATTATCCCACCCCGATTACAATTAGACTCTCAATTCTTGACTAGAGATGCCTCAACTTTAGAATTAGATGTGTACAAAAGGATTTCTCAATTGGCTAAGCACAGAAGGAGAATGAGGAGAACTCAGCCTGATTACAATTAGAATCTCAAATCTTGACTAGAGATGCATCAACTATAGAATTACATGTGTACAATAGGATCTCTCAATTGGCTAAGCACAGAAGGAGAATTAGGAGAAAGATCGAGACGCTATTCTCAGAAAAAAACTTCCATTCATCTGAATTTGCATCTGATGGATACTTCTCATATTCAAACTCATCTACTCATCCTCTATTAATCTATTCTTCTTCTCTCTTATGAAACTTCTATATACAAGTATATATAGGCGTTTATACCATGATTCATCACTAATACAAAGTATCTTTAAACTATTTACACGGTTAGTATACATGGGTTTGCAAAACATCTCTCTCTATATCTTCTCTTCACTATATGCTTCATCCTTCCTCCCTTTCTTCATTCTTCATTCTTCAATTCTCTTTGTAATCATCAATTTATGATTGTCTTGCTCCAACAGCATACATACATACACACGTCAAATATTTATAGTTTTGAATGTGTATTTATATGTCAGAATCTATATTTGTTTATATGTGAATATGTGTGTATGTGTAAATCTATATATGTGAATGTGTATGTATGTAAATAATCAATTCATTAATATCTAGTGTTGACTAGAATTATTGTTGATCTTTTTGCACTAACATGACCTCATTCTCTGGAGTAGATGTTTAATTGCAGGTACTTGGAGATTTTTTGGAGTTCTCTTGGGAATTGTTCGTTTTTTTCCACTAGAAGGGCAGCAAGATTATTTAGGGGAGTGAGGACAAGGTCGTAAAAAAAAGGGGGTTTGAGAGAGAAGATAGTGAGGCAAGAGCCAAGGCTGAGTGGGATTTTGTTGATAGAGTACGTGCTAAATCACAAAAACATGCTGCTGAAAGATTTGCAATAGAATTGTCTACAAGGGGGTAGAAAAAAAAGACTCGAAATAATTTAGAGGCCTTTTTTTTGCTTTGACTTGGGGTCCGGCTAGGGATCCGAAACAAAGGTCTCTAGCTAGAGGTGCTTCTTTTGATCTGAGACAAAAAAACAAAGGCTTTTCAATAGAAGGGTCACAAAGAAACTCCAATGCTACTAATAGCTCAAGAAGAGTGACTCGAGCAAGTCGAATGGATGACTGGACATCTCTGTTTGGTACTTCAGTATATGCTACTCGTGAATTTCAAGAAGTTGAGGGGGAATCTACAGAGCGATAAAGAGCCAAATGGGAGTGTTATCAGTGCACAATTGAACGCACTATACAAGAAGAATCAGCATGACCTACAAATTCAAAGGGAGCATGCAAAGAGACATAGAGTAGGAGGAGGAAAGAGAGGAGTTTCGTGCAGACGACACAAGAGGTAAGGGGGCTGCTGTCTCATGAACTCTCTCTCTCTCTCTGTGGGTTTTTTTTGGTATGCTCTTTTTGTGTGTGCAAATGTGTAGGTATCGAGGGGAGGAGAGCAAGAGGTGGGGGGTTGAAGTGCCTCTAGAGGTCGTCAGTAGAGGGTTTTTTTTTTATCCGATTGAAGTTTCATTTTTGGAGTGCTTAGTGTGGCTAAAAGGATATGGGGGAAACCCAAGCAGATGACGTGAGTGATGATGAGGGAGTTTGAAGGCAAAGGATGTGAAGGGATGGTCCGCTCTTGGGTGCGTGGATTAAACTACAGAAAGCATTTCGACCTCAACTAAATTAGAGGGAAGCCTAAAACTAACACAATGAAGCTCTGCAAGTCCTATGATATGTTGCAGTCGGTGCTTCAATTATAGTAGTCTCCCTATATATGAAGCTAATACAGCTGAGAGTGTTGAATGCATGGACCAAGCTTTGAGTGCTGGCATGAATTTCGGAGTATGAGATGGTTGTAGCTGCACTCCTCTTCATCAAGCTGCTAGAGTAGGTCATTCTATTGCATTTGAGTGGTTGTTGAGGAGGGAAAAACTTTGGAAGTGTGGGGAAAAAATGGATTGAAAACACCTTAACGGACATCAAGAAAATGCTAGTGTACACGTAGTTGACATATTTAGTGTTGTTGGAAGCTCGAGAGAAATCTTTGATGTATAGTCAATGAGTGGATATGCACCATATTGGCCACAAAATTACATTGGAACTCGTCCGAGGTTCATCTGTTCTTGTAAATGTTCATGATGACACTGGAGCACGTGTTTCACAATGGCAGATTGAATAGCTCATTTGAGAGTTTTTTGGAAGGTCATATAATGGAAAATAGAGATAAACTTGGATACAACCTAAAGGAACTGCTAATGCTTCGTGCGTGCTACCGAGGGGCTTGGTTGGATTAATTATTTTCTTTATGTCACATTTTTGCACTCCTCTAATGATCTTCTTGGGAGTAAGAAAAACAAAGAGAAGTAAAAAATTAGATGCCAAAGTAGGTGATGATCATGTTGAAGTCAAAGGAGAAAAGCTGGAGTCCGTGTGCAATGAATTCAGGAAGTCGAATATGTTGAGTGCAATGTGCATGTATTGGTAGTTCAAACGCTTCTGTCATATGGTGACATGTTGTAGGGAAAAGTCCATCACCTTGGGCATTCATGTTTAACTCCACATCATGGATAGTATTGTAGTTAGGATGCAATGAAGGCTTTTGAGGAGTGGCTGGATAGTAGCAAGCATGTATGCAACTCGAGTAGTAGAAGAGGTGTCGAAGAAAGTAGACAACAGCATAGGTTGTTAGGAGTGAGGTCATTGGACAGAGTTTGAGGACATATGGAGGAGGAGCAATTTCAAGTGGGGATTGGGGGATCACTGATGATCACACACAAGGGGGCGGCTTGCATAGTGACTTCATGTCATTGTTAGTGGTGAAAGGCGTAGCAATCAGCATGTGATGCAAAGAGCTCAACATTTATGAGGACAAAAACACCATTTCACGGAAGTGGAAGTGCTTGGGGGTAGTCTCTGACAACCTCAATGTGATTGGGTCTGTAGATGGCAACACCATCAACATGGGTCTCTAGGATACGACAGAACAAGAAGATTACCTTAGACTATGTCCTTGGAGCTACAGAGGGGCATATGTGTTTCTACTGACATTATTGCTCATTAGTAAGGCAAGCTTTGATAATGTTATAAAGAAGTGGATTCTTGAGCCAAGACATTAGGCTCTGGGAGTGCCTGTAATACTTGATGGAACTAATATACAACAAAATGTGAAAGCAGTTCTTGATGTGGTTCCTTTTGAATGATCTTTTTGATTTAAAGAATGATTGCTTATAAGTTAAGGGCTATCAACCTCACCTAATCTCCCCCGAAAAGGTTATGAGAGAACTTAGACAGAAGGTTGTGGAGCTTGCAAAAAGACCTGAATGCCAATGTGTTAATGATGTAAATGACAATGAACTCTTCAAGAAAAACTCACATCTGTCTCTGTTATCTACCTCAGGCTTCATTCAAACATAGCTCCTCCGATGAATTTGTGGATTTTCTAGGCTTTGATCACCATAGTTTTGATGAATCTATGGTACACCTTTTCCTTGAACTTTCTTTTCTAACTAAAAAGAATGTTTACAATCATGAGCAAGACATAGGTAGCAGGTATCTTCCATATACGAGCTCAACATTTGATGTCAATCTTTCATAATTTGAGTAGATGAGTCTTCTCTGATAAATCATTGGGTCTCCATCCTAGTGTACTAGCCATTATAGGTTGCCCATCATCTGCTTGGTATTGCCATTATGTCAGCGGATAAAGCGTCGCACTAATCAAACTGATAGAGTTCTGCTTGTGTGAAGTCCTGCCTTGTAAACCTTAGAAATTTCTAGCTCTCGAGCTCCCAATCTTGCTCACGATTTGGTTCGAGATGGTTGAAAGGTTGTTGGAGCTATCACAATGTCGACCTAGCAGCATCAGACTCTGGGAACCTAGCTGCTATTCAAAATTTGCCACCTAGAGCTCTTATTCCCTGGGTTGCAGTGATTGGTCGACCACCCTCTATCGCAAATGCACATTCTAGCTTGGGTGGAAGTGATAGTTCATTGGATACAATTTGGAGAATAGAAGTAGAAAATATGAGGGTAAGCTTTGATAATGCACCCAATCCAAATTGGGATGTAATGCTTTGGTAGATACTCTGTCAAACCAGATCTGCACTCGTCTCAGGTCTCGCCTTCCAAGTAGCTTGTCAGGATGGGAAGCTTTCACACAATGAGTGGAAGAAGAACGAGTGAGGTTTGGTGAATTGTTGGTGCAAACTCCTGAGGACTCAAGCTATCATGTTAGAGTTCTGTTGAGAATTTGAAAACAAATTCTTGGAACATATAAACACAGGAGAGGAGAGTGGGGAATGAGAGTACAATTGGGTGTGTAAGGAGTGAGTGAAAACATGGAGTGTGTGAAAAAGTGAGAGCATGTGAGTATATGTGTAAAGGTGTGTGTATGAGTAAGGGGGTGCGTGGATGTGTGCGAGAAAGTGGGAAAGAGAAAAAGAGAAAAAGAGTGAGGGAAAGAGGATGAGGAAGTGTGCAAAAAAGGAATTAATTGTGTGTGTGTGTGTGTGTTTGATGGGGGATGATTCTAACACCCCAATGCAATTAATGGAAGATGGCTGCCCTCCACTAGGTCCACAAGTAGTGATATATGCTCACTATTTTGAAAGTTTCTCTCCACCACTATAGAGACATAAAATGAAACCTTGGAGAAGTATAGTATACTATAAGATCTACCCAACAAGATTTAAATCATCCAAAATGGATATTCCATATGGGAGAAGCACCCTTTTCAAAACAAGCTACTTGTTTGCAACACTCTCTGCCTATGTGCAGAGATATACCTTCACAAAGTTGGGAATTTCTCACAACTCACTTAGCCAAATAACTTGTAACTTTGGCAAATTTAGGGCACTATATGAGAGACCAAATGAAGCTTGAAATCAATGAAAATGAGTAGAGTGAGAGAGAAAACAATGCTCTGCAATCTGGTACAATTAGATTTGGAAAAGCCTAACTACACCTCAAGATAGAGAGGAGCAAAATCATGAGAAAAAGGAAAGCAAGCAAGGGGGCTACTTGTTGGAGTTTATGACTTCACTAAACAAAGTGGGAAACTTGTGGAATGCATACAAATCAAGAAACAAAGGCAAGATGATGCTTATATAGAGTTTTACTTTTCCTACAATCTAGCTAACCACCCACCAATCAATTTAGGTGCCCTTTTTGGTGGCTGATTTGATAAGATTTGAATTTGTTTGAGTTTGGTGAAGCTTCTAACTTTATTCCACAACTTTGGGTCCTCCTTTTTTATTAGTCCACTTGAAAAACTCATGGTTGAGCCTTTTTGCATGATTGAGGCTTGATTTTCAACACTCCCCCTCAAATCTCAATGCCTAGGTCCTTCATTGCAATGCATGCCTTGAAGTGTTGTAGCTTTACTCCATCCAATGATTTGGTAAACATATCTGCATATTGGTCCTTTGTATTGACATGCTCCACCTTCACATCCTTTGACATGATCTTCTCTCTAATAAAGTGGTAATGCACTTCTATATGTTTGGACCTTGCATGGAACACCGGATTTTGAGCCAAGCATATGCTACTTATGTTTTCACAAAAAATAGGTACTTGCTTAACCTACAAATCAGGATCAACAAACAATTTCTTGAGCCACATAAGCTCACATGAGACTTGTGCTAAGCCTCTATACTCAGCTTCGATGGATGAGAGAGCCACTATTGGTTGTTTCTTTGACATCCATGAGATGGTCTTCTTCCCTAGCATGATAACATATCCACTAGTGCTCCTCCTATCATCTTTGGAACGTGCCCAATGAACATCACAATAAACTTGTACATTTAATCCATCATCAAATGGATAATATAGACATTCATTCACTCATCCTTTGAGGTACCTAAGTACCCTTTTGGCTGCAACAAGATGAGGTACTCTTGGTGCTTGCAAAAATTGAGATAACACTCCAACTACATGTGCAATATCTAGTCTTGTCATAGTAGCATACAAGAGAGCCAATTATTGACCTATACATGATGACATCCTTCACTTCTTTACCTTCATGAGCACTTAGGTAAACATTTACTTCTAATGGATTTGAAATGGGCTTGCCAGCACACAAGCTAAACTTCTTTAAAAGATCTAGAATGTATTTCCTTTGCATCAAGTATATACCTTCCTCTTTATATAGTACTTCAATCCCAAGGAAGTACCTTAAAAATCCCTAAATATGAGATTTTAAACCCAAATCCAAGCTTCCTCCTTATGTCCTTGATGTTGGTTTCATCACCCCTATAATGATCAAATCATCAACATATATGCAAATGAAAACAATTTTGCTACCTTCCTTCTTCACAAGGAGTGATGGGTCTGCATGACTCTGATTGTATCCACATTTTACCAAGTAGCCCACAAGTATTTGGTTCCAACCTCTTGGGGCTTGCTTGAGTCCATAAAGAAACTTATTTAGCTTGCATACATTATGTGGAAATCTCTCATCTTCAAAGCCTTGGGGCTGCTCCATGAAGACTAGCTCTTCAAGCTCTCCATTTAGGAAAGCATTCTTCACATCCAATTGGTATATCTTCCAACCTTTTGAGGCTGAAATTGCAATCAAACCTCTGATGGTGGAAACCTTAGCTACTGGAATGAATGTTTCCTCAAATTCAATGCCATAAGTTTGAGGAAAACCTTTGGCAACTAGCCTTGCTTTATACCTAGAGATGCTCCCATTTGCATGCCTCTTTACCTTGTACACCCATTTGTTGCCAATGACTTTCATGTCCTTTGTTCTTGGCACCAATGACCAAGTATCATTTTCTTCAAGTGCCTTGAGTTTCTCCTCCATAGCTTCAATCCATTCCCTATGCTTATTTTATTCTTCAAAAAAGTTAGGTTCTTCACAAGCTATAACTTGACTCATGTAGGCATAGTGTCTTGCAATGAATGAATCATAAGTTAACCTTTTAACATGGTATTTAAACCTATTGGATGACTTTACCTCACCATTAGGTGGTAGGAATCTCCTCCTCCTTGGTTTATATGCTTTAAATCTTGGAGTTTCTAATTTTTGCATATCTTTGTCACTTGTAGATTCCATGTCTACCCATCGATGGTCTTCTTCATTTTCCTTTTCCTTTCCTTTGCTACTTCCTTCACTTGAATGAGCTTCATTCCTTGTCCTTCCATGCCAAGCTGATGTAGTACTCTCCTCTGATGATGTGCTTCAAGTGGTTGGACCACTTATCTCCATGCTTTGTTGTTGCTCTTTGAACTTCATCTTGGCTTCATATGCATCGTCAACATGTAACACATCTTTGCTACCATACCAAGGCAGAAACTAATCAAATATTACATCCCTAGATACCTTAAACTCTTTGGTGCAAGGGTTATAACATCCAAAACCCTTTTGCTGTAAAGCATATCCAAGAACTATACACCTATCTGCCTTCGGGTCTAACTTGTGTCTCAATTCTTGCGGTATGTGAACATAACACACACAACCAAATACTTTGAGATGTGAAAGATATGGTTTCTTACCACACCAAGCTTCATAAGGTGTAACTCCATGTACTCCTGAGGTTGGACACCTATTCATAATGTATATGGCTATATTTGTTGCATCAGCCCAATAAGAGTTAGGAACATTCATTTCATTTAACAAAGCTCTACCCACTTCTGCTATGTATCTATTCTTCCTCTCTGCCACCCCATTTTGTTGAGGTGTATACCTGCAAGTGAGTTGCCTTTTGATGCCATGGTCATGTAAAAAAATCTGAAAATTCATTTGAAAAATACTCTCCCTCTCCATCCGATCTTAGAGTCTTTATATACTTCCCTATTTCCTTGTCCACCAGGCTTTTGAACCTCTTGAAGTGGTAAAAAACCTTTGAATTTTATTTCATGCAATACATCCAAACAAACCTTGAATGATCATCTATAAATGTGACAAAATATCTATTACCTCCAATGGATGGCTCCCTTGTAGGTCCCCATACATTTGTGTGTATGAGATTCAACACTTCATTGCTCACATGTGCTCCTTGCTTGAATGGAAATATTCTTTGTTTCGCTAATTGACAAGCATGGCACAAATGTTGCATATTCTGAGATTTAAGATTAGGTAGAACACTCATTAAGCCCTTCTTTTGCATGTCCTTCATCGTTTGTAAGTTTATGTGTCCAATTCTTTTATGCCATAAGTCGATTTCTGCAATCTATTTATTTCCAATTTACAAGTAGACAGTGTGAGGGGTTGATGGCTTTAGCTCCATGGTGAATAGTCTTCCTTGCTTCTTTCCTTTTTCTATGAGCTTGTAGTCCTTCATGGGGTCTTCAAAAAAACATCCTTGATCATTAAACCTCACTTCATAACCTCTTTCAACCATTTGACCTACCGAAACCAAGTTCTTTGTGATGGTTGGCACATGCAACACATCCTTCAACACCTCAGAGCTTTGAGATCCATTAAATGCAACATCTCCCACATGTGCAATCTTGTGCTCAGTGTCATCCCCTGTCTCTATATGTCCTTGAGCGATGGGTGAGTGTAAATTAAAGAAAACATCTTTATTGCAACTCATACGGTTGTTACAACCACTGTCAATGTACCATGTAAAATCTCAATTGACTCTTTCACTTGATCCATACATCATAAGCAAGATCTCATTTTCTGAATTTGTTGAAGTACTAGTATAATTACCTTGGTACCTTTGTATCATTGATTGCCTCCTCCTTTGGACCAACAATCTCTTACATAATGGCCCAGTTTTCCACAATTGAAGCATTCTCCATTCGATGCTTCTCTTGCATGTGATCTTCCTCCTCTTCCTCTACTCCTTCCTCTTCCTCTTGATCCATAGCTTTGGTTGGAGCCTTCTTGGTTGCTTGAGCTTGAGTTTGACCTTCCTCTCCCTCTGCGTTGGGAGTTTTGTCCAGCTCTTTTACCTTTGCCTCTACCTACATAGAAAGCTTGGGCTTGGTTGCCCTCTGATTGTGAACTTCCTTGGCTCATCCTCGGCCACCATCAATGTGACTAATTGATCAAATTCTGGTAGAGAATCCCTCACATAAACTGATGTGGTAAATGCTTTCCACCTTTCATCCTCTCTCAAGCCATTGAGAGTGTGCGTGAAAAGATCATCATCTTTGATTGGGCTCCCAATTGAGCCTAGGGCATCTACAAGCTCCTTAACCTTCAAAATGTACTCATTTATGTTAGTACTTGGTGCTTTCCTAAGATTATTTAGCTCATTCTTGAGCTCAATCTTCCTTGCTTTGGTTGATGAAGAGTACAATCTGTCCAAGGTCTCCCAAACCTTCTTGGATGTGTCCAAGTCTTGTATACACCCTATCATGCTATTGCTTATGTGTTGGGATAGAATGAATATGACTCTCTTGTCCCTTTCTATCCATTCATTTAGTGCCTTGAACTGGCCTTGAAGTGATGGATCATGTACATGAGGCATTGGCTCCGTGCCCCTCACTAATCCCTAGAATCCTTTGTCCATAAGGTAGTTGCTAAATCTAAATTTCCATGGTTGATAATTGCCTTTCTCTAACTTCTCTATTTTTGCATTATACTGAGCCATACTGAGCTCTAAGATGATCCTCTAGCTTCTGCTCAAGTTTTTGTATTACCTTCTGATAGCTTCTCCCTTGCTAACCTTCGACTACTTGAGATCTCGATCGACATAGCCCCCTTTCGATGCTTCTTGCTTTGATGAGTCCTCCTTGTGCTTCCATGAGTTTTCTTGATCCCTTCAAATCTTCAATATGATTCCATTGATGTCTCCAAGACTCAAAAATGGCTTTGATATCACTGATTGGGGGATGATTCTAACACCCCAATGCAATAATGGAAGATGGGTGCCCTCCACTAGGTCCACAAGCAATGATATATGCTCAGTGTTCTGAAATTTTCTCAGCACCACTACAGACACTTAAAATGAAACTTTGGACAATTATAGTAGACTATAAGAGCTACACAACAACCTTTAAAGCATCCAAAATGGATATTCTTGCTAGGAAAACCACCCTCTACAAAACAGGCTACTTTTTTGCAACACTCTCTGCCTATGTGCAGAGATATACCTTCAAAAAATTGGCAATTTCTCAGAACTCACTCAGCCAAATAACTTGAAACTTTGGCAACGTCCAGAGAACTATATGATAGACAAAATGAAGCTTAAAATCAATGAAAATGAGTAGAATGAGAGAGCAAACAATGATCTGCAATCTGCTACAATCAGATTTGGAAAAGCCTAACTACACCTCTAGATAGAGAGGAGCAAAATCATGAGAAAATGAGGTAAGAAAGAAAGCGGGCTGCTTGCTAGAGTTTATGACTTCAATAAACTAAGTGCAAAACTTGTGGAATGCATACAACTCAAGAAACAAAGGTGGGATGATGCTTATATAGAGTTTTGCTTTTCCTACAATCTAGCTAACCACCCACCAATCAGTTTAGGTACACTTTTTGGTGGCTAATTTGATGAGATTTGAATTTGATTGAGTTTGGTGAAGCTTCTAACTTTATTACACAACTTTGTGTCCTCCTTTTTTATTGTTCCACTTGCAAAGCTCGTGATTGAGCCTTTTTGCATGATTGAGACTTGATTTTCAACAATGTGTGCACACATGCAGGTGTATTTGGGAAAGAAAGGGAGGAAGTGTAAAGATAGGATAGAAAGAGTGTGAGAAAGAATAAGAGG
Source organism: Ceratopteris richardii (assembly GCA_020310875.1). Taxonomy (NCBI): domain Eukaryota; kingdom Viridiplantae; phylum Streptophyta; class Polypodiopsida; order Polypodiales; family Pteridaceae; genus Ceratopteris; species Ceratopteris richardii. Next base: position 73,411,893 of record CM035435.1, read on the forward strand.
GAGAGAGAGAGAGAGGGGAAGGGGAAGAAAGAAATTATAGGAGTGGGTGTGTATGAGCGCATATGTAAAAGTGTGTGTTTGTGTGGGGGAGCATGTGTGTAAAAGGGAAAGAGAGAGAGTATGTGTGAGAGTGGAAGAGGGTGAGTGGGGAAGAGTGAGAGAGGAAGAAGAAAGAGAGGAAGCTAGAGTTGTGAGTGTGTGAGAGAGAAGATTGCATGAGAGGAACAATGAGAGTGGAAGGGTGGGAGGCTTGATTGCAAGTGGATGAGTGATTTGTGAGAGTTAGCAAGAGTCTCGTAAGGAGGCGAGAGTGAAGAAGATAAAGGGAAGTGGATCAGTGAAAAGAGTGCATTTTTGTACATGTTTGTGAGCTTAAAGTTTTCCCAAACATAGAAATCTACGCAATTTAGTTGTGGGAAAGCACCTTTTCTACAGCTTCACTTGAGCCCAACATTTTGGCATGCATAGTGGGACTTGGCTTAGCACTTCTCAGAGAGATTGCTACGAGTTTGCTTGGTGCCCTAATCATGTGTCACAACCATTCAGCCCCACAATTGCTTTAGTACTGAAAAAAAGTGGTGCAACAAAAAGAAGTTTGCGGTTTTGAGAAGGTCGTTGCGAGGGAGATGAGTTTTGGACGGAGTGATAGACGAATTGAATATGATCGAAGAATGAGGAATCATGTGAATAGAGGTCAATGGTTTGGTCCTTTCTCCAATTATCTGAGATGCTAGTGTTGTGAGCAGATTGGACACATTGCTAAATTCTGCCCTCGAGTCTCTGGTCCTTTGGATTTTGTTCCTGTGTGTGCAAATTGTAAAAAGAAGAGTTTTTACGAGCATACATGCGAGGTGAAAGAAATCTCTATTGGGAAGGATAGAGGGAAGGGGACTTGTTCGAATCTCTCTTCTCTATGTAGAGGTTGAAAACAATGAAACTTCTTTGGCAACTTGGACCTTGAGGATAGCAAGGGACGTCTCCAAGATTATACGACCGATTGGCACGACCAATAGCTTTGAGCATCTAAAGATAGAGGATCATGGCTATGCAAGTGGGAATAAGGCCAATAATTTTCTGGACAAAGTCTTCGAAGAACTTGTAAGAAGTTTACAATGTCAAGTAAGTTGGTTACATGAGCAAGATAGCGATAGGACCAAGATGGAGGGGCTAGAGAAAAATCATTTAAAACTAGATGAAGTCCTAGAGAAATGGGAGGAGCAATTGAGAATTTTGGAAAACAAAAACAAGGAGCTAAAGGGAGAAAAGAAAAACTTAAGGAAAAAAATCAAAAGAGTTGAGAGTGGAAAGAGTTTAAGGAAAGATAAAGAAATAGAGAGACATGAAGTTGAGATCAAATCTGATGGAGTGGTAGTAGATTGCGTTTGGTTCACAATTGAAGAGTTCCAACAAGACGAAGGTGACTTGGTGAGAAGAATTAAGCAAGGAGAGTAGAAGATCAAGAGAGTGCACAAAGTAATTTGCAAGAATAGTGATGAAGTGGGTAGAATCAGTGAGTAATTCCCCTTGGAACTAGAGAAGATTAAGTGTGCCCAAGTAGAGAGTGATAAGAAAATTGGAGAACTTGGAGAAGAGAATGCGAAGTTGAAAGGAGAGCTGGATAGATGGATGAGTCAGAGGGACGATGAAAAACAAAGATGTGTAGAGAGAGATGAAAGAGTCGATAGAATGGAAGAGGAGTTACAGGCGATGCTCAATAAGTTGAGTGCATTAGGAGTGACAAGTGAGACAAACACTTTGAAGGGGATTATAGAATCCCTAGCTGGTTGTATAGAGAAGAGCTTTCAAGAGGTAAGTAGAAGAGTCAGAGAAGCAGAATCAAAGGTAGATGAGATAGAAAGCAAGATGGAGAATTTAGGGAACGAAATATCAGAAGAGTTAGATCCTTTGGTCAAGGTGGTCGAAAAAATTGAGCAAGTACATAAAGATGGATATGAGAAGCTTAGAAAGGAACACATGAACATGTAAGAGAGGATTGAGAAACTATATGAGTTATTTGGGGAAACTGGAAATGAGCTTCGAGAGTACGAAAAGAGTATGCATGAAGGGGGACCAATAGATGAGAACTTGCATGAAAGAATGAGGCACGTGGATTGCGAAATGAGAAGATGCCAAGATGATGTTGGATCATTTAGGTGAAGATTGAGCGAACTAGCTAGGGAGGTGGAAGAATTGAGGAATGACGCAAATGAGAGTGCACGATGCCTTGCAAAGCACCTTTTTTCGGTAGAGGACTATTTACAAAAAATGACAAGTCACGTGAATTCTTCTCAAGGAAGAGTCTGGAGATGAAAAGTGAAATTGGTTGAGGAGATGTTGAAGAGATGGATTTTGCAATGATGAGGCTCCTGATGCGGAGCCTGACTCACCACCCAGAGAGCATTAATCATTTGCGGTGAGCGAGATGGGGTACGAACTTTCAAGTTCCCGGTGCTACATTATAGCTGAAGAAGGGACTTAGAGGTAGGATAGGGGAATCCAGTCTGAGAGGTCTATTTGCAACTAGCCAGTTGTGTCATATATAATCATTATACTAGAGTAAGCAAGGTGGTGGATGATCAACCTATCAACTCTGCCTATATGTTTTTTGTAATTTTTGGTTGCATGATGTGTGGGTTGGGCGGGGATATGCTCCTTTCCGCCTCTTGCTAACTCTCAAGACATGGGAGATGGGAAAACTAAAAAAAAAGGAAAAAATAGAAAAAGAAAAGTACAAGTAAAAGCGTGTATATATGTATGTGTGCCTGCGTGCTATGACGGACTAGTAGTCGGGACGGCTATGCGTGTATATCTATACTGGTGCTTCACGCCATAGTGGGTTGATAGGTAAGTGGAGCCATCTCGCCTAGGTATACGAGACCATGGGCTGCACCTAGTTTTGCTATGGGCTAGCACATATGTATATGTGTATATGTCTTGTGTATATGTCATTGTGCGCTATGTCATGTTGGTAGATAGGTGGATCCAACTTGGCCGGGTGGTCAGGGCCACGAGTCACATCCAATTGAAACATAGGCCAACTCATGCAAGTAAAATAAAAAAGAGAAAAAGAGAAAAAGAGAAAATGAAATTTTCCACTCTTGAGGGGAGAGATAGAGAGGAGGAGGGCAGCAATTGCCCAAATGGGTATGTTGTATGTTTTTTTGCATGTGTATATTTGCGAGATTAAGCGATTGGCTGTTCATAGATTGATCAGCTGAGATCCGACGATGACGACAACATAACTATTATATGTGCCAGACCGGGTAGTGGTAAGCGACTTGTTGGACTTGGACTTTCTTATGTTACTGATAGGTCTGTTCTGAAGGTTCATAGTGGCATGCATGCACCTTGAGATTTTCCTGCTTGTGTCTCATCTTGTCATGTGTGATCAAGTTTTTGGGATGTGTGTGAGGCAATGTTTCGGGCAGCCTTGCTTTTGTTTAGGCATGTGTGGGGCGAGTATTCGAGCTCTTTGATAGAGATGCACAATTATATATGTTTGGTGATTCTATTTTTATTATATTTTTGGACCAATCTTTTGGATGAGTTAGTAGGTGACAAGCATGCGATGAGGAAGGATGACTCTGCCAAGGTACTTCAGGTATGCATATATTTGTTGTTGAATAATGATGTGGTGTGTTTGGTTGTCCACAAGTTGTAGGATGATCTAGCATGGAGCGGATGTGCGATGGACTTGATCAATTTTGATTTTATGATTCATATTATGGAAATTGTATGGATGATATGTGGTTGTTGAGGTTTTGTTGCATAGAAGGTAAAAAGACTTGGTCATGAACTGGTATGAAAAGGTATAACGACACTTGAGCCATGGTCTGGTTGAGGTAAGTATGTGTATGCATGAGTGCAGGTGATGGTGCAGATGGTAGAATACTATGTGCAAGAATCAGGTATGAAAAAGGAGTCTTGGAATATATGTGTGTGTGCAATGTGTCATGATGGCATGATTTGGTGTTATTGGATTATGATACTTCATGGGAGCTAAGTACTTGGATGAGTGACAGGTGGGAAGCAAGGTGTACAGGTGGTGTAATGGCTCGTTGGGGACGACTTCACGATCAAAAGGGGGGGAGTATGTTGACTAGAATTATTGTTGATCGTTTTGCCCTAACATGACCTCCTTGTGTGTAGTAGATGTTTAATTGCAGGTACTTGGAGATTTTTTGGATTTCTCTTTGGGAATTGTTTGTTTTTTCCAGTAGAAGGGTAGCAAGATTATTCAGGGGAGTGAGGACAAGGCCGTCAGAAAAAAGGGGGGTTTGAGAAAGAAGCGCCGAGTGAGGCAAGAGCAAAGTCTGAGTGGACTTTTGTTGATAGAGTAAGTGCTAAAGCACAAAAACATGCCGTTAAAAGAGGTGCAACAGAATGAGCTGCAAGGGGGTAGAAACAAAAGACTCAAAATGATTTAGAAGCCTTTTTTTGCTTGAACTTGGGATCTGGCTAGGGATCTGAAACAGAGGTCTCTAGCTAGAGGTGCTTCTTTTGATATGAGACAAAAAAAACGAAGGTTTTTCAATAGAAGGGTCACAAAGAAACTCCAATGTTGCTAATAGATCAAGATGAGTGACTCAAGCAAGTCCAGTGGATGACTGGACATCTTTGTTTTGTCCTTCAGTATCAGTGAATTTCAAGAAGTTGAAGGGGAATCTACAAACCGATAGAGAGCCAGATGGGAATATTATTAGTGCACAACTGAATGCATTGTACAAGAAGAATTAGTGTGACCTTCAACTTCAAAGGGAGCACATAGAGAGACATAGAGTAGGAGGAGTAAAGAGAGGAGTTTGGTGTAGATGATGAAGGAGCTAAGGGGACTGCTGTCTGATGGAATCTCTCTATCTCTCTGTGTGGATTTTTTTGGTCTACTCTTTTTGTGTGTGCAGATGTGCAAGTATTGAGGGGAGGAGAGCAACATGTGGGGGGGGGGGGTTGAAGTGCCTCTGGAGGTCATCACTAGAGGGTTTTGCTTTTTTTCCTGTATTAAACTCCAGAGAGCATTCTGACTTGAACTAAATCAGAGGGAAGCCTAAAACTAACAGGATAAAGCTCTGCAAGTCCTATGATCTACAACAGTGGGTACTTCAATTGTAGTAGTATCCCTATGTATGAAGCTAATACAAGTGGGAGTGTTGAATGCATGGACGAGCTTTTGAGTGCTCGCATGAATTTCAGAGTAAGATGAGATGGTTGTGGCTGCACTCCTCTTCATCAGGCTGCCAGAGCAGGTCGTTTTGCTGCATTTGAGTGTTCATTGAGGAGGGAAAAACTTTGGAAGCATAGGAAACAGATGGATTGAAAACACCTTAATGGCCATCAAGCAAAGGCTAGTGTACACGCAATTGATGTATTGTGCTGCTTGAAGCTCTAGAGAAATCTTCAATGTACAGTCAATGAGTGGCTATGCACCATATTGGCCACAAAATTACATTGGAATTCATCCGAGGTTCATCTGTTCTCATAAACATTCATGATGACACCCAAGCAGGTGTTTCATAGTGGTAGATTGAATAGCTCATCTGAGAGTTTTTTGGAAGGTCATATAATGGAAAACAGAGATCAACCTGGATACAGCCTAAAGGAACTGCTAATGCTTCATGCGTGCTACCGAGGGGCTTGGTTGGATTAATTATTTTCTTTATGTCACATTTTCCCACTCCTCTAATGATCTTCTTAAGACTAAGAAACAGAAAGAGAAGTAAAAAATTAGATGCCAAAGTTGGTGATGATCATGCTGAAGTCAAAGGAGAAAAGCTGGAGTCCACGTGTAGTGAAGTAAGGAAGCCCAATCAGTGCACTAGCCATTTTAGGTTGCCCATCATGTGCTTGGTGTCCCCATTATGTCTGTGGATAAAGAAGCGCCACACTAATCAAAGTGATAGAGTTCTCCTTGTGTGAAGTCCTACCTTGTAAACCTTAGAAATTTCCAACTCTGGAGCTCCCAATCTTGCATAGGATTTGGATCTAGATGGTTGAAATGTTGTTGGAGCTATGCAACAATGTCGAGCTAGCAGCATCAGGCTCCAGGAACCTAGCTGCTATTCAAGCTTTGCTACATATAACTCTTGTTCCGTGGGTTGCACTGATCGGTCAACCAGCCTCTATTGCAAATGCACATTCTAGCTTGAGTGGAAGTGGTAGTTCATTGGATATAGTTTGGAGAATAGAAGTAGAAAATCTGAGGGTAAGCTTTGATAATGAACTCAATTGAAATTGGGATGTAATGCTTTGGTAGATACTCTCTCAAACCAAACCCGCACCCATCTAAGGTCTCACCTACCAAGTAGCTTGTCCGGATGGGAAGATCACACACAATGAGTGGAAGAAGAACTGGTTAGGTTTGCTGAATCATTGGTGCAAACTCTTGAGGGACTCAGGCTATCATGTTAGAGTTTTTTAGAGAGTTTGAAAACAAACTCTTGGAACATATAAACAGAGGAGAGGAGAGTGGGGAATGATAGTAAGACTAGGTGTGTGAGTGAGTGAAAACATGGAGTGTGTAAAAAAGTGATAGTGTGTGAGTATATGTGTAATGGTGTGTGTATGAGTAAGGGGGTGTGTGGGTGCATGCAAGAAAGTGGGAAAGAGAAAAAAAGTGAGGGAAAGAGGAAATGTGCAAGAAATGTTGGAAATTTGGTAGGCCTATAACAAATACCACAAGTCCAAGGTTCCATAGGTCCAAGATCTACAGCATAAATTTCAACAATCTTCCAATATTGACAAAACATGAACATACCATACTTAATCATATAAATGATGAGACAAAGATAGAGAAAGATTAGACAACATATGTAAAGTGTTATGTAAGCCATTGTTTACTCACACTATCATATATACAAATGTCAATTTACAATGTGGGAGCAAAACTCTCAACCACTCTATGTGAACAAAAATAGATGGATGAGTGAATGTACAAATGTAACGAATATATTCAGATGTATGGACAAAAATCTAAATATACATGAGATGTGTGACCTAATAGGTTGTAGAAGAGTGAATATGAGTGACAGAAAGAGGAAGGATTAGTCTAAAGCGGATAATCAGTAAACCCTCATCTGAACTTAGGCTATGGAAGACCCTAAATCAGATACGTGTGTGAAAGATCACATAATTACAAAAGTAGAAAAGAATGCTAACAAGTTTGCTGCTAGAAATTCTCAAACTCATATGACCATACATTCTCGAACACCTCATCCAAATATGCATAAAGCATACATGTACTGATTCTCTTGTACCTATGCCAAATAGGACTCCTCTTGATATGGATGTCACTTCCATATACTTCAAGTAGTACCTGTGTGCATAAAGAGAATATGTACCTGAATTTCTTAACATAAGATGCAAATATTCTATTATGCTCCGTCCAATGTCTTTGAAGTACACCAAAATCTTCATGTAGAAGACAATCTTCAAATACATTATGTAGACGGTTGATCCACACCACCAAGATGCTGATGGGTAAGTCCTCTCCATAAGCAAGAGTGTGAGCACACTCTTCTCCAAGAAGTATTCCATAACTGCTCCTCAACATGCTCCTAGAGTGCACCATGGCTGCCCCATGTGTACTAGAGCACCACCTCTACTGAGGGACGAAGAACTGACGTTGCCAATTGGTGTGTGATGATTAACAAAGTGACCCAAGACTCTCTTATATAGGTTTTAAAGCTCCATGCGAAAAACTCACAAAAAAGCACTTTATTTTAATCACATTGCTTTTCAAATTGCTTTTGCTTTATCTTAAGGGAGTTTGCTTTATTTTTAAAGTTGCTTTTAGCTAACTTTAAAAATAACTTCTTGACCTGATTTTTCACACTTTTGACTACTTGATGAATGATCTGACAACATTTTTATGATTCTCATGCCGAGAGCTATCATTTGAGATCAAAACCCTAAATCAATAAAAAATTAGGTTTATGGTTTTCTCCCAAATCTGATCTCTGATGATTGAATGTCATATACCATTGGAAAGTTCTCTTCAAGCTCTACAAGATAGACTCATAAAAATGTTACCCATTTTTGTGCCAAAAATGATTAAGTACCAAAATTAGGGTTTTTGCCCTAAATGGATTTTGGACTGATGTGACATTGTTTTCCAACAATCCCCCCTGCAATGTCATATTGGTACAAACTGAACTGGATATACAACTTCATTCATCTACAAACTATCATAAGCTTCAAACTTGTACTCCCGAATTGACCTTTAAACCTTTCCTTCAAAAATCTTCTTCAAAATTGGATTTGGTGAATATGAACCATGATACCTGAGAAAATATGCAAACTAGATATCCAATAGTGTATACATCAAGCAATCACCGCTTGACAAATGTAGCATGTATTGACTCTGAACCTGTTATCTCCTGTCTTCTCAAACCTGAAAACATACACTAGGATCCACATATTTGCATTTACCTTACGAAAGCTTTCTCAACGTACTTCTGTTGTGTCATGTAAATACACTAAACATAATCAAGAACTGAATCCTCGGACTTGTGACTGACAACTCACAACTTAGTGCATTATGAACACTACTGGTTCATCTCTGATTGTACTCAAGTCAAGTCAACTCAACTCACCTCAACTCATGAGTCTCATAAAAATATCATATCTATGATGTCATCATGTCTTCATCTTTGTTCATACTTGTTAGTCCTTCATACCTCTTTCCTTCAGAATCTCATATAAACATATATGTGTGCACTTATGAAACATACCTTTCTGAAATATCAAATTTCTCTTCAATAGAACTCTGGAACCTTCTCCTGAACAGGAACACCTATCAGGGACTTTCTCCATACATTCTCCTTCTTCCTTCTTCTTTCAAAGCTGGAACATAAAGAGAAACTCACAAAGGAAATATAGTAATACTTGATATAGGAATACCTAGAATACTTATAGGTATGAATCTGCATTCTTTCACATATGGCTGAAAAATAAGTCTTCATGTTTCATCACCCCAGTGGATTATTTAACACTAGTATCCAGAATTCTTCAAATATATTAGACTTTATGAAATCTGAACGTCTTCCTTCATAAATCTGATTTTTCATAACATTAATACTTGTGTCTGAAACAAAACTTTTGAACCCTTTTTATTAGCCTTGTGCACATGCCAATAGCTTTCCCTCTCATTCCTCAGCCTCCCAAAAATCTGGAATAAGGTTAGCTGATCTATCATAAAAACCTTGCTGAAAGCATTTTAGGATTCATAACCTTCTGCAACATAACAAATATCTTCTTTTATTCCTCTGCAACACAAATTTGATAGAATCTGAACCTTTGACTTACTTCTTCCAATGTTAAGAACTTTACAAACAAAGGATGGACATCTGACTCAAAAATACTCAAGATCTTCAAGATCATTCAAGTTCTATCAAGATCTCTCCGACAAAATACCTGTGTAGAATCTGCTCTCATCAAACCTTCATGACTGAATGTTTGATTTGCTACCTGAATGTCTCCAAGTGTCCATGCTTCTCACAAAGTTGTAAAACTTTTCTTCAAACAAATCCTTCCCAAGAATCTACAACTCCTACTTGAAACATAAGTGGAAAAACTTCTCACCTTGAGAACTCCAAAAGCTGCAAGTTGATACTTCATATCTTCATATTCTACCCGGGTGAAATGTGATAGTATCTGCTTGACTTTCTTTTGGTTAACTCCACTTCTCCATCAAGTGATAGGATCTAATGGAACACCTTTTTTGAATACAAGCATGTATACAAAAGTCAAGACAAACATAGAAAGTAGATTCTTCAATTGACTGGTACATCAAAAATCTGAATTTTCTGAAGTTTTCTAAAAATACTAAATATGAGGTAACTTCTCCAAACATAAAACCTCTCTTCAAGTCTCCAACATCTTCTACAAATACTCTTTTACCTCAAGAGTTAGATAAAGAAGAAATATACTTCTCCGCAAGTCATATACCAAGTAGCTTTATACTGACACTCCAAGAATTCTTTGAGGGAATATATAGCTACGTGCTCCAAATCTTCAACTCATATATAACTCATCCATATGAGTCAAAATATCCAAGTTGTCTTCAAAATCTACTGCTTTTCTTTCTCTCAATGCAATTCTTTGTCAAATCTACTAAATCATGACCAAGTATAATGCAAAACAAGAAATTGCTTCTTCTTTAAATTATCTTTTTCACAAGATGTTCTCGTAGACTTGTCTTTGGATGTAGAGGATAAAAGTAGGAAAGTATATGGAAAATATAAGAGAAAAGGAAGTGTTACTTTCCCTTTGGAATTTTTGGACCTTCTTTTTCTACATCTTTCTTCCACCTGATGATGTCAACATCTTCAAAATTCTCTTCCATACCTTTTGTTCTCTTCATCTTGAAGTTCCAAGCACTCTTAACTTCTTCAAATGAACTTTTCTCTTCCTCTAGTGCTAAGAGTAAGAGACAAAACAAACATGGTATACAAATGGAAGTAAACATAGAATCATGTTTTACTATCTCCTCATCTCTCTGAATCAAAACTCTGCTTCAAATGTGACTGATATGACTGAATTCACAATCTTTTGGCTAAATGATGAATTACCTCTCTAGTTACCTCTCTAGAGTATCTAGATCAAATTTTGTACCTGGATATCCAACCAACTTACAACAAAAAATTGGTTGAAAACAAAACTCATCCCATCTCTAAATTTGTCTTCTTAGATTAGCTTTCTTGCCATGATAGAGATCATCAAAACTCATCTAATCTCCTTATTCTTGACAGTTTTGATGTAGCTAATGTTTTAGCTTTCAAAGTAATGAAAGTGTTTGAAAGCACTTCTTGAATCCTTCAAATCTCTTCATAACTGCTCTTCTAAGACATGACCTACAAATGATAATCTGATAGTAGAAACTAATACCTGTGATTTGATGTTGATTTGGTTCCTTCATCTTCTCCAAACCATTGTTTTTCCTTGAATTTGAAGTAGCCTTCTCTTCCTCAAGTCTGGATCTTCAAACAATACTTCTCTAAAGTATTTACGTACTTGTCCAAAAGTATTCACCTGCTAACAGATCATCAACTTTATACTCCACACTGATGAATAAACATGTGATTGAATTGTCTAATTCTCAAATCTCTACTCATCTAGATTAAGTGTATATGTCAAATGTCAAATGTTAGAAGATGCTCTTAAATCATATGTTGTAAACCTAGAATTTTGGGAACCTGTGAACCTGGCTCTGATACCAAAACCCTAAAGCTCTGATACCAAATGTTGGAAATTTAGTAGGCCCATAACAAATACCACAGGTCCAAAGTTCCATAGGTCCAGGATCTACAACATAAATTTCAGCAATCTTCCAATATTGACAAAACATGAACATACCATACTTAATCATACAAATGATGAGACATAGATAAAGAAAGATTAGACAACATGTGTAAAGTGTTATGTAAGCCACTGCTTACTCACACTATCATATATACAAATGTCAATTTACAATGTGGGAGTAGTGGGGAAGGGAGAAACAAAACGTCATAGGAGTGGATGTGTATGAGTGCATATGTAAAAGTGTGTGTGTGGGGGGGAGTGTGTGTGTAAAAGGGAAAGAGAGAGAGAGTATGTGTGAGAGTGGAAGAGGGTGAGTGGGGAAGAGTGAGAGAGGAAGAAGAAAGAGAGGAAGCTAGAGTTGTGAGTGTGTGAAAGAGAAGATTGCATGATGGGAACAATGAGAGTGGAAGGTGACATGTTTGAGTGCAAGTGGATGAGTGATTTGTGAGAGTTAGCAAGAGTCTCGTAAGGAGGCAAGAGTGAAGAAGATAAAGGGAAGTGGATCGGTGAAAAGAGTGCATTTGCACATGTTTGTGGGCTTAGGGTGAGTAAAGTTTGCCCAAACATAGAAACCTAAGCAATTTAGTTGCGGGAAACCACCTTTTCTATGGTTTCACTTGATCCCAACATCTAGTACCTTTATTTGCTACACAATCAAATTTTGATCAATCAGAGGGCACTCCACCACCGTCTCTTAATCATGCAAGGACTACTTATTGTAAGTGTATCAAACTTTTAATTCTAATATTTGATAGATACATACATGATTGATATATGTGTTTGTATTGTTATATTATAATCAGATTCTGATCAATCAGAGTGTACTCCACCACCTCCTATCCATGCAATGACATCTTCACATGTGCCCTCCGATAGGAATTGTGATGAGTTTTACTATCAAGAGCATATTATATGTTAGTGTAATTTTTTCTGTGATGCGTATCAAAGACCACAATTGGAATGTATTGAACATGAGGTAGAGTATGGTAGTTTGGAGCATGCACCACCTCTTGATCAACATGATAGAGCTTGTTTATGTATTAATTCTATAAATTAGTGTCATTATTTTAATTAAAAATCATATATAAAATCAAATTATACTTAATATACTAGAATATTTGATCGATGCGGATGATGATGATTCTTCTACTAATAATGTTAATACACCTCATACGATCATAGACTTGCCATCTATCAATTACAAGCAAAGGTTTCTTGAAATCCTCTAGCTCTTGGTTTACACACTGAAACATTTGAATTGCCAACACATGATCATCCTTTAGTACAAACATATGATAGAAGAAGATATGGAGGATGGAATAGAGGACCACTTCCTTTAGATGGAGAGGTTTTTAACTTTTGGGTTAACCATTATATGATTGTTCCCTCCACTATTACTGGTGCTGGTTGTGATCCCTTTATTGTAGAGGATTTGTATGTGCATCTGAACTCTGAAGTCACTCTTATGCCATTTTTTGGTCCTATATATGGATGGGGAGATTGGAATCAACTTACACGTTATGTTCAAAGCATGACTACTTATGTATTATACTTGAATGTAGCTTCTCTTGCTAGTAAAGGGATTACACATGCCAAAAATTAAAGATTGTATATTGATGGAAGACCCTACACACATGGAAATATAGCAAGTTTAAACGATAGTCAAGGATATAATAGTTCAATGGCTAATTGCACATTTGAGGAGCGTAAAAATAGTCATGAATCACCATACATGAGTAGGTAGCAAGATACATAGTTGTCAATGATGTTACTTCATTACATGTTGGTGATGAATTATTAGGGAATTATGGATGGCGTAGACCTCCAAGAGCAACTTTTTGGTAGAGAGAAATGAAAAATTTCTATGCACCTATCTTGTGTTGCATTGAAAACTTGAATTGATTGAGACTCTATTTAAATTCACTTATATACTTAAATTTATGTTTAGAGTTTAATTTTCATTAATTTATGGAATACTAATGATTTTTATTCATATGTGTAGATTCCTATGTATGACATTGATGATCTTCCACTACACCATTTAGAGTTGCCAATAAGACCTCATTTATTAGAAGCTTCCATGAGGAGGCTATGCGAAAGTGATCCTATCAAATATGCAAGATTGAAAGAACTATATTCAAAAGAAGATAAAGTACAAGAGTTTTGCGATAATGATGAAGATGATGGCATGGCAAGTTTTATTGAGGATTGGTATCAAAATGACAATGAAAGCATTGATATTTCTAAAAATGAGAAATATCTAAAGCATATATATGAAGTAAGTCGCTTGACATGACTAAGTGCAAGCTTACTTATTCTCAATCTTCAAAATCATTTTGGATGGAGTAACGTATCTGTTTTGGCACTATTAAGGTATTAATTTTATTTTTCTATCTTTTTATTTATTTATTCATTTATTTTCATTCATATCATCTTTTTTCATGAACTTATAGGCTACTATTTGAAAATTTTTTAGCAACCAAGAATATTATTCCTACATCACATGATGAAATGAAGAAGATAATCAACAATCTTGGTATAGATGAGTGTATACATGCATGTCCTAATGAATGTCTTTTATATAGAGGTGAATATGCAGACTCTTTGACATGCCCAAAATGTGAACCTCCTTGATATAGGTGTGAAGAGGGTAAAATCTCAAAAAAGATATTGAGACATTTTCCATTGTATCCAAAAATTAAACATATGTTTCAAAGCCCTAAATTATCAAAGATTTTGACATGGGGATTTGGTAATAAAAGTACTGATGGAGTAATGAGAATTCTAGTAGATAGTGTAACTTCTCAACATATTGATTTTAGATGGCATGATTTTGCACAAGAGCCATGCAATGTAAAGCTAGGAGTTGCATTAGATGCAGTTAATTTGTTTTTATGAAATTTAATAAACATCCAACATGGCCTCTGGTAGTCATAAACCACAATCTCTCACCATACCTTAGCATTAAAAAAGAACATTTAATGCTTTCACTTTTAACCCCACAAAGAAGATAAGTTAAAGACATGAATATATATCTTGCTCCTCTCATTGACAATCTCCAAGAGTTATGGAGAGGTATTAATGTCATTGATGTATCAGAAAGCATTAATCAGAGTTACATTATGGTTCATGAAATTGTGGTTTGGACTATACACACTTTTCTAGGATGTGGTGTTTGTTTAGGTAATGATGTACATCTTTTTATTTAATATGTATACAATTATATGTAAGTTAATATAATTATATATTTATGGTTTTCATGATGTAGGAATATCTAATAAAGGATATAAGGCTTGTATTTATTGTGGTGGTTGGTTGAGATCAGTTTATAGTAAGAATCTCGATAAAAATATTTATCTTTGTTATCGATAGTTCTTGCCTGATGATCATCCATTAAGATGCAAAAGAGAAGCATTACATTTTAATGAAAAGATTGAAATAGGTTAGTGTCCAAAATCCATGTCACCTATGGATTGGTATAAAAAATGGATAGATGGGCCTCTTATAGATCTAGAATCTGAAATCTTCAGTGATGATGAAGATGATGAGAAAGTAAAGATTAGAGGTAAAATAAAATTGATGTTAGCAGATAATACATTGATATGGTATTCTTTGGAGTATTAATTCATTATGGAAATATCTTCTTGGATTGAAAGACACAATAGCATCAAGATATGATTTGAAGGAACAAAACTCAAAACCAAAGTTATGGCCAATTTTTTATAGAAATTGACAAGAAACAACTTATGCACATGCTCCTTGAATACTTGCAACAAAAGAGATACAAACTATCAACAATAGGATTCAATCGATTCGAACACCTACAAGATATGGAACAACTTTCCAAAACATGTTTACTATGGATGATAGGAGCTTATCTAGGTTAAATCACATGATTGGCACAACTTTTAGAAGCACATTCTACCTCTAGTTATCGATGGATGTACAACAAAAGGAGTATAGGATGTGATCTATAATCTTGGATTGCTTATAAGGCAATTATCATACCTTTATATTCAATATATAAGACTATTTATTATCTTTTATTTATGAAATAATTTCTTTATAATTTGATTTATGATAGTAGTAGGGGGATTACATCGAAAGAGACTGATAAAGACTTGATCCCACAAAAGAAATGTGAAGGCAGGGAGCTACTATGTTTTATGGAGAAAGAGCTTCCAACATCACTTTTTGATATTTAGGTTCATTTATTAGTCCATCTTGTGGATGAAATAGAGATTGTACGTGTTGTAAACACTCGATAGATGTTTTGGGTCGAGCAATTTATGGGAATATTAAAAGATTATGTATGACAAAGAGCAAAACCAGAAAGATCTATGGGAAAGAGATGGATGCTTGAGGATTGCATGTACTATGTTAGTGAATACCTTGAAAGAGTTCATGAGGAAGCTCCATGTGCATGGACCAATGAGTCTTCTCAAAAAATAACAAATGAGTATTATCAGGTAAGGGAGTTCCATTTCAATTTAAACTACAATAAAAAAGTGATGTTTCTACTTTTGTAGCATATAATAGCGAATGCATGCAAGCCTTCATTAGGTAGTATGAGCATGAACTTCAAAATCTCTGAAGCAAAAGATGGAGAAACAAAAGATATAGACATAATCTCAATGGTAATGAGAATACAAATATAGCTTCTTTCATGGATTGTCTATATGCTTCTTGCAATGAGCCAATGCAAATAATGAACAAAAATCAGATGAGCAAAGGGAGCTAATGATAGGTTGTGAAAGAAAGGTAATTTAATTTTGACGAGATATCGTTTTGTATGTTCAAATGGGTAAAAAAAAAAGCTTTTATTTTTTATGATATAGTTTATTATTTTTTAAAAAGCACATAATAATGAAGTTTTGTGTTTTTATATTTTGAAATGTTATTATGAAGATGGATTGGTTTTGGGCTGAGTGTAAAGGTAGTAATTCCACATTGAGAAGGGAATTATCTAGGTTCTAGGCAATTGATCCTTTGAAAATAATGCGATTAAGTAAAGAACCATATATTCTTCCTAGGCATATTGAACAAGCATTTTTTTATAAAAACCTTGATGCTAATCCTTAGTGGCAAGTCGTTGATGTTTAACCTAGAGGTCGGTCATTGTTTGGACACTTTATTGTTACAAAGATCTAAGAAAGTCAGGTCGATGATTCATCATTAGATATTGATATATCAACATCTCAAAAATAAATTAGAATCATTGTACATGACAATGATAATAATCGACTTGATGAAGATGATAATACTCTACATGCTAATTCTATTGATGATGAAGAAGAATTACTAGAAATCGAAATCCATCAATAGATGATGTCATTTATAAGAACAAAGATTCAAGAATAGAAGAAATAATAGAAATCAATAAGGATAATGAAGATGAAACTATATTGATGTCTTACCAAAATCATGGTAATAACGATAACACATGAGTAGATTAGATAATAGATCCTACTCTAGTTATCGATCATTAACTTGAATCATTTGAATGGGTATCATAGGTTCTCCTTTATTCAACTAGTGTGTATATATGCACATACACATATATACACACACATAAACACAAGCACATACACACACATATGCATACACACACATACATATATACACATACACATATATACACATACACATATATACACACATAGACACACATATACACTCACATGCATACATACACTTATATGCATACATGCATATACACACATACACATGCATACGCATGCATATACATATACACATACACATACATAAACACACATAGACACACACATACACTCACATGCATACATACACTAATATGCATACAACACACACATGCATACACATGCATATGCATACATACACACACATGCACATACACACACATATGCACATATATACCCACATAAACTGACATGCATACATACACACATGCATACATACACAGACATGCATACACATACATGCACATACATACATACATACATGCGTACATATGTATACACACACATACATACATACACACACATGCATACACATGCATATGCATACATACATAGACACATGCATACACACACATGCACATACACACACAAGCACATACACACACATGCATACACACACATACACACATATACACAAACATATAAACTCACATGCATACATACACACATATGCGTACAAATGCATATGCATACATAAATAGACACATGTATACACATACATGCACATACACACACATGCATATACATACACACACATACACATAAATACACATCTACACACACACACACACACACACACACACACACACACACACACACACATATATATATATATATATATATATATATATATATATATATATATATATATATATATATATATATATATATATATATATATATATATATATATTTTTTTTTTTTTTTTTTTTTTTTTCTTTTTTTCTAATCCATTTTGTTTTATATGTACAGTTATTATGGATCATAGTAGAGAGAGAAAGGTGAAACTTACTCTCATAAAGACTCTTATGAGAGGGAAAAGATCCGACTGATTCCTTAGGGGCTATCATCCATGAGTATGCTGGCATACCCAATGAGGAATTAGATTTTACCATATTGATGCTTACTCAATGTCAGGAGGAAGGCTCCTTTATGGCTCCATTTGGAGGAAGAGATTTATCTGCCCATAGGTATATTTTTTTCATCAATTAATATTTTTAATGATCTTATAACACATGTTTTTATTCATTTTTATCTATTTAATTTCAAGACACTTATACAAATTCTAGCTTGTGCGAGCACAGCAGAGGTGCCTATGAGGACATGCATAGAACCTAAGGGAAATATAATATATATGAGGCATGCATTGGAGTGTAAAAGAAGAATGAGAGCTTTATGTGAATCCTACCTACGTTTTGTTAGCTTGAAATGGAAGTAAGTATAAGTTTACATATAAATTGAGATAAACATTTTATGTTTTACTTATATTATTTTTTTCTTATGTAGCGAGTTTGATGAGAGAGATAAAAAGTATGTAATTATTTCATTAGAGATAGAATTTGGCACTGGGTGGTCACATAAATGATGTTTGAAAGAGATGGTGATACTTATGGCACATCGTCGTGATAATGCATGGTATGCATTGCTTTTATTTGCTATATTTATGTGTATATCTATATAAATAACACATAGAATACAATAAATTGACTTGAGCCTTGAGTTTGTCATGTTTGCCATATGGTTGAAGTATATATACACATTGCATCTAGTCCTCCCACCACCTACTAGAGAGATGTACAATGAGGACCATAATACATATAAAGATATATACAGATCATGTATATACACACACACACACACACACACACATATATATATATATATATATATATATATATATATATATATATATATATATATATATATATATATATATATATATATATATATATATATATATATATATATATATATATATATATATATATATATAAAACACATGTTCAAATACATTTCACATCACACAACATGCCTACATGCACACATATATACACATACATGGATACACAAATATAAACACACTTTTCATATATCACACAAATGCACATGCATACATACACGTGTGTATACTAACACATGCATACATATATCATACACATGCATATACATACATACATATGAAACACACATATATGCATACTAACACATGTATATATACAACACACATGAATACATATACATATATGAGAGAAATTTCGTCCTCGAAAATAGAGCTATATATAAAATTTTAGGCATAACCCCGAGCTTCATGTTCTAACTTAAAAGAACATGTTTTCATCTTTGTGGTGGGATTCACCTACGTTCCAATTGAATAAAGGAGAAACTATTGTTTGATACCCATTTAAAGGATTCAAGTTAACAATCGATAATGATCCCTTTTTAATGGGAAATAGGAACTTTCATGCTCACCTCGAAATCAATCAACCTTCAAAATAACCTATAAAATAAAAGAAAAGACAAAATTCATTATTATGTGCTTGAAAAAATATTGAACTATATCATAAAATGTAAAATCTTGTTTGCATGTTTTTTGTCATAAGTATCCAAGGAGCAGGTGCATAAGTTCGATTTCTATCAAAACTTGGCCATAATAAGTCCCTCTTGATGCTATTATCTCAACAAGTTGATTTTTGTCTCTGAACAAGTTCCTCTTGGAGAGTGCTGATGATGATACTGAGATACTGTGCTTCCTAAGAGGACAGGATCACATGATGGGTCATACGAGGAACAACAAAGGGTGCATCATTGCATTTTAGGAAGCATAGAGATTCACAAGACAAAGGTGGATCAATGCTTTTAGAAATTGAGTAGAGGTGAGGAAGAATATGATAGGTTTATTCTAAGACGTGGAAATTTTTTCACAAACAAGAGATATTGTATGGTAGAACAAAATAAGAGAAGACCTAACATACCACTTGAGACGTGGCAATTTCTTCGCAAACAGCTATGTCTTCAAGAATCACTTCCTTAGTAGAAGGTATAAAAATTAATAATTTATATTACAATAACTTATAATTCTTATATATTTTATAAATGTTTTATATTTAATCTATGTATTTCTGTTTCATTAAATAAATGCAAGCTACTGCAAGGAAGAGAGTTGAGTCAGTTCATACGTTGCATTTAGGCCAAATGGGTCATCATGGTTTGTAGCTATATTTGTAAGTATATATATTATTGAAAGTAAATTTTTTATTTTAGTTAAAACACTAATCATTAATATTTTTTGTTTATTTAAATGCAAGGAAAAGATTATGGTTGATATCCTACAAAAAAGGAAATTGATTTTGCGACACATAATGGATATCGATGTATGAGTGAGTATATGCAAGATCATCCAAATGCTTTGGTAAGTATTAGTAAATTTCACATAATTATTTTATTTTTATTTTTATTTTATATATTTTATTTAGTTATGTTTATTATATGTAATAGAGGAGTATTATGGAGAGGTAGATATGGATAGAGTGGAGAGACAGACACATGCAAGATGATTTGGATTGTCAGAGAGTGCTCACACCTCTACACATGATGCCACTACAGATACATCAGGTCATGCGGATGATCATGATGATGAGGTTGATCATGATGATGATCACAATGATAAGGGCTTACGTGATGATGTGGATGATAATGATCAGGATGATTGATATATTACATTCGATATATATTTTACATTGATATACATGTTTTTTTTATATCTATATATTTTCTCATTCCAGTTATATTTTGAATTGTGTCTATGGTAATAATTAATGAAAAGTCTTGTTTGAATGATTTTTATTGTTGTTTATATTTAACATGTATTTTATAACTTTAATTATATATTTCATTTATATTATATGTGTGTTTATGTGTATATATATGTATGTGCATGTAGTTGCAATGTGTGTATAAAATGTATATGTGTATGTGCATGTATATATGCACAAACATATCAACAAACACATAAAATAATATGCATGCATGCATTATTCGCATATACAACTACTCATATACAGAGACACACCCAACATACATACATACATACATACATATATATATATATATATATATATATATATATATATATATATATATATATATATATATATATATATATATATATATATATATATATATATATATGCGTGTGTCTCTATATATGAGTAGTTGTATATGCGAATAAGCATGCATGCATATTATTTTATGTGTTTGTAGATATGTTTGTGCATATGCACATGTATATGTGTGTGTATGTGTAAGTGTATGTGCATGTATAGTGTAAGTGTATGTGTACGTGTATGTGTATGTATATGTGGTTGTGTGTGTATGTGCACGTGTATGTGTAAGTTTATGTGTATATACATGTGTGTGTATGTGAATATGTATGTGTGTATATATGTGTGATCATGCATAGTCATGCATATGTGTATATGAATAAGTAAGTGTGAGTATGCTAATTAATGAAAATAAAACAATTTAAATGATATATAGCCAATGAAAATTACACTATAATTAGCCATATTTTATGCTTAGTGAAATTTTTGAAAAACGTATAATAGAGAGAGAGAGAGAAGAGATAGAGAGATCAAAAGAGATGAACAAAAATGAAAAAGAGAGAAAGAAATTTAAAGAGAAGGAGGTAAAAAGAAGGACAAAGAGAAAGAGAGAGAGAGAGAGAGAGAGAGAGAGAGAGAGAGGGAGAATAAGGGAAGGATTAGAAAAGAGAGAGATCCAGGAGCACGTAACCACACCACAGATTTGAACGTTGGACATCTCCTTGATCAGACGCACATAAATGACAATGGAAGAGCAATTTAACATTTTTTATTTTCTGTAGACATCACATAAGCAATGAAAAACCATCGTGCCTTGATAGTTCCTTGTGTTGTATAAGGGACACCTAAGCTTTGTATACATGACATTAGGAATAGTTGCTTATGTGATGCTATGGACACATTGTATAAGCGATAGTTAGGGAAAAGTTGTATAAGTGATGCAGAAGCAACAAAACTAATGTTTACATGACTCTTAGCATCGATAACATCAAAAATAACATTGAGATTAATGTCATTTAAATGATGGTATGTGCTTGAAGGCCACTCTGACAAAATGCTCGATCACTAAGTGATGAAAATGTGTCGTGTTAGCCATCGCTACGCCCCCTTTATTCTTGTAGTGTGAAATGTATTTTTGTTGGGTATAGTTCTGAAAGCAAAGGCTATCATCTGTATCCTCCACTGGCTAAACGTATTTTGGTTAGCCATGATGTTGTTTTTGTGGAAGATGATATTCAGCCATTACTTTCATGTGTTAAGGAGACATCAATTAGCTCGAAAGACATGTATAACACTTTGCTTCCTCTTTTTACAAGTGGATAATCTATTGCTGATCCTAATGAGGCAACTTCTCAACCTCTATAGGTTTCATGTGATGATGCAGATCATTCCATTTCTAATGTAGATTTACATGTTGCACTTGTTGATGAGAGAGCTGATATTGAGGAGGCAAAAGCTATGCCAAAATGGTTGGTGTAGACTTTGTGTGATAGCAAATTAAATGCACCTCTATGATATCCTACTCGTTGAAGCTCTCATAGTGCTTCTTTTGCATCGGATTGCTATGCTATGGCTGCCTCTAGTCTCTGTGATGAGAATGAGCCTGTTTTGTTTGATGAATCACAAAATTCTAAAAATTGAATGGTTGCTATGTAATCTGAATATGATGCTATTTTGAGAAATGGTACCTGGCCTTTATGTGACTTGCCTCCTAGTAAGAAGTCCATTTGCACTAAGTGGGTTTACAAGCTGAAGTGTAAGGCTGATGGAGTAGTTGACATGTATAAGGCTAGGCTTGTTGCAAATGGTTATGCTCAAGAAAGAGGCATTGGTTTTGATGAGACCTTTGCTCTTACATGCTGAATGACTACTTCTCATAGCATTTCTGCACTTGCAGCTCATCATGCTTGGAATGTACATTAGAGTGACATTAAAACTGCATTTATGAAATGGTGACTTGCATGAAGAAGTGTATGTTTTTCAGCCTTGTGGCTTTGTGCAGAAAGGGAATGAAAGCAAAGTGCATAGGTTGAAGAAGACATTATACGATTTAAAGAAAGCACCACATGCTTGGTATGAAAACATACATGCTATTTGATTGCACATGATTTTGTGAAACATCCAACTATAAGCACCTTATATGTTAAGTATGCTAATGATGTGCTTATGATCGTTGTTGTCTATGTTGATGACATGTTGCTCATTTGTCCTCATGAGAATCATATTACTGATTTTAAGGCACATTTTCATGCCTCATTTGCATCATTATTTAGGCATTGAATTTATGTAAGTTGATGGATGAATAGCTTTGTAATAAACAAAATATATTGATACATTATTTCAGTGTTTTAGCCTTGAAGACTATAAACCTATTGCAACTCCTATGGAGATAGGTTTATGATTGAGTCTTCATGATGTTGGAGAAACATTTGATGTTGTTTTCTATCATTGGGTTCTTGGAAGTTTGATTTACTTATGTATTACTCTGTTAAATATTCAATTTTCTATCTCACAAATGGGTAGGTTTATGCGTTTCTGTGGTCTCAAGCATTGGCACACGGTTAAAAAGCATCTTTTGCTACTTGAGTGGTACTCAGCTAATTGGATTCTTTTTTCCCAAGGGGGAGTACTACTACTAGATTTAGAGGCTTTTTTGGACTCTCACTAGGTTGGTTGCTATGACACTAGTGTGTCCACTAATGGCTTTTGCTTCATGCTTGGTAGCTCATGCATATCTTGGTTGCGCAAGAAGCACCCTACTGTGGCCACTCCTAGTTATGAGGGTGAGTATAGGGTAGCTTTCACAACGACTATTGAGTGTGTGTGGCTCACATGTCTTATGGTTGATTTGGGTGTTGGTCAGTGTGTACCTAAGAACCAAATTAGGGACTTGTGGAGAAAGAGACTATACCTCAATCCCCTTCAAGTGCATATAATGGGGATTCACGCTTTAATTATCAATCCGATGAGTGTGAAAACCTAGCCGAGTGTATGAAGACATGCATTCAAATGACGATCAATGCAAATGAGTTACTCAAAGAGTGCAAACAAGGCAAAGACTATTCCAAACAAGTTTCAATTGTCAGTTATGGTGTCACGATACTTGAAGCAACTGCCAACAGTAAATTGAGTTTTTCTCTCAGCTCCGAACTCCGAATATAGCAAATAGCATATGTGTTTCAAAGCTCTTGAGAAGACGCATCTAATGGTTGTATTTTCACTCAATTCTGAGCTTCTACTTCAAGTTATGAGCAAAATACTAAGTCGCAGGAATGACCTTCCCACACTTTAGCACTTCCTACACTTCACACACACCTTAACCACAACAAACAAACACATTCAAGCAACACACATGCATACAAGCTCACAAAGAAGATGATACAGAGAGGAGAAGACACTAATTCGAATTTCTGTGCTCTTGATTCTCACAATGGCAAAAAGTCTTTACAAAGAGTCACAAATTGACTTATATACATGTGCCCTAAAAATGGTCCTTTCATGCCAGAGACCGGCACTTTATTCACTAAAAGACTAATTTCCTACTAATTTACATGGGTAAGCTACTAATCTTCTGTGGGGATGCATCTAGAGGACTCCTCTAGTGCATTTACAACGGAAATTATGTTACAAGAATGGTTATAATACGAAAATTGGGTGTCCAAATCGGAAAGATTTTGGGGCCCTTCTTTTTCTCTGCCTTGTGCTCTCTTTGCTCTACAACACTCTCCCCCTCTTTGTCTCTGTCATCCCTTGACAGTCTTTACTTCTTGTCTTCAACTTGTTTAAGAGGTCTGAATACACGCACCCAGCGATCGAAGCGGCAACAAGGACTGTCAAACAATTGGTTATCTTATCCGAGGTATGTTCTCTGCTTCTGTTTGCCCCTTGGTATTCCTTATATCACATATCTGGGTTAATGTATTTAGTGGGGTTGTCACGCACGCCACCAGTGATCTCTTTCTAGCTTTTGGTCCTCTGATTTGTCCTGGTTGCACACATCTGACCCTGTTGTATTGCTTTGAGCCTGTTTACTTTCTTTTCATCGCACACTATCAGCGGAAGGATTAGTACCTGCCAATTATCTTCTTGCACTTCCTGGCCCTGGTTTCTCCTTTCTCCTACGTGCTTTTTTCCTTGGCATGTGCCCTTGCGGGGCTCTGTGTAGAGATGGGTGTTGTGCCCCTGCGGGGCTTCCTACAGAGATGTATCTTCAGATATGACCTTTTTAATGAAGCTTCTTTCTTTGTCTTCTTCTTTTCTTCTTTTTGCTTGATTCACCCTCAACACTGCCCCCCTCCTGAACTCTGTCGTCCCCGACAGGCTTTGGGAGTGGAGGGGAGTATGTTCTACATACTTTTTGCTCTGTTTCATTAAGCAGATTGGCTTCACGTATCATTAGCTGCTTCCACTGTTTTGCTTTCACACCGTCATGTGGTGGTTGTCTATGATCGGCGAAGAAGCTTAGCTCATATGCCACTAATCTGGCATTCAAGTTAGATGACATCTTTAAGAAGATTTCTGAATCAATTTCAAAAAACCCTGTGAAAAAGGCTTCTTCGAATGTCTGCATATAGGTACTCGACAAAAACATCAACCTAGAATAATATGCCATTATTGTTGGTCAGCTAGGCATAACAGAGAAGTCAAAAACAAGAATATCTGTTCCTTGATTAATACCAATAAAGTTCAAAAATGTATATGCCGCGTGTTTGAACACCTTCAAAACTGTAAGAATCATGCTTAGTATTTTATTGGTCATCTTGATAGTTAAATCGGGTACCGTTGATAGTTATGCGGTGGACTTGGAAGTAGTGGATAGTTTAGCCACTGATTATTGATCACACCAGTCTTTTGCATATCCAAAAATTCTCGTGCTTCTCTGCGCCGTGGTGTTGGACAAAAGGAAGGATTTACCTGTAATAAATATGGTGCCGCTTGCCAGTGCACCCGTAATGTAGGATGTTTCTCCAAAAATTTTCTTCTCCAAACAGGCTGTGCTGCTTCAAATTCCTCTTGAGTATAGTTGAACATGCCATCGTTGAACTGCAACTGTTCGTCTGGGTTTTTCTGTGTGATTTTCTTTATGTATTGTCTTCTTTTCTCTTTCAATAGTCCATACGGAATGTTGAAAGGCTTCATGATCGTCTCCAAGTCTTTTCCTTTAATCCTTGCTTCTTTCATGACTTTGATGACTTCATTTTCAAAATTTTCTGTCAACCAAGACACCACTAGTGCCCGTTCCTTCTGACTTATTTCTGCAGTATATGGCATTGGATGATCATCATGTGGTTCTGCCATCTCCTCTTTTATTGGAGAATTATAAATCGGGGGAGATAGAGGACGTACCTCTACCTCATCAGTAGGATTTTCTTGTCTTGGCTCTACTGGTGTCCAGATTGGTGTTGGCTCTGTTGCTTTAACGTTTAATTTCGTAAGTCGGTCAGTCTTTTCTTTTATTTCTTGCATTGCTGCCCTTCGAGCTTCTTTTGTCGCAAGCAACTCATTGCCAATTTCTGCTACCTGATCCATGTTTTCACTATAACTCACGACAAGTTTGCCATTGGCCGTATTCAATTGCTTTTTGAGCTCATTGGTGTCTTGAATGTACTTATGTTCCCATTCTGCTCTCAATGCTTGCTCGTGTTTCAACAAATCTGCATATTTCTCAATCTGATTGCTTAATTCTTTCTGGTCAATATCTTTAGTCTCTTGTTTTTTGATAGGTTGATCATATAGCGATGACTTCATCAATTCTTTATTCCTATTTCGTAAATTGTCATTTTCTTCCATGTACACCTTAAGTTGTGTCTCGAGCAGTTTACTTCTAGCTTTCATTCTCTCCTTGTCTGCTTCACTAGCTTCATGCTTTCTTTGTAATTCTGTTAGTTGTGTCTGTAGCTGATGATGTTGGTGCATCAATGCATTGCATTGTGTTTCGACTGCAAGTAACTCCATTTCTTTGGCGGCAGTCTCTTTCTTGGCCTCGATGAGCTTTGCGGACAGTTGTTCACTCATGATTTGAAATTGATTCTTTTTGCGCATGGCCTTGTCATAATCTGCATCTGTATCCATCATTTGCTGTTGCATCTCCATGGCCGTTTGGATCATTTGCTTGACAACCGGTTTCAATTGAGTTACATCCACATTTAACCAAGTGGTAGGGATACTAGGTTCTGCTCTGGTTGTCACATCTTTCCCTTGTGCCACATGTAACGTAGTATCATGGGGCTGCCTAATGTGAAGTTGGATCCTTGGCTCAGCCTCCATGTGGTCATTCTTACCTTGAGGTGTATCATCCGGTACCTCAATCACAACGGGCTCCTTATTTGGTTGTCGGCCTGATTCCTGGTCCACTGGAGTTTGTATTTCTTCTTTGATAGGTGGCACTACATCTTTATTAGTTAATGGAGCTTCCTTGATACTGATCTTTGACTTATCATTCAATTGAATGATGTGATCTGGTTCAGTGGGTTGTTGGCTCTTTGTCTGTCCTTGTTGGTTGTCATGTGTGACTTCGACTTGGTTGATCTCTGTCCAATCCTCATTGTGTGTTTCTGTGCGTATGTCAGTATCCAGGGTGTCCTTTTTGGGGCTTGATTCCTCAT
The DNA here is from genome assembly GCA_020310875.1 of Ceratopteris richardii. Taxonomy (NCBI): domain Eukaryota; kingdom Viridiplantae; phylum Streptophyta; class Polypodiopsida; order Polypodiales; family Pteridaceae; genus Ceratopteris; species Ceratopteris richardii. The sequence continues at coordinate 73,439,394 of CM035435.1, forward strand.
TAGAGCTTGATTCCTCCAACCCTATTTCTTTGTATCTGGAAGGTACTTGATGAGTATGTTCTTTATCCTTCTGTTTCTTTTCCTGACTTGCATGTCTGTAATGGTGACCTTGAATATTCAAATTTACTTGCCCCCGCATATACTGATGCGTTTCTTCCAGGGCTGCAGAGAGGTCTCTTTTCGTAATTGGTTGTTGGGTCCCAGGAATCTTTGGCAATGTGTGTGTCCTCTTTGATTGGGGCGTAACCTGGACTTCTTCCTCTCTAAGGCGCTTTGTACCCCTCATGGGTTTCCTTGAACTGGTTCCTACTTCGTCAATAGAGATGGCTGTTTTCTTTTTCTTTGGAACCGTCGCTGACTTAGCATATTGGGCTAACTCTGTTGAGGTTGGCATCACGTGCAAGTAGTTCTTCATATCTAGTGCCTCATAAATAAGTAGGGTCAAGGCCGAACTACCATTTAGAAACTTTTTCTGACCCCACTTCTTCTTTGCTTCAAATAGACGGTCTTGAACATATGGAGTCATATTTACTTGATTTTCGACTTGCCTCATAGCATGTGAGAGCAGTTGCACCACGATCTTTTGAGGTGTTGTATATCTATGCATGCTTGGAAAACAAAAGTGCTGGTGCACTAAGTGAACAACATCTTCAATATCAGTTCTGTTGATTTCCAGAAAGGCTTTCTTTTTTGGATCATGACATTCATCCTTGACATTCGTGATTCCCTCTTGATTCCACCCGAAAGCTCTGTTAATTAGCTCATGAGTGAATTGAATCGTTTTCCAGGCACCCACTTTATCCAGTACTCTTGCCTCAAGGACTGATATCTTATTCGATGCAGATTGAAGTGTATTCATTACTTGCGTACATCTCTAGAAATCTGGCATATAGATCGGTAGTCTTAAAAATGCATCAATTCTGGCTTGCGTCCAGACATCTGTCATGCGCGGTATTCCTTGGACGATAGTCTTGAAATCTTGTGACATGATGGGAAATAGTGATCCCGGTCCATAATCTTGATGGTTGCCATGAAAATGAGATCCGATACTGGTTGGTCATCCAAAAACCAATGGCCTCTCGCTTTTGTTATTGATTCCAATGGAAGAAGTTGGACCTCTTCCTCTTGCGTAGCTTCGGAATCAGTAGATGACATCTGCACTCAATAAAGAGTATGAATTAGTGGCCAGATAGTATCAAAATTCTCCTTCAGTTGTCTTTCATAAGATTGGCAATGCTCCGCGTGAATGGTGTCGTCCCTTCCCCGTGAGTGTGAGAAAGGTAATACCTGGGATTTTCCCTATTTTGAGATATTTTTATGTTTTTGTCTGAAAGAAAAACCAAAAAGTTAGTTCATAGCCGAAGCGGTTATTAATTTTTAAGTAAGTTTCTTTAGATTATGTACAAGTGCTCTCCTATTTCCTAAGAGGAAAATGTGCGTCACTATCCTAAAATAGAAGAATAACATGCTGAATGCTTGGCCTTGTAATGTGGCCCTATCATGCATACTTTGGATTCTGGTAACTCCAAATGTGTGCAACTCGAATTACTTGGTTGATGCCTACAACTAATCTTGCCTTTTGGCATCCAAATTTGCTTTATTATGTTGGGAGAAATTGTGTTCCCAACATTCCTGGTGAATGCAGTGCTTCTCATATGATGCTTCTGCATTGTTTGCTTTTTGAAGCATGGAATGATGGATGAATCATATGTAGACTCCTGCTCTATCCTGTAGTAATTGATTTTCTATCTTTTTGCCTTCAGATCATATTGATTCTCCTTGTGCATTGACTCGTCCTTTTTGAGGATTGTCCTTTGAGTACATGACTTGGGAATCCATATTTGTGTTCGGGCCGGCTGAGCAGCTATCACCTTCTTCGGAATCCATACTCTAGCAATATTTTGTGGAACTAGGTGTCCATCATGATATGTATTTTTATTCTGTCGTTCCTTCTGATGTCGTGAGTAGTTCTGTTGTTGAAGATACGCTTTCACTTGATCTTTTCGGATCCAAGCCTGTCTAGTGTAAGGGATGGGGTATATCCTAGTGTGTGCTGATTTGTAAGAGTCTTGTTGACTTGTCTTTCTGGTGTTTGTTTCCTCACTGAGACTGTTTTTGGATAGGACACTAATCATGTGATTGACTGGATTAGAAGATTGTGTGCAAGCGGAATGCGGTGCATCCTCACATGAAGTGCTCGATGAAGGGGTTTCCCCATTGTGAGTGAACATGCATTCATCGTCATGCTCGTTTGAGTGATCTTGTGTGTTTATACATTTGGCTTTGACTAGTCATTCGTCTAGCATGCTGAATACCTCACGATGTCCTATCTTGGCCGAGATGTATCCTAAGGCCAATTGAATAGTTACTTCATATTCCTACATCCAGTCTTGACTTAACACGAGCTCTTCCAATAAGTCCTGATCGTGACATACTAAGAGTTTCTATTCCATAGTATTGTTTCCGAGGCCTCACCTATACATTGAGTAATTTTTCCTCCTATTCCTATCAGTTGTGCCTTAGATGGGCGTAATTCCTCCTTGAGTTTTTGAGTCAATGAAAATTTGATACAACTTATGGCGGCTCCTGTGTCAATGAGAGCATACACTAAGTGGTATTCCCTTTTTCTGGCTCCCAAATTCAAATATGGTTGCGTCCTTTGTCGACCTAGGTTTTCAGTGACTCTAAAATTAGCCATTGGGACTAGTTCCTCTCCTAGTCGATATCTCTCATCTCTCTCTCTCATCCATTCTTTTCATTTTCTTATTCGCTCTAACGCTTCGTGTCTGGCTTCCTCTCGTATTCTTTCTTCCTCTAGGCGCCTATTCTTACCCATTATCAATTGTGACATTATTTTCTCAGTTAATGGCTCTAGATATTTTTTCACTCGACATCCACTGATATAATTTGGCAATACCTCTCCATCTAGAGTTGCTAAACTGATGGCTCCGCTGGTGGATATGCGATTGATGATTAATGGGCCATATCCTCTTTTTTGCAGTTTCTTTGCGTGTTGTTTCAAAGTATAAACCAAAACTAAATCTCCTTCCTTCAAATTGTTATCTTTGATATGAGCATCAAAGTATGCCTTCTGTCGCCTTTTAGCAGCATAAATCCCTGCTACTGCTTGTAACCTAGTTTCATGTAACTTCTCTATTTGGTCCAATTGAGCTGAGAGTTCATGTCCCGTCCACTCATAAGTTGTTGCTACTCTGAGAGTGGGTATTAAGAAATCAATTGGCAAAATAGCATTTTGTCCATACACTAAGTTAAAAGGAGTAGTTCCTATGGCGGTCTTGTAGGCTACTCTGAATGCCCATAAAGCATGATGTAATTGTTTATCCCAATCCGATCTACCATTGTTCACAATTTTGGTGAGGACTGTGCACAAGATTTTATTTGAACTTTCGGCTTGTCCATTGGCTTGTGGGTGATAAGGGGCTGATTTCTTATGAATTACCAAGAATTCATTCAGTAAGGCTTCTATAACTTCATTCACAAAGTGTGTGCCTCTATCACTCACAATTTCTATCGGCAATCCAAATCTAGTGAAAACGTTCTCGAAGAGAAACTTGGCAGTAGTTCTTGCATCATTTCTCTTGGTCGCTTTGGCTTCAACCCATTTGGTCAGATAGTTTGTGGCTACGATTATGTATTTGGCATGGGATCCTTTAGCTGGTGGGCTAATAGGTCCTATGAATTCTATTCCCCATTTTGTGAAAGCTCTTGCACTCATCATGGGTTTCAGTGGCATCTCGTCTCTTCTAATTGGCACGTATACCTCCATACTCTTTGTCAGGAACTCCTTGAATACATGGCACATCAATCTTTGGAAAGTGCCTGGAGCATTGGTTAGGCCGAAAGGCATAACCCTAAAGGCGTACACTCCCCATTCAGTTGCAAAGGCTGTTTTATGCTGGTCCTCAGGAGCAATAGCTACCTAATTATAGCCTGAAAAGCCGTCCAAAAAACTATAAACTTCCTTCCCTGCCACTCTTTCCAAAAGATGATCCGTGATGGGTAATGGGTAACTATCTCTAATGGTGGCAGCATTTACTTTTTTCAGATTTATGCATACTCTTAACTTACCATTCTTTTTAAGTATGACCACCAAAGGTGATACCCATTTCGTGTGTTCGATCTCGTAAATGAACCCAACATCTAACAGTTTATCTATCTCTTCTTTAATCTTTGCTGAGTAAACATCGTTATATGTGTATGGTCTTTGTTTGGAAGGTTTAGCTTCAAATGTCATAGGGATTCTATGTGCACATATAGATGGATCTACTCCTTTCAAATCCTTATATGTCCAGGCAAAGACATCCCTGTATTCCCTTATGAGGCGTATTAACTCTTGTTCTTCCTCCATAGAAACATATTGTCCTATAAAAGTACATCGTTCTTCTCCTTCCTCTAAGGTTACCACTATTTTCTTGGTCTTTTCTTTGTTGTCATATGCTATTCCTGGCTGTGCTTCTCGTTTTGGCATTATAATAGCAATTCTCCTCTCTTCTACCTCATATTTTTTGAAGTGGGCAAGCACTTCGAATTGATCTTGTGGCATGTTTTCTTTGTCATTTTTTGCTTTATCTAACCCAAGCTCCTCTTCCTGTGTTGGTTCTTGATTTATTTCATTAGCTATGACACTTCCTTCTTGATTTCCACTTTCTATTTTCAGTTGCTCTTGCTCCATTTCAATGCTCTCATAGTCCTCCTTCCATTCCTTTTCTATCACTTCCCCTTCTTCAGCCTCTTGGAGAACTACCACGTATAGACTAACGTCATATCCTTCCTCATCAATGCATTCATTCATGGTTATCACTTCTTCGTTTACACAAACATCAATAGTGGCTAAAATCTCCATCCAACCATGAGGTTCTAATTCTTCATCTAGGAATATTTGAGGCATATAGGCTGGATCTTGTACTGATCTAGCGATTCCCTGCTTGTGCTGCCATCCTTTCCTCCTATCCTCTTCCTTTCTCGCAGTTTGGCATATCCATAGATGAGTGTCTTCGTTCATCCACGATTCATCACTTGAACCTATACTATGAATCGACTGATTATCTTCCTCCTTATGAATCTGATTCCATTGTAAGGGGCGAACATCTTGATATGTATATGTGTGGAGATTTATTCTTGTGGTGGTTCCTTCATGCTGTAGGTATACTGCGTCTTTTCCCCAATCTTGCACAACCTTTAGCTGCCTCATGAATGGTCTTCCAAGTATCATTTCATAATTGCTAGGCCTTTCAAATTGACATATCGCTAAGGTGTGCTCGAACTCAACTTCGCAAGTGGTAAAACCTACCCGTTCCAATAATCCCAAGGGTCGTTCAGTGTGTCCGTCTACCATTTGTATCTTCATGCATGTTGGTCTTAGAGCTGGTTTTCCCCATTTTTCTCGGATTTCTCTAGTAGCAATTCCTACTCCCGCTCTAGAATCTAAGATGGCTTTAGTGGTGTAACCTCTATAGGTAATTGGAAGGCAAGTGTTTCCTTCATCTCCTCACTAAAATCTCCAACCTTATCGATTGGGATTTTTATTGTGTTTACTTCATCAGACATCTCCGTTTCTTCCACCTTGATCTTCAATTGGCTGGTCAGTTTCTCCTTCAAATGTGGTTTGATCCTTAACAGTTCTTCCAACGTCAAAGTACAAGGGATTTTTACCTTTTTAAGATGTTGTATGATATCCAATGTTTTGACTGATGGGTTCAGTTCTTTTTTCCTTATCGAGGGAATGCAATATAATTCTGAATTATGTTCGTACTCTCCTGTGTAATTTGGCAAGAACCTTATATTGTCATTATCCCTATCAGTTTGATTTGTAATAACCTCTCTGAATTTCATTCAGGTATCGAATCGTCTATTTCACCCTGCTTCCAACTCCTCAAAGGGTGGTTCTATTCCTTCCACTTTCTTCCATCGGTCTTCTTGGACTCTTGCCCACAAATCTTTAGGCCATTCCCCTTCTACTTCAGGAACAATGGATCCTTCCCTTTTATCATCGCAACAATTTCCATTATGTGTCTCATCTGCTTCGGGTTTCTCGGGGTCCTTAGGGATGACACACTCTTGGAATTCTCTTTCGGGAATTCTCGAGTTGGGTAATTGAACAACAGGTTTTTCTAAGGTCTGTTGAGCTCCTTCAATTAATTTCTTACATATCTCCAACCTTTCTTTCTCTAGGTCACCTCTATGATATTCTCTTTCATGTTGTTCAATGGTAGGTCCTGCTCTTATTCCTGCTTTGTACGCCTGAATCCACATGGCTAATTCTTCAGGCACGGGGTCTGCTAAAACTGACCCTACCTCTTTTTTCGACTTTCCTTTCCAAATTTCTTCTTCCTCTTCTTGTTTCTCTTTTGGATTTTGTTCACTCTTTTCATTTTCCTTCTTTTGTTGTAGTTTCTTTTCCTTCATCCTATCTCTACGGTTCTTCCATCTCTGTGTTCGTTTACTTGTAGCACTTTTCTCAGGCTCCTCTGAGTCTTCAAGTATTTGAGGTGTAGGTATGTTTATTTTTCTGTCACCTTGATTATTTTCTTCAATTTTGTCTGGTGTCTCTCTAGTTTTGGCTCTAGTTATTGCTTTCAACGGTACAATGTACTCCTTATCACTCCCTCATGACTCTATCACTTCTATCACATTAATCTGTACGTTCGAGTTAACTTTGTTGGGGTTCTTGGGGCAATCTCTGAAAAGGTGTTCTTTACCACAATCATTATAGTATCCTTCCCAAACTCGCTATGGTGGTGGTGGGTTTGGTAGTGTACATTCTCTGATATAATGATCACCTCCGCATCTATAACATGGTCCTCTAGGGGCAGGCGGTCTGTTCATGGGTCGGGGGGGTATGGCTGCCCTGGGGGTTGTGTACATCAATGACACATAGTCCTGCTCATATCCGTAGGAACTATCCGGCGTTTCCATGCCATAGGCATATGATTCGTACATTTGTCCATATTCTATCATAGAGCTCTCATAAGTGGAATACTCTCCTTGACTATGGTCATAAGATGGTTCGTATGATTCGTTATTAGCTAAGGGTGTGGTTGGTACTATTGCTCTCTCTGGGTTTTCTTCCTGTCGAGCTACTTTCACTTAGACAACATTCTGAGGATGGGGTGGTTATTGTCCTAACACCGGTTGTGGTTGCGTGTACCCTTGATAAGCATATGGTCGTGGTATAGGTGCCTGCTGCTGATATGTGGGATATCTAAAGGCTTCACCTCCCTGATCTCTCTAAGGGTATCCGTAAGGTCTCATGATAGGTTGTACAGGTCTTGATTGCCTATTGTAAGGACAACTTTCCGTGCCATGGTTTGTATACTTTTGTTCTATGCTACAATATTGTAGAGGGCCCAGAACGGGTGGTCTATTGTAAGCATAAGCAGGTGGTGGGATTACTCCCCTAGTGCACAAATGAGAGGGATGATCACCTCCACAATGCATACATCTTCTAAGCATGGGAACTCTCATTGGGTTGTTGGGGTAGTTCCTCTGTCCTTGAACATTCAACTTCTTTGCTACTAAGTCGGCTATTTCCTCTACATTGTTCTTAGGGTTTGATGTGTTGCTGGTTGAATCTTCACTTTTGATAATACCTTGAGGTATTTTCAGATCCTCGGCTAGATTGTCTTCTAGGTCGATACATTCCTTCATACACTCTTGCAAAGTTTGAACTCTTTTCACATATACCAGAGATCTCAATGATCCATTCACTAATCCTTCCAAAAATAATGACACCATTTTGTTTTGAGTAGGTCTCTCTTCCACTGGGCACCTATCCACATATTGTTTGAATCTTCTTGCTGCCAATCTCACTGATTCCGTAGGAGCCTGCTTAAAGGTATGAATCAATGATGAGGAGTTGTTTTTAATTCCAGACTTAGTGAATTCTTCAATCATTTCTTGATAGAATTGTTCCATGTTTTGAAAATTATTAGGATCTAATGGCTGGAACCAAGCTAGAGCTGTGTCCGTCAAAGTTAAACCAAAGGATTCATATTGAATCAAAAAGTCTTCCACTTGTTCAGCTCTGATTACTTGCTTAAATTCAGCTATATGATTGTAAGGTTCACTAGAACCATCATAATGGTTTCTCATACATTTGGCAACTTGGATTGGCCTTAATCTCCTTCCTACTTCAGGGGGTCTAGGCATCACAAGGAAAACTGGTCTTCCTATCGGTATTCTAGGTCCTCTTACCACAGGTGGTCTGACTGGGGTAGGAATTCCATTCCCTGGGTCAATAGGTGGTTGAGGCGGATAGTGGGGGTTATTTGCAGGCATAGCAAATTGTACGTGTGGTCTGACCAGAATATGTGTTTGTTGTGTTTGTCCTGACTGTTGGAATGAATTATTCTGAGAGGTTCCATGTGGGTTTTGTGAAGTAGTGGCTTGATCCCTCGGGGGAAACACTGGAATGTTCTGATATTTCAACTCGGCTCTTTCTGACTCTGTTAGGGGCCAATACCTTCTCTGGTTTTTATCCAAATACGTAATGATGGTGGGGAAGTCAGGATCTTGTAACTCATAGACAATAACTGGATTAGGGGCTGCTTCCCATAATGAAGAGTGGGCTCTAAGGAGATTCTCCATTCCATTGATCAAATACACATCCATTAAGGAGTCATCTTGGGGAACCAGGTCTCCTCTCCAAACCCTAACAACAGTAGATCTCCCTCTAGGGGTGGTCACTTGCTCTTCATTCCCGTCTTCATTAAGGTTTGGGGCATTGTCTTCTTCCCCAAGTTCATTGATGTTTTCAGGATGTTCTGTAATAACATACTGGATATCCCTTTTATCCATATAAACTCCTCCTGCATACTTAACTACTGGCCTAGGCACTATGTAAGCATCTGAAGCTTTCTTCAGTTTGGCCACTGATCGGTTTAGTCCATCTAGGTATATGGGTATCTCATGGTGATTGGTGGTCACATATTCTAAAGATGTCCGATATTCTCCCTCAATAATTCACATCACGCCAATCATTGGTACAGTGTTTTGCATATCCTCTGAAGCCATAGGAATTTCTTCCTTTGACTCACTAGAGGTTTCAAAATAATGTGAGTGGCTACTTGGTTCGGCTACACTTCCCACTAGAGGGATCACACTTCTTCGGCTTCCTAGGGTTCTCCCAGATCTCAGGTTCATTCACTTTGAAGTTTTGTTTAACCTTAGCCAACCTCCAGTTTCTAGAGTTCTTCACTAAGGGTCAGACTTCTAGAAAAATTTGGTTAGGAAAGGGCTGACTGTGAAACCTCAAGTCACGATACTTGACCCCAAAAAGTTCACGATACTGGATATCCGACACACAAAAAGGGTACCACGATACTCGACCTTTGAACCAGACGATACACGATATCTCACAGAAAATGATACTTGGATGAAGACGATACTCGATACTTGAGGAAACACGATACACGATACTTGACAGGTATCGCGATTAGAGTTCTTGTGATACACGATACACGATATTCACCGAGAAAATGACGATACTCGATACATGACAAGTATCGCGAAGCAGTTCAAGACGATACTCGATACTCATCAGCTATCGGGAAAATAGTCTCCGCGATATACGATATCCAGCAAGTATCGCGATCCGAAACTCACGATACACGATAATCGACGAGTATCGCAACCTGAATTTCACGATACACGATATGCGATATCCAACAAGTATCATGAGAAATTCTCAACGATACTCAATACTTGACAAATATCGCGAAGAGTTACCCTCATGATACACGATATTGCCCAGTTATCGCGATCGGAGATTCACGATACACGATATATGACAAGTATCGTGAGCATTTCTCAACGATATACGATATTCGACTAGTTCAAGTATTGCGATACTCGACCACAGGACTTCACGATACCTAGGTATCGTGATACCTCAACAGCGGGAGAACACGATACTTGGCCTTTTTCCAATTTTTTACAAGTGTTTTTTGGATTTTGAGTATCTAAACATGTTATTAGAGTGCATCTACCCTCTCCTCTCAACTTGGATCACCAAAATACACTCTCTTTTTCCTGTGTAACCCTTCACGATACTTCCCACAGGTTCTTCTACTGAAACTTTTATTTTAGTTTGGAATGATGATTGAATGATGAATGTGCTTACCTTGGAAACTTTCAACTCTCCAACCACTCCTACTCACCTGTGTAGCTTAGTCACCCCGATCTCCAAGCACGATACTCAACTGCAGACTTTCGCGATACTTGTTCGAGAGACAAGTAATTCGAACAATGAACAGTTTTTGGGTTTTATACTTTTTGAAAAAAAATATTCTCCTAACTACCAAGACCAACAAGACAAAAGTTAAAAACTACTCTAATTTCCTAGCTACTCCCTTCTTCCTCCTACTCTACTCACTCCACTCACTTCCCTAAACTAACAACTTACTACACACACTCCAAGAGTGAGAAGTAATAAGTGCGGGTGAATGTGACTCATCAAAGAAGAGAAAATCACCATTCCTCTACTCACTTCAATGCAAAAAGCTACTTACCATCGCACGAATGCCTCGGTTTGATTCGACACTCCCCGACAACGGGGCCAAAAAATGTGTGTACCTAAGAACCAACTTAGGGACTTGTGGAGAAAGAGACTATACCTCAATCCCCTTCAAGTGCATATAGTGGAGATTCACGCTTTAATTATCAATCCGATGAGTATCAAAACCTAGCCGAGTGTATGAAGACATGCATTCAAATGACGATCAATGCAAATGAGTTACTCAAAGAGTGCAAACAAGGCAAAGACTATTCCAAACAAGTTTCAACTGTCAGTTATGGTGTCACAATACTTGAAGTAGCTGCCAACAGTAAATTGAGCTTTTCTCTCAGCTCCGAACTCCGAATATAGCAAATAGCATATGCGTTTCGAAGCTCTCAACAAGACGCATCCAATGGTGGTATTCTCACTCAATTCTGACGCTTTTACTTCAAGTTAGGAGCAAAATACTGAGTCACGAGAATGACCTTCCCACACTTTAGCACTTCCTACACTTCACACACACCTTAACCAACACTTTCATGGATAGACAACACTTCCTTATACTCTTTTAAAGCAACACACATGCATACAAGCTCCCAAATAAGATGATGCAGATAGGAGAAGACACTAATTCAAATTTTTGTGCTCTTGATTCTCACAATGGCAAAAAGTCTTTACAAAGAGTCACAAATTGACTTATATACAAGTGCCCTAAAAATGGTCCTTTCACACCAAAGACCGGCACTTTATTCACTAAAAGACTAATTTTGTACTAATTTACATGGGTAAGCTACTAATCTTCTGTGGGGATGCATCTAGAGGACTCCTCTAGTGCATTTACAACAGGAATTATGTTACAAGAATGGTTATAATACAAAAGTTGGGTGTCCAAATCAAAAAAATTTTGGGGCCCTTCTTTTTCTCTACCTTGTGCTCTCTGCTCTGCAACAGTCATTCTTCTGCTGCCACCATGTTCACTTATAGTCGGAGTGCATTGGCGATTTCCAGGAACCCTGTGTTCCATGCTCACACTAAGCATATTGAAGTGCACTATCATTATGTCAGTGAGAGTTTCTCTACTAGAGAGATCGGTTTGGCATATGTGCCCACACAGGAGAACATTACACACCTTTTCACAAAGGCTCTACCTAGGGAGAAGTTTGAAGCTTTTTGCAAAGCTTTGGGCTTACTTCCTTTTGTGGATTGATTCCACGTAGCTTGGCACTTCCTTATACATGAGTGTTAGCTCCTTATGAACCGCATCACTCCCATGGGCAATTTGTTGATATATTTAGGTAGTGATGTGTATGAACACATTAGGACTATCGAGGCACTTTTTTCCCTCTTTAGGAGGTTTTTCCCCTGCTTGTATATACACCTATTACCCTAATGGGATACTTATCTTTGTACGTTCTAGTGGTAATACATTCAATATTCTGTGTTGTGCTCCAAGATTCTTCTTCTTCCTTGTGATTTTTGTGTGCTTCCGCAGACATCATACATCAACAATCTATACAAAGTAACATCTTCAATGTTTTCTCCATCATGTACGCTCAACTTTGTATTTACTTCCAATGGACTTGTGATGGGCTTGAAATTACACAATTCTATACTTTTCTAGTACATCAAGAATGTACTTCATTTGCATGAGGTATATGCCTCCTCCTTGTAGATCACTTCTATGCCTAATAAGTAACCCAATTCTCCAAGATCTAAGATCTTGAATTCTTCTCCAAGATTCTTCTTGATCTCTCTAATGTTTCCTTCATCATTCCTTGTAAAAATAAGACCATGAACATAAATGCAAATGTAGACAGCAAGATCACCTTCCCTCTTCATTAAACAGTGAGTAGTTGATGTCACTTTGTTTGTAGCCACATTTGGCTAAGTATTCGTAGCCTTTGGTTCTAATCTTATAGGGCTTCCTTGATGTCATGAAGATCCTTTTTTATCTTGCACACATGATGAGGATATCGCGAATCTTCAGAGCCTTTTGACTTCTCCATGAAAATAGTCTCCTCTAGGTCACCATTTAAGAAAGTACTCTTCACATCTAGTTGGTGGATCTTCCAACTCTTTAAGTTGGTTGCAATTGCAATGAGAGTTCTTACCATATTTATCTTTGTTGTAGGGTTGAAAGTCTCCACAAATTCAATGCCATAGGTTTGTGCAAAACTCTTGGCAATCAACCTCATTTTATACCTAGATATGCTACAATCTGAATTCATCTTTACCTTGTATACCCATGAGTTGCCTATCACCTTCATGTCATTGGTCTTAGGCATGAATGATCAAGTTTGGTCCTTCTTGAGTGTTTTCACTCTACCTTGCATGGCTTGGTTCCATTCTTGATGCTTGCTTGCATCATTAGAACAATTAGTCTCTTCACATGCAAGAACTTGACTTATGTATGTATAATATTTGGCAATGAAAAATTCATAAGCTAATCCATGATCTAGATAGATTCTTCTCTCTTAAAGGGTTGGAATGAACCTTTTTCCTCTTGCTTTTGATGTATTTACACTTGGAGTTTCTATCTTTTCAAACTCTCCATCAGTGCTATTATTGATCTCTACCACCGGATTGCCCTAACCATCTCCTCCTCCTTGCCATTGCTCCTTGTAGAACTTCATTCACTTGGAGTAGGATTGATTATCAATGTGCCACTGCCCTCTGATGTGGTCCATGAAGTTTAGGACCAAAACTCTCCACACTTTCTTGGTCTTTTGCATGTTTTCTCTTAGCATCGTGTATGCCTTCAACTTTCAATGAATCTTTTACACCATACCATGGCAACAACTCATCAAAGATAACATCTCTAGATACCAATAGCTCTTTGCTTTTAGGATCCTAGCATCGAAAATACTTTTGCTCACTTTAATACCAAATAAAGATACATCTTTCAGTCTTTGCTTCAAGTTTATGACTCAATTCATAAGGCACATGCACATAACATATAGAACCAAGAATCTTGAGATGAAATAGATCCAGTTTCTTACCATCTTATGATTCACATGGACGTAAAGCATGTACACCTGAATTGGGGCACCTAATCATGATGTAAATGGTAGTACTTATTGCATCTACCCAATAGATATTGCGCACATTCATCTCCTTGAGCATCAATCTTGCCACTTCAATTATGTGCCTATTTTTCCTCCTTGCATCTACATTTTGTTCGGGTGTATAGTTGCATGTATATTGCCTTTTGATGCCATTATGCTTTAAAATTTTAGAAAACTCTTGGAGAAGTATTCTCCCTAGTCAGATCTAAGAATCTCTTTATACCTACTCATCGCCTTTTCAACTAGTGCTTTGAAAACTTTAAAGTGACCAAACACTTCAATCTTGGACTTCATGCAATACAACCATATATTCTTGTGTCATCATGAATGGAGATAGAAAAATATCTTTCCTCTCCCAATGAGGGCCCCTTAGTTGCTACCCATGCATTAGTGTGAATAAGGTACAATAGAAATCTGCTCCTTTGTGTACTCTTCTTGAATGAAAGCCTTGTTTGCTTTCCAAAATGACATGCTTCACAAAAATGTTGCATAATTTGAAGTCTAAATTTGGAAGGACACTTATCCCACCTCTCCTTTGCATGTCCTTCAACTTTTGAAGGTTTATGTAGCAAATTCTCTTATGTAGCAAATTCTCTTTTACCTTGAAGATATATACATTGATGCTACTATTTGAAGCATCCTTAAATTGTTCTTGAGTTTAATCTTTCATGCATTCATGGAGGTGGAGTAAAGTCTCTCCAAAGCCTCCCACACCTTCTTGTCGATTTCTTGCATATGATTGATCATGCTATTGCTAATATGTTGAGATACAATGAATATGCCTCTCCTATCTATTGCAATCCAGTCACTTACTTCCCTTTCTTTTGCTTGAGTGAATGTCTCTGAAGTATTTCGATGGCGATGCACCACACTGGACTCTCCTTCTCGAGAGCTCCACGACGATATGCTCGAAGTAGAAAACCGAGCTCCTGACGCCACACACAGTACTCCGCACAGAGGGTGTAGAATACGCAGAAAACGCAGTACACAGGGGAGCACAAAGACAGACTTTTTAGGTCTTACAAATGCGGTCGAACTTACAGTCTGTGACTAACCAGGCCACTATATGTTTTATTAAAGAACATATACAAAGAAGTGTCCGGTGGCCATTTGGCCTTTCACATGGACACTAACGGTAACAATCTCCCACTAAAGGCCAATATGGCCAGAGTAACTATGGGAGAAAAAAGAAAGAATGATAAAGAATACCCGAGTGTAAGTATACAAACTATACCTCCCACCTGATGGGCATGTTACACAGTATACAAGTGACTGCGTAAGATCAAGAATCAAGTAACCCCCATCAAGTGACAACAGTGTCTAAAGCTATCCTGTGGTAGAGCTTTAGTCAAAGCATCTGTAGCATTATCTCGAGTGTGAACCTTCTCAAGAATAATGCTCTCAGTGGCTAAGCAATCTCTAATGAAGTGATACCTCACCTCAATGTGCTTGGTCTTTGCATGATAGACCGGATTCTTCGCCAAAGCAATGGCACTCTGACTATCACTGAGCAAGTGAGGTACATGCTGAGGTAAACCCATATCACAAGCAAGACGAGAAAGCCACAATGCTTCCTTACATGCGTCACTTGCTGCAACAAACTCTGCTTCTGTGGTGGAAACAGCTGTACATTCTTGAAGAAGAGATCTCCAAGAGATAGCACCTCCAGCAAAATGAAAAATGTACCCTGATGTAGACTTATGATTGTCTACACAACCAGCATAGTCAGAATCTGTGTAACCAATAATGGATGCTTTCCCTCTACCTAAGCATAGACACTTGTCCTTAGTGCCACTCAGATATCTCAAAATCATTTTGACCGCTTCCCAATGTTTCTTGCCAAGATTAGACATATATCTGCTCACAACTCCCACTGCAAATGCAATGTCTGGTCTCGTAGCTACCATAGCATACATGAGACTACCAACAGCAGACTGATAGGGAATTTTGGTCATGAATTCCTTTTCCTCATCTGATTTGGGGCAGTCATCCTTGCTCAATTTCACATATGTGGGTAAAGGTGTACTCAATGCCTTTCCACCCTGCATATTGAATCGATGAAGTACTTTGGATATGTACTCACTTTGAGACAAGTATATGCATCTTTTACTCCTATCACGAGTAATGCGCATGCCAAGGATATGTTTGGCATCCCCCAAATCCTTCATATCAAATGTCTGACTCAACTTCTTTTTGAGAATTGACAAATCATAAGAGGACTTCCCAGCAATCAACATATCATCGACGTAAAGTATCAAGCATATCAAGCTGCCATCAGAACATCTCTTTGTGTAGAGACAATGATCCTCATTGCTCCGAGAATAGCCTTGGGACTTCATAAAAGCATCAAACTTTTGGTACCATTGTCTAGGAGACTGTTTAAGTCCATACAAGCTCTTCTTGAGCTTACAGACTAGACTTTCCTTGCCAGGAACTACGTAACCCTCTGGTTGTTCCATATTAATCTCATCTGTAAGATCTCCATGCAAGAAAGCTGTTTTCACATCCATTTGGACTAGCTCTAAGTCCTCCATTGCAACGAATCCAAGCAACATGCGCAAAGTAGTCATCTTGACCACTGGCGAGAAGATTTCCTCAAAATCAACACCATGTTGTTGCTTAAAACCCTTTGCAACAAGTCGTGCTTTATATTTTGGAGAAGCACTATCTGATGTGAATTTCAGCTTATATACCCAATTACATGGTAAAGCTTTCCTGCCCTTTGGCAAAGGTACTAAGTCCCAAGTACCATTCTTGTGAATAGAATCCAACTCACTCTTCATGGCACGCTCCCACTTGACATGATCCTCTGTCTGCATAGCCTCTTTGTAGCAAGAGGGCTCACCGGCATCTGTTAGCATAACAAAATCTAAACCTGGAACATATCTATCGGGTGAATATGAGACACGTGCAGAACCTCTCAATGGTTGCTGAATAGGAACATGTGCAGACTGATCTGAATGGACAATCTCTTGAACATCCCTATGTGCAGCATTTTTATGCATGCTAACCGGAGGACTAGTATCCTCAAACACCACTCTTCTCACTTCAACCTCCTTAATCGGCTGTTTATGCATCTTAGACTCATTAAAATTGACATCACTACTTCTGATCACTGACCGTGTTTCAGGATCCCATAAGCGATATCCAAATTGTCCTTCTCGACCATATCCAAGAAAAATGCATTTCTTTGACTTATGGTCCAACTTCTGTCTAAGATTCTTGGGTATATGAACATATGCTTCACACCCAAAAACTCAAAGATGATCATAATATGGTGGTTTCCCTGTCCATAACTCTTGTGCCACTTTCAGACCTTTGGCAGTACTAGGTGAAAGGTTAATCACATGAACTGCAGTCAATACTGCTTCTGCCCAAAAACCTTGTGAGAGGTTTGCATGATGCAACATAGAGACTACTCTATCTTGAATAGTTCTATTCATCCTCTCAGCTACACCATTCTGTACTGGGGTATAAGGAGCTATAAACTCTCTACGAATCCCTCTACATTGACAGAAAAGGCTGAATTCATGTGAGGTATACTCACCCCCATTATCTGAACGTAAAGCCTTAAGCTTAGTTCCTTTTTCAGTCTCAACTGAAGCAAGCCATTTTTTGAAAGTAGGGAATACATCATCCTTCGATTTGATAGGATATACCCAGACTTTTCTAGTAGCATCATCTATGAAAGTGACAAAGTAAAGAGAACCACCTAAGGACCTAGTGGGCATAGGACCACACACATCTGTATGAACAAGATCTAAAGGCTGAATTGAAGAGTCAATGTGTGTTTTATGCACATTTTTGGTTTGCTTTCCATATTGACAATGCTCACAAAATGAAAAATCAGAGAAAGATAACACAGGTAAGTAGCCAGAACGAGAAAGATTTTCCATTCCACTACGAGATATATGGCCCAAACGACCATGCCAAATACAAGCCATAGGCTGTTCAGTAACATCTAACAAGTGTTCTTTCTGTGATACAAATAAAGGGTAAAGTGAGCCAACTTTCCTTCCTTTTGCAATAACCATATTGCCCTTTGATATACGAAAGGACTGAGCATAGAAGACCACCTTGTAACCAAGGTCATCAAGTTGACCAACTGACATCAAACTGCGTGATAACTGAGGTACATGGCGTACATTATGCATAGTAAATTTTGAACCATCAATGAACTGCACAACCACATCTCCAATCCCCACAACATCACACTGGTAAGAGTCACCAAGTCTCACGGTACCAAGAGACATTGCTGCATAATTAGAGAACCATTCTCTATGTGGTGTCACATGGAAAGAAGCACCAGAATCTAGCAGCCAAGTGTGGGAAAGAGAATCAGCCATAAGTGCCTCAGATGGCACAGTACTATCAAGTGTCAACACATCAGCATCATCAGAAATAGCATTAATTTCTTCAATCTTCACAGTCGAAGTAGATGGTGCAGGTAACTGTTTAACATGACCATCAACATTCTGTCCTTTACCTTTAGCATTCTTTAATGCATAACAATCTTTCTTCATGTGTCCTTTCTTATGACAATAATGGCATTCAATATCCCTCTTCCTTGATTTACTTTTGCTCTTATTCCGTTGACCATTCTTTTCCTTGTTCTTGCTCCTGCCACGTTGTTGATTCTTTCCTTGGTAAGAATCACGAACATTATATGCATCTCCACTCTGAGTGCCAACCATAGATTTTCTACGAATCTCCTCACTCAAGAGTGCTCCACATATGTCATCATAGACGAGTTTACCACCTGGTGCACTATTGCTAATAGCTGTGCAAAATGTATCCCATGATGATGGCAGGGTGCATAACAGCAATACTGCTTTCATTTCATTGTCCATATCCATTTTCTGAGCCTGTAACTGGGAGAATATGGCATCAAACTCATTTAGATGAGCAGCAACACTATCTGTGTCCTTCATACGAAGGTCGTATAATTTTCTCATCAGATATACTTTATTTGATGCCGTCTCTTTTTCATATGTATTGCATAACTTCTTCCAAAGCTCCTCTGCACTTTCACAGTCTAATACTGTAAAGTAAACATTATCTGCTAGGTGCAAGCGAATGGTAGACCTGGCCATTTCATCTAACTCATCCCAATCATCTTCATCCATGTCAGCAGGCTTCTTTGAAATCCCATTTACTGGCTTCCATTGCCTTCTTTGAATCAGCACATCTTTAATCTGATTCTTCCATAGAGCAAAGTTTGTGCCATCAAATTTTCGGATCTCAAAATGGTCTTTGCCCTGCAAGTTATAGCTCCTCCTCAGAACGCTAGCACTAGACCGTGATCCACCGGATGTGCCTGAGACCTCTGATGCCATGATCGTAGAGAACTGAATAGAATGATAATGGAGCTAGAAGAGTCCAAACACCAACAAATAAGTGTATCAAGGAGTAAATCGACCACTATATAGTTGACTAAACCAGAAATCTGGAAACATTTTGCCAGAGTATCCTCTGCAAAATTAGCATATGACCAGTGTCAAAGTATCATAAAACTGCAAGTACTGACATGTCTACCTGCATAGTGAATCACTGACTCCACTGCATATAATCAGTTACCCAATAGAAGCCAACTAGGCTTATCGAGCACCTATGAACAACTATCATACATCTCCTATGGCGAGGCTAGGTAAGTCTTCCACCTGCATCACCGAAGAGACCCCGACATCTGGGTGTCTCCCAGTTAAGAAAACCTCACCACGACCCTCTTTATCAAACATAAAAGGCTTTATGCAAAGAACGTAACCGCTATATCAATGCCCACATGGACGTACATAAGCGGTATCCACAGAAGCGTACATGGTGTGTATGTGCTCAATATATGCAGTAAAATGACACTGAAAGGCTGAATACACAGCCCAAAAACTAGCCAATAACACCTGCACGTGTCTGTCAACTCTGATGTTTTAGGCTTTAAAAACCTGCATAAATTTGCAGCGACTACTCCCACCAAAACTGAAAACCCCTCGAGAAACCTGTAGTTTTACGAGTGTGGCTGAAAATACAGCCCCAAAGGTTGATATTTATTGTCTAAGAAGTACAAGGAACACTCTTCTTGATATTCTTGGACCTGTGTGAAGAGAACTACGTGCGAAAGTACTCCGAAATGGCTCCAAAAACACCCCAAAATTGCTTCAGAAATAGGCTTTAAAAGCAAAAATGAAGCTTTGAGGGACCAAAACTTATTCAAGGTAATGTCAACCTTAGTCTTTCCCCTTCTTCAAACACCACAAGAGTGTAGCTTAGTGGCAAGAGATTGCCACGGTTGAGCGAGCTCTGGGGGGAACAGTACTGGGATGGGTGACCTCCCGGGAAGTACCAGGAACCTATATATTCCTTGATCGTTGAGGTCCTCCCTCGCGCGCAG
The DNA here is from genome assembly GCA_020310875.1 of Ceratopteris richardii. Taxonomy (NCBI): domain Eukaryota; kingdom Viridiplantae; phylum Streptophyta; class Polypodiopsida; order Polypodiales; family Pteridaceae; genus Ceratopteris; species Ceratopteris richardii. Next base: position 73,459,360 of record CM035435.1, read on the forward strand.
CCAACGGCGCCAACGGTGACTTCGGTGACTCGGATGACAAGGTATGCCAAGGTCTATGCCTTGGTCGCCGCCTTAGTCGCCGGCCGCTCTGATACCAGTGAGGTATTTCGATGGCGATGCACCACACTGGACTCTCCTTCTCGAGCGCTCCACGACGATATGCTCGAAGTAGAAAACCGAGCTGAAAATTGCTAACCCAAAATCTCCAAGGTTGGTAGTTTCCTTTCTCCAACTTCTCTATTTGGGTAGCATTCTCAGCCATGGCGGGGGGGGGGGGGGGGGGGGGGGGGGTTCTCGCTTCGCTCGCACAAAAGGAACAAAGCTTTGTTGTCTCGAACTGCTCTGATACCAGTGAGGTATTTCGATGGCGATGCACCACACTGGACTCTCTTTCTCGAGAGCTCCACGACGATATGCTCGAAGTAGAAAACCGAGCTCCCGACGCCACACACAGTACTCCACACAGAGGGTGTAGAATACACAGAAAACGCAGTACACAGGGGAGCACGAAGACAGACTTCTTAGGTCTTACAAATGCGGTCAAACTTACAGTCTGTGACTGACCAGGCCACTATATGTTTTATTAAAGAACATATACAAAGAAGTGTCCGGTGGCCATTTGGCCTTCCACATGGACACTAACGGTAACAGTCTCTACATATTGAGGCCTAGGCTCATCTCCACTTACTAATCCCCATAGTCCCTTGCTTAGGAGAAAATTGCTAACCCAAAATCTCCAAGGTTGGTAGTTTCCTTTCTCCAACTTCTCTATTTGGGTAGCATTCTCAGCCATTGCTTAAGCTTTTATGCATACTAAGATTCCCTTGAGTGTAATGGAATAAAAACGTTCAATATCATTACCTGCTTATAGGTTCCTCCCTTTATATGTATTGAGGAGTTACCACCTACCTTCAAAATCCACTTTTGAAATTTGATGTAGCTTGTACATCTAGTCTAGGTCCTTTGTTGAGAGATTTAGTAGCTTCAAATGATTTCTTTGACCTCCTTCAGAGTCAAAAATACTTCCAAATGCTTTGATACCACTGTTGGGTGATGAATCAATACCCCTATGTAGCCTTGGAAGGTTTTAGGTCCTCACAAGTTGTTTTCCTCAGTGACCTAGAGCCACTATTTTTTATCTACCTCAAAATATAGATGCGAAAAAATACTGAACCTTCCAAGACAAGAACTATACACCCTTATCTATCCAAAAGAAAACTTTTAAAACTTGATTGGATACTCTAGTATGGAGAACCAACCTCTACAAGTTAGACTAGTTGTCCTTGTCACTCTCTCCTATGTGCAAAGACACACCTTCACTATTTCAACCTCACTCAGAGCTTACTCGTAGAATACATTTGATAAACTTTATGATCAATCAATTACAAGTGAAGTCACCTCAAATGGATATGGGAAGAAGGTCTTAGGATCAAAACAAAATCCTACTCAAAACTAGCTCATTGCATACCTAGGCAATGAGCAATGGCTAATTACAAAGAAGTATAAGCTAACAAATTGTATATATCTTTGCACAAAAAGACAAAACTACCTGCACAAACACTGTGATAGTGCATTCGAAGGCCGAAACGAGATCAAATCGGGATTTTGACACACACAACAAAAAGCTGTTTTGATCTCATAATCACCCTAGGAATGCTCACCAGTTTTTATGCGATTTTGAGATTGTGGCCAGAGGGGCATTGTCAACACCCTAGATGAAGCCGCGACCTTCTCTATTACCAATTGTTGGAGTATGAGTTGTGGAAGCATGCAAACAACACAAGGAAGAAGAGGAAGCTTGGAGCCCAACACACAATACTCAATGTATTGCCACTAGAATGTACAAATATAAGTATCCCATTAGGGTAATAGATGTATATACAAGCGAGGAGAAAAAACCTCCTAAAGAGGGAAAAAAGTTCCTTGACAGTCCTAGTGTGTTCACACACATCACTACCTAAATATATCTGTTGAGCCCATAAAATTCATCTTGATCAAAGTCAACTATAGTCAAAGTCAACCATAGTCAAAGTCAAAAGGTCAAAGTCAAAATGATCAAAGTCAACTTGTTCACGATCAAAGTCAACAGGGGCAAAGTCAAAGTGCTCAAAGTTCAAGGGTTAAAGTGCATAGGTAGTGCGCCATTAATTCTCCACAAAGGGTAAATTGGAGAAAGTTGGTTGCAGGTTGCAAAGGTATTTCTCTAATTTCCCTAAGGTTCAAAGTGTTTTTAAAGTGTTTTGGAAGGCTGAGGTGAACGCTCTCTTAGGTGCACAAGTGAAGACTTAAAAGGAAAATGTGAAGGCATGTGAAGCGGCAATGTACACAGAAGTGAAAGTATGGCCCCCCAATTAAAATTTTTATTTTAGTCTAAAGTCACTACAGGACAAAACAGGGATTTGTTGGCTGCCCACTTTTGGAGACAATCTTGGGACATCAAAGTGAGCACCAAGATACTCTTGTAGTTAGGAGCATACGTGAATCAACACTCAAATCAAGGCAAGGACTATTCTTGAATAATTCTAAGTGTAAGCAAGGTGAGCATAGTCTAGTGAGGCAAGAGAGAGAAGTGCAAAGATACACAGTGTGCGACACAAAGAATTAAAGCACAAGGTGTGCATGAAGAGAGACTAAGGAAGTGTGCAGAGAAGTGTTAAGCTATTCCCCCAAGGATCCCAAGGTCTCATTGCAGTGTGCGCGTGCCGATAGAAGGTGTCCATCCCTCCCCCTTATTGGAAGCTTGGTGCAAGGTGTGCACAAGTGTAGGCTTGGAGAAGGTGGAGGTCTGGTGCAAAGGAGGACGGCAGCAACAAGACCTTGGGTATTTGGTATTTTGTAATTGAGCACTCTATGGGATTTTGCACAGAAGCATTGGATTGCATTGTAAATCACCATTGTATTTGTCTTATTATAATCAATCAATAGAGGCTTCTAGTGTGTATCTTTCTTCTTATCTTTCCCTTTTCTCCTACAAACACTCAAGTCCCTTCTTGTCCAAGAATCCCCCAACAAAATTCGGCATGCATGGTAGGACTCCTAGGAGATTTGAGCATAGGAGAAGCCAAGCACAAAGGGTAGAAGAGTTCAAGTGCCGACAATACTACTTCAGTGGGCTAAGAGGTAAATATTGTTATCAATTATCTCATACTAAAAGGACTATGAACAGCCCATGACTGCAACCCGGTCCCAAACATTGAGGGTCACCTGGAAGCAAACAAGAAGGAAAGCTGTTAGAAGATCTTCTAGTCCACTATCTTCAACCTCATCAGTAAAGAGCATGGCGGGACAGGTAGACTTGGAAACCTTAGTATCAAGATTAAATATAAAATTTCCTTCTTTCAAAGGCCTAGCTCAGGAAGATTCAGACAAGCATATTCGAAGGTTTTTGGCACTACGCAAAACTAGAGGCTTAATGGGTAGGGAGGATGCCTTTTTGATACTCTTCCTTGCCACATTAGAAGGATTAGAAGATAAATGGTTCAGCCAATTTGCTGAGAACCATTTTACAACTTGGTACTTAATGAAAGATGCATTCAAAAATCAATTCCAACATGGAAATACTGTAGAGATCATCATAGAGGAATTAGAAAACTTGAGATTGGGTCCATGTGAGAAATTTCCAGAGTTTGTAACTAGGGCTAAGGCACTAGCTAAGTTGACAGATCCTCCACATGACTTTTTTGTTAAGAACTGGTTAGCTAAGCCACATCCAGTGACCACCCAATGTAAAATCAAGGAATTAGTGTTGCCTACAGCCTCCATAGAGGAATTCATCAACACGACTACACGACTGGAGCAGATAAGGCAACAGTATGGCACAACTTCTTCTCAACTACCATATTCTATAGAAATGAAGGATCTAGTAATCCAGCTAAGGAAGGAGCTGGAGGGCTTAAAAAGGAATAAGCCCCACAAAGAGGAGGAGAATGTTGTTACTCAATTGAGAAGGGACATTGACGCATTAAAGCTCCAAAAGGAGGAGGAGACCGAAGTAGAGGAATTGGCTCAGCTACGACAGGAGTTGTAGGAACTCAAAGGGGGTGGCATCAAGAGTGGACTTTGGTGTACCATGTGCAACAAGCAAAGTCATATAGTAAGTGAATATCCTCTATTAAGTGTGACTCGCCAATTATGCAGGAAAGCTGGTCATGAGGCCTAAGAATGCCAATCAAGAGGAATGCCTGCAACAACATATTGGACACAAGGAGGACCCCTACCACTAGCAAATGTAATGGTGGTTGCACCCAATCAAGGTAACAATTACAACCCTAGACAAAGGAATAACTTTGGAAATGGGCCTCGAACTGCCCACAGGCCAGAGACCACTATACCAATTGTTGTCCTAAGAACCAAGCCTCTTCATCTGGGCCCCTCATTCAAATGATTTCTATACAAAATGAAGAAATGTTAGATCAAGTCAATGGGCTATCACCATCTACCAAGGTGGTGCAATTAGAAGAAATTGAATATTTTACAATATAGACAAGAAGAAAGGGGAAGGCTCAAGTAGATATAGTTCATGAATCAAGAATTAATGGATTGAACAAAGACAAAGAGACATCTAAAGACAAGGCCACCACATGTGCAGATACAAGGTAGAAATGAGATCTCGTATGTACCAGTGATGCCATTGGACATGCATTCAACAGGGGTCATGAGGAGTTTGATAAGTCAATTGGAGCCCATGCTCTTAAGGAATCAGAGGCTTCAAAACTACTCAAGTCCATGAAAAAGGAGGTTAGTATTTTTTATTTAATAAAAATGGATGGGAAATTCAGGTCAGAACTCTTGCAGATAATTGATGAGGCTTCCACTACAAGTTTGGTGGCAAAGAATAATGTTATGCATAAAGGTAAAATTGTAGGGGAAGCACCCCTTATAGATTATAAGAGTCCTTCGGCTGACAATATCTATCAAAGGTCATGAGTTTCAAGGAGTTATTTTGGATGGTGGTTCTGGCATTAACTTGATGCATGAACATACAATGGAAAAGATTGGACTCCACCCTTCAAGGCCTGCAAATGTCACTGTTACTTTGGCAGATCAAAGCAAAGTAAGGCCCTTGGGAGTGATCCCAAATGTTCCACTCGAAGTACAAGGTAATCTCTTCATTCTAGATTTTGTGGTTTTAAGGCTGCCCCAGGTTGAAGGTGGATTTCCCCTTTTAATTGGAAGACCATAGCTGAGGCATGCAAGTGTCATCCATGATTGGGGTAAAGACACTATGTGGGTACAAAAGAAAGGGCAGGAGCTGACACAGATACATCTAGAGGAGGGCCCAAATAATCATGGGAACACCAGCATGATGCAAACAATTGGCATTTGCATGGAACCAGAAACAGAGGATCAACCCCAAATAGAGTTCGAGGAAGAAGAGGATATTCTAAATTGGCTCCAAGCAGGTAATAATTCTTGCACAGCTGAAGGTTATGATGAAAATGAGGAGAAAGTTCAAGTTGATGGATTGGGAGAGCCCATCACAGACCACAGAAGGGGCATGAAGACACCCCTCAAATACAACTTGGAGGAGGATGCAACAACAATAGAGAAGGAAGTTACAAAAGCTAAAGGCAAGGTAAAACATTCTAGTGAAGAATGTTCTTTCCCAATTCAAGAAATACTTGCAAGATGGATGCAAGACAAGGAGGAATGCATTGAAATCCAAAATACCCCTACTTATGCAACAATGCACGAAAAGTTAATGGTAGAAAACAAGGTTGGAGATGAGCACGGAGATACTATGGTAGAGAGAAACCCTGTCAAAGAAATACAATTAGGCACTCAGGACAATAATCGTCTAGTTTTGGTGGCCACTTGGCTGTGGAGCCACCAGGGCTCCTTGAAAAGGTAGAATCCTTCTTGACCCACTATGCAGATGTTTTTGCTTGGCATTATAAAGACTTAGAAGGAGTTCCTGCCAATTATGGGGAGCACAGAATCCCTCTGGCTGATGGAGCCAAACCAATAAGAGTAAAGAGTTATAGACTTAACCCAAAATATGCTGAAGTTGTTTATGTGGAAATACAAAAGATGGAGGATGCAGGAATCATCATTCCTGTGGAACACTCAGAATGGCTCTCACCTATGGTTATAGTACCAAAGAAGAATACCAACAAAATCAGAATTTGTGTTGACTTTAGAGCACTCAACAAGGTGACCATTCCAAATGGATTCCCAATGCCATTTGCAGCGCAGGTCATTGAAGAAGTGGTTGGACATACATTATATAGCTTTATGGATGGCTTTAGTGGCTATAATCAAATATCCATACACCTAGAGGATCGTGAAAGACTGCTTTTATCACACCTTGGGGAACATATGTGTATGTAAAAATGCCGTTTGGACTCAGAAATGCTCTAGCCACCTTTAACAAAACTGTCAACCTCATTTTTGGACCCTTATTGCTGGAAACACTTAGAATTTTCATGGATGACTTTTCTTCATTTTCAGGATCTCACAAAGAGACCCCTTTAGATTGCTTGGACCATCACTTGCGACAACTGCAGGATGTTTTTAAGAGATGCAGGGAGATTAAGCTAAAGCTCAACCCAAACAAATGTAATTTCCTCGTGACAGAAGGAACCCTCTTGGGACATCTGGTGTCGGCTAAAGGTATGGCTCCAGATCCAGATAAAATTATTTCTATGCTAAAGTTGCCTAAACCCAAATACCCTAAAGAGATTCAGAGTCTCTTGGGGAATATTGGGTACCGCAGAAGGTTTATAAAAATGTATGCAGAGATAGCCAGGCCAGTGGCTAGACTTACAGGTAAAGAAGTGCCCTTTAAATGGGAAGAGGAAGAAGAGAATGCTTATCAGACATTAAGGTCTAAATTGGTGACTGCACCAATTCTTATCACCCCAGATTGGTCAAAAATTTTCCATGTGCATGTAGATGTCAGTGCATATGCAATGGGTGTAGTATTGGCTCAACATAGTGAAGAATTCAAACTTGACAGGCCTATTCAGTATGCTAGTAGAATTTTGACTAAAGCTAAAAAGAATTATAGCACAACAGAAAGGGAAGCTCTAGCAATGGTTTTCGTAGTACAAAAATTTTGTCATTATTTGCTAGGTGTGAAGTTTGTCATCATCACTGATCATCAACCACTCAAGTATATATTGAACAAGCCACAAGCAACTGGGAGGATATGGAGGTGGCTACTTTTGTTCCAGGAGTTTGATTTTTTTGTAGTCCATAGACCAGGTAAAGAAAATGTCATGGCAGATCACCTATCCAGGATCAATATGATGGATCAAGCTATTGGAGTCAATGATGATTTTCTAGATGCTAATCTGTTCGCTGTACAAGCTCAACGTTGGTATTATGATATCAAGGATTTCATTAAAACTAGAGTGCATCCAGAGAAGGCTAGTGATGTGCAAAGAAAGAGACTGCTAAGCAAGAGCAGACCTTATACTTTCATTAAAGATAAATTATGTAGACAGGGAAAGGACAATAGGTTTAGGAAGTGCATGGAAGAAGAAGAAAGTGAGGGAAGTCCTTCAATCTGCACATGAAGGAACAGGTGGTGGGCACCTTCCAGGACATATTATGAGTCAGAGGATCCTTGATGCTGGGATATGGTGGCCTACATTATTCAAAGATGCAGATGAATGGGGGAAAGCATGTGATGTTTGCCAGAGGTGTGGACCCAAACCAACAGAAGCAGAGGCACAACCCTTTGATTATTTCCACTTCTTGGCAAGCATTTGAGAAGTGGGGGCTAGATTTTGTAGGGCCCATATACCCTTTGTCGATTCCAAAAAGAGAGAAGTATCTATTGATTGCCACAAACTATGCGACAAAGTGGGCTGAAGCTATTGCATCACCTGACTGCACCGCTCAAACTATGGCTGATTTCATTTAGAGTGGCATCATTTTTAGGTTTGGATGTCCACTTAAAATTTGTATAGACCAAGGTACTCACTTTGTGAATAAGGTCCTACAGGAAATTTTCAATAGGTATAGAATTCTACATAGGACCTCTTGTGCCTACTATCCAAGAGCTAATGGACAGGCAGAATCCACTAATAAAGTATTAATTGCAATGTTAAGGAAAGAATGTATGTTACAACCCACTTCCTGGGGCATTGCTTATCAAGGTACACTATGGGCATACAAGTTAGCTTACAAAGAGGCTACTGGCTACTCTCCATTCCAATTGGTTTATGGGATATTGCCTATTGAACTCTTTGAATTTTTACATGGATCACCTAAAGTAGCATTCATGCATGGAAAGAAAGATTGTCGTATCTGTCAGAGGCTTGGAGCACTACATAAAGTGGAGGAGATACGTCTACATGTAGCAAAACAATTGATAGAGACTCAGATAAAGAGGAAGGAGGCACATGACCGGAATCTGTGGAACAACAACATACAATTAGGCATGTTAGTCCTTCTCCATAGACCTCAAATCCAAACACAAGTCAGAGGAAAATGGCTTCCACATTGGGAAGGACCTTATCGAGTTACAACAATGCTGAACTGGGGTGCTTTGGAGTTAGAGATGCTAAAAGGAGAGGCCTTGCCACTGGTCAACATATCAAGGCTCAAGGCCTATCATCAACACACTTGAAGAATTACGGATCACCTCGAACATGCAATAAATTGTCGAGGTTGTACATAGCCCTCTCGTTTAATTTTTGCTCAAGTTTTAGAAGTTTTTATCCTTTTTCATGCTTGTTCATAGTCCTTGAAATAAGTACAATGTTTGGAATTTTTCTGGGAATTTTTCAAGCATTTTTAGAAATTTTCTAGCATTTTTCATCATTTCAAATGTCATTTTCTGGCCAAATTGGAGGAATAAAGGAAGATCTCTAAGGTTTTGAGTGAAAAAACTTGCCTAGACTTGTAGGGAATTTCTTGAGAATTTTTTGGATTTTTTTGCAATTTTTTTGGATTTTTTTCCTTTTTTGGGATATTTAAAAAAAAAAGAGCCCCCCCTAGGGAAATCTTGGAAAAAAAAAGAGGGATTTTTTCTTTAAAAAAAAGTGCACAAGGATTTTTTCAAAAAAAAGCACCCCCCCTCTCTCTCTCTCTCTCCCCCTTTCCCCTCCCCTCGCACCCCCCCCTCCCCCCCCACCCCCCCTCCCACCCCCTCCCTCCGATTTTTTTTCTTCTTTTCTTTTTAGTTATATTATATATATATATATATTTATTATTATCATTTTTTTCTTTTTAATTAATTTATTACTTTTTTTATTTTATTATTGAATTAATTTATTATTATTTTTATTTTATTATTTTTTATTTTTTCCCAGCATGCGCGTTCAAGTAAAAAAAAAAGATTCGTTTTAGTTTTCTTTAATATATTTTAATATATATATATATAAATATATATTTTTTTTATTTTTTCATGGCTCAAACCTTTTGGCTCTGGATCGTGCCTCGGATGGCCATTTATTTTCAAATTTGGGATCAATTTTATGTATTTTGGCACCTTTGGATTCATTTTTTGACTTAATTTTTCCAAAATCCCATATTTTCTCTGACTTTTGGTCAAAACCCACATGTTTTGTGCACATTTATCACGTGTTTTTATTTAGGTCCACATTGTCTATTCTCACCTCATTTTCTCGTATGTTGCACATTTTCCCATATGCACCCTCTATAGCTCTAATCTTTTATCATTTTTGACCCTCTCTAGACCCCATTCTCCTCCTCCCTCACCCTCCCCTTACCCTTTTGCTCAGCCACATCCTTACCCCTCCCTACCCTATCCATCTCAGCCCCTCAGCCCTCCTTTCCCCCTCTTTTCTAATCTCCCCTTGCTCTCCATTGCTTTTCCATGCCAAAATTCCACTTTTTGGTTCTTGTCTGGTGCTTGACTGCTTCTGATGGCCTTGGTAGCTCCTCAAGGGTAGAATATTTGCTCAAAATTGTGGCTGTCGCTCTCTGGGACGGAGAGCACATTAGGTGGTGGGCAACTATTGAGCCCATAAAAGTCATCTTGGTCAAAGTCAACCACAATAAAAGTCAACCATAGTCAAAGTCAAAATGTCAAAGTCAACTTGTTCATGATCAAAGTCAATAGGGGAAAATTCAAAGTGTTCAAAGTTCAAGGGTCAAAGTGCACAGGTAGTGTGCCATTAATTGTCCACAAAGGGTAAATTGGAGAAAGTTGGCTGCAGGTTGCAGAGGTATTTCTCTAATTTCCCTAAGGTTCTGTTTTGGAAGGTTGAGGTGAACCCTCTCTTAGGTGCACAAGTGAAGACTTAAAAGGAAAATGTGAAGGCATGTGAAGCGACAGCGTATGCAGAAGTGAAAGTATGGCCCCCCAATTAAACTTTTTGTTTTAGTCTAAGGTCACTACAGGACAAAACAGGGATTCGTTGGCTGCCCACTTTTGGAGACAATCTTGGGACATCAAAGTGAGCACCAAGATACTATTGTAGTTAGGAGCATACATGAATCGACACTCAAATCAAGGCAAGGACTATTCTTGAACAATTCTAAGTGTAAGCAAGGTGAGCATAGTCTAGTGAGGCAAGAGAGAGAAGTGCAAGAGACACACAGTGTGCGATGCAGAGAACTGAAGCACAAGGTGTGCATGAAGAGAGACTAAGGAAGTGTGCAGAGAAGTGTTAAGCTATTCCCCCAAGGATCCCAAGGTCTCATTACAGTGTGCGTGTGCCGACAGAAGGTGTCCATCCCTCCCCCTTATTGGAAGCTTGGTGCAAGGTGTGCACAAGTGTAGGCTTGGAGAAGGTGGAGGTCTAGTGCAGAGGAGGATGGAAGCAACAAGACCTTGGGTATTTGGTATTTTGTAATTGAGCACTCTATGGGATTTTGAATAGAAGCATTGGATTGTATTGTACATCACCATTTTATTTGTCTTATTATAATCAATTGACAGAGGCTTCTAGTGTGTATCTTTCTTCTTGTCTTTCCCTTTTCTCCTACAAACACTCAATCCCTTCTTGTCCAAGAATCCCCCAACAATATCATCATAGATTCATTGTAGGATCTTTGAACTATGCAACTCTTACTAGGTCGGATATCAAGCATGTAGTAGGAGTTCGCACATAGTTTATGCAAACTCTCAAAGTGCAACATTTAATCGCAACAAAGAGGGTTTTTAGTGTGATGAGATGGTTGGATACACTCCAAAGATGAGGTGGTGTTGCAACAATCCTGATCTACATGTGCCAATCTAGCTTTAGAGTACCTTAGTAGACACCTTTTGCTACGTAAAGATGCATTATGTATTTTGGAGCATCATTGCCAAATAGTTGTGCCAAAATAAATAACTTTCAAGATAGAGGCTCAACTTTTGAAAACTTGCTATTTTTGGACTTGAACTTCTTAGTGAAATGCTTAGTTCTTACTCTCTAATAGCAATTGACCCAATAGCTTTTAGGTACATCTAATTGATGACCTTAGCTAACTGTTGATATATTTTTAGGTAGTGATGTGTGTGAACACACTAGGACCGTCGGGGCACTTTTTTCCTTCTTTAGGAGTTTTTTTCCCCCGACTTGTATATATGCCTATTGCCCTAAAGGGCTACTTATTTTTGTACATTCTGGTGGTAATACATTCATTATTATGTGTTGTGCTCCAAGTTTCTTCTTCTTCCTTGTGTTGTCTGCGTGCTTTCGTAGACGTCTAACTCCAACAATCGGTATCAGAGCAGGTTCCTGCTTTATCTAGGCATCGTCGACACCTCTGCAGTTGCAAACTCAGAATCACATGAATTCTGGTGAGCATACTCATCGTGTTTCCGAGATCAAAACTGCTTTGCTCTATGGTGGTGCTGAAATCTTGATATGAGCTTGTTTGGACCTCCGAATGCACTATCATAGTGCTTGTGCAGGTTATTTTGTCTTTTTGTGCCAAATGCATATACTAGTTTCGGTTTGCCAGTATAAGCATCTCGAAGTCTGCTACAAGTCTAGCAGAATTCGTCTGGGTAGTTCTGTTCAACTTTTTGAGATACAATCAATCTTCTACATCAAGGTATTTTAGTCACTATTCATGGCTAAAAGCAGTGATGTATTCCATATGTTGCCTGTTGAGGATAAGTTTGGGGGACCAACTACCCATTACGGTCTTATATAATGCGACATGTATTGGTTGCAAAAGAACTATGAAACATTGTGTAGGGTGTTGAAAAATGTCCTATCACAACTGCAACTGTTACAACTGCAAGTACTGAAGCTGATGTAGAAGGTGTCGAAGATGATGATATTCTGCATATTCCTGGTCGTGTTGCAGTTTCTGCTACACCTACTGCAGAGAAAATTTGTTAGGATGGCAGAGATGCCCAAACACATGCATTGATAGCTTTGTCTGTCAAACATGCCATTATTCCTCATCTTCATAGTCTAGTTTGAACACAAGGTCATACTGAAAAGCCTATGTTGTTGTGATCTTGCCTCTCTCGTACAGCCCTGCAAACACAAGAAGGACTGCATTCTTTTCTTCAACATATTGAAGGCACCACTCCAGGTTTTTCATGTCCCTTAGTGGACGATCTTTCCTTAAGACATGTATGTCCTTCAACCTCTCCTTCCTAGTTTCATCATCCTCAGCTATTTTGATGCTACTCTGGGTTGCTGGCATTCTCAGAGGATAAAGATGCAAGGTTTTTCTTGGATTTTTTTTGGTGACCAATGCCTCTGTCACGATGCTGATACACAGAGCTCACTATGACTTTGAGCTTCTTGACATACCTCTCATCTTTTAACTCAGCATCCCTGAAATGGCCTCAGAAGCATTATCTCTTACATTAATGTGTTTTTCAAGCTGAAGCCTCGATGCCACGCATCGACTTTAGGGTGCAAAGTCAATTCCAAGCATCGAATTGCACGCTATAGTCGATGTCTGGCATTGACTTTAGGGTGCAAATCAATGCCTGGCATCAACTTTGCACCCTAAAGTCGAAGCCAGGCAACAACTTGCAGGCTTAAGTCGCTGCCTGGCATCGACTTGCACCCTAAAGTCGATGCCTCGCATCGACTTTCAGGCCACATTCGATGCCAGGCATCGACCTTCCACATCGACTTGCATCCTCAATGCATCGAGACTTCATGAACTTAGAAACATAAGATTGCTAGAAGAAATACTATTTCCTAAAACATATAAAGGAATCTTTTAGGAATCTTTTTTTGTGGTGTGATTTTCTCTACCTTTGGGTGCTCTTGCCAACATTCTTCTTCTCCATCAGAGTTGCCTTGCTGGTTTGCTGAGCTTTGTGTGCCTTTGCTATCTGTGCTCTATTGCTCTCTCTCGCTCGCAGATTTTGGAAACGAGAATGATCTCCTCCTCTGCTATTTATGAACACGGGTTACTTGAACTAGAGACTAACGCGATCTAACTGAATGAATCCAGTTTCTAACTAGATCAGTCAACTGATCTAACCAGGATCCATCACTTCATCATTTTAATCCTTTTTTTCAAGATCTCGTAGATGAACTCTCATTTCCCAACCCACAAAATGAGATCCATGTGGTAAGTTCCCATTTACTTCCAGAATAGTTGCATTTCTCCATTACTCTTGTAACAAAAAGATGAGAGTAAAGCACAGTTGCCACCAAAAACATAATAATTGCACGACTTCTTTTGTTGTAATGTTAATAAACCCTCCAAATTATCATACCTCATACATATTCATATGAAATGTTCACTTATCTTCCATGTTCACATATTCATATGAATTTTTCACATATGAAATGTTCACATATGCCATCTGATGAATTCCCATCCCATTCACAAATCTGAAGACACTTGCATACCGCCTAGTGACATTTTATTTTTTGCCTTTTCTTTGTTTTGTTTGTTGTTTAGTGATATCTTACCATATGCCCTTTACTATATTTTGGAAAGGACATCTACACATTGGCTAAAGCATACTTTAACAAGTCCTTTGATGACAATTTGAACAAATCATTTTGGACATTGATATATGAAATCCTTCGATGACATCAACATATTGATATATAAAATTCTAAATACTATCATGCTCATCAAATTTTGAGATTTGTATGCTTGAAAAAGTCAGAATGCAATCAATTTTAAGTTGAGAGTAATTCAAATAATCGAATATACCTTTTTTTCCTTGAAGCCAACCATGTAGAAGTCATAGTTTTTTCAAAAGCTTTGTGTGCTCTTTCCTACCAATCACATTACTTGATGTGGACACACTTCATAGTGTATCTCATCACCACTACTTTCAAAAGAGAATCAAATCTTTGGTTCCCTTATTAGTTTGAAAACATCAATCATGTATATTTGAGTAATAAAGTACTTTAATGTTAGGCTTCAAGTACTTTAATGTAATTTGCTGTTTAATGCACTTTAGTGAACTTTTGATTTCATATCTACTTGATGTGACATTTGATGTGACATTTTCACTTGATCTCGGACTTCTACTCATTTAAAAAGGTAATTCATTTTCAGTCTTCTTTGAAGTAATTGAAGATAAGCTCAATCTTTTCAATGGATGTTTGGGCATTAGCTTCCTCTGCTCATATTGATACAATTTTGAATTCATTGTTCTCAGTTGACCCTTTCCTCATAACTGATGATCTCCATGGTTTAGAATGTGGTGATGATTCTATGTTTTCTGTTGAGTCATTTAAGTTATCCAATTCACAGTGCAATGCTACTCAACCAAATGCACCTCTTGATCTCCCATCTGATCGAGCCATTGATCTCCCTTCTGACTCAAGTGCATCTGGAGCAAAGGAAAGGCAAAGCACGCTCAATCTACATTTTAAAAGAATGCCTCATGAACTAAGTCAAAAGAGATTTAAATTTCTTACTTTAGATAGATAGATTGCATCGGATATTGTGAAGCATTGTTGTAGTTTGAAATGTTTGTACAATTTAGGAATGAAGAAACTAAAGCACCTCCATTTAGATAGTGAAAGGTAGGATATATACCTTGTTTCTCACATGCAAATGATTGAGGATAACATCTCAGTAACACATGTTGCTTTTGAATATTTCTTTACTCAAGGGATGCGATGTTGTAAGGTTGCATTTAAAATTGCAATGGGTGTGGGAAATTTTAGAATACATAGGGTTCAAAAGTGGCTTATGAATGGGGATCTCATTTTGGATACGTTCCATGTTGGGACCAAAGGATCTGTTGGACGTCATGCAATGAATTGGATGATGAACTATTTTAGCTTGCATTGTGAGGTTATGCCTACAACTAGAAGGTTGCACTTGTTAGATAACTTTCCTCGTCGAGAGGTATTTCAAATATATAGAGAAGACATGGAAAATAGAAATGAGAAGTATGTGTTGTATCAACACTTTACTCGATTATGGAAGCAAGAGTTTAACAATGTGTCTATTCCTCGTAAAGTTAGAATGGGTAAATTTTTAGTTTGCCCCACTTTGAAAAACATGGCAAAGGGGGCTACAACACCACAAGAAAAAGATAATTTTAAAAACCTTCTAAACAACCATCGTGAGAATAAAGCTTTAGAGAGAAAGAAAGCAATTCATCATCGAAATAAAGCACTCAGAAATCCGAAGCGTTATATATATTTGTTGATCCATGGTATGGATTAAAAAAAAAACTTGTTTGTCACATTTTTATCGCATCCCTAAGGACATTGGAGATGAAGTCCTTATGCAATTGCATTTGGTTGGTGCTTTGATATACGATGGAACTGTAATGTCCAAGGTTTTCTTCACATATCCGAATGTGCATAATGATCCAAACCTTACATTTACTGTCATTCATCGGGTTTTGCAATCATGGAAGGGTCTTTTTCCACCAACTCCATATTTGCAACTTGATAATACTGCAAGAGAGAATAAACATTCTACAGTCTTTGGATATTTATGCATGCTTTTTGATAAACAGGTATTTTAGAAGGTTATGGTAAATTTCCTTCTAGTTGGGCACACTCATGATCACATTGACAAAATGTTCAGTACGTTCTCTAAGAAGTTGGCACCTAACAATGCTTTTACTCTTCCAATTTTATTTGATCTGATTTTAGAAGCATATACTCCAAAACCAGAAGTTCAACACCTCACATAGATTCATAACTTTAAGCACTTTTCCTTAATGGGCCTTGATAACAGTGCTAAGGTTTTGGCTCCATTGCACAATATTAGTTTCAACCATGTATTATTGATGAGGAGGATTGATGACATAGCACTTTTATTTGCAAAGCAATATTCATCCTCTCTTGTGTGGGAGCCTAAAGAGGGATGTAGATTCTTGTTGCACGTGCCTAATTTGTCTGTGTATGGTGCAGAACAATCACCATATGAAGATAAAAACAATACAAAAAGATGTGGAAATGTGGTTAATCAAAGTAAAAGGTGGATGCATGCACTCATTGAAAAGAAGAGACATATTGAGCATGCAAAAAAATATGCTGGAGATCAAGATGTATCTTGGTGGGATGAGTTTTTCAATCATCAAGAAGAGATTATAAAGTATACGATTGCAACTCATTGGCCAGTTGATGTTCCATTCACATGGGATTTTTGTACACAAAGATCAGTGAATGTGGCCCAAGCATGTAATGCAAATGCACTTCAAAGTTTTATACATCCACTAGAAAGAAATATTTATGTAGGCCCAAGGATGCCAAAACAGGCAGAAGCAAGATGGCAAGGAAATTTAATAGAGATAAATGTTGGAACACTTATTGCAGTACTTGCTGATGGTGATCAGGCTACTAGAACATTTTGGATTGCAAAGGTTTTAGAGGTGACTAAAGATATTGATCAGAGAAGAATAGAGGCTTTGATGGTGCATTGGTATTACACTAAAAGTAGTAATGCATTCACAGGTAAATATAACTTAGAAATGGTGTGTGATACTAAATGAGTAGGCTCAAAAAAGAGAAAGAATATTCGAAGCACATCCACTCTTAAAATGGATGATGTAGATATTCTTGTTTATGATTTTTTGTTGACAAAAAGAGGTCACCTGAGGAAAGCAACCATCAATCTGATAAAGCAAAAGCTTCCAGATGTATGTGGTACATCAAATCATAGGCAAACAAGAAGATTTGTGCATGATCCTGTAGAATTTGGTATGTACGTGGATGAAGATAGAGCTCTTGTGGATATAGAAGAAGAAGAAGAGAGCTCTCAAAAATATGAGACTGAATCAAGTGCATCAGATGATGATGGTTTAGACATAGATCGACATAGTTGTGAACTGCATTGAAACTCTGTAACATTTTTAGTGCTTATGTAAATGCCTCGAAGTAGTTTGGATAACGAAACCATGTTTCATAGCAATTTTGAATAACAATCGGATATCCATCCATTGAAAATATGTGTTAAATGTTATTTTTGTATAAGAATTATTCAGTTTTACATTCTTTATATAGATTTTATGCAATTGCATTTGGTTGGTGCTTTGATATACGATGGAACTGTAATGTACAAGGTTTTCTTCACATATCCGAATGTGCATAATGATCCAAACCTTACATTTACTGTCATTCATCGGGTTTTGCAATCATGGAAGGGTCTTTTTCCACCAACTCCATATTTGCAACTTGATAATACTGCAAGAGAGAATAAACATTCTACAGTCTTTGGATATTTATGCATGCTTTTTGATAAACAGGTATTTTAGAAGGTTATGGTAAATTTCCTTCTAGTTGGGCACACTCATGATCACATTGACAAAATGTTCAGTAAGTTCTCTAAGAAGTTGGCACCTAACAATGCTTTTACTCTTCCAATTTTATCTGATCTGATTTTAGAAGCATATACTCCAAAACCAGAAGTTCAACACCTCACATAGATTCATAACTTTAAGCACTTTTCCTTAATGGGCCTTGATAACAGTGCTAAGGTTTTGGCTCCATTGCACAATATTAGTTTCAACCATGTATTATTGATGAGGAGGATTGATGACATAGCACTTTTATTTGCAAAGCAATATTCATCCTCTCTTGTGTGGGAGCCTAAAGAGGGATGTAGATTCTTGTTGCAGGTGCCTAATTTGTCTGTGTATGGTGCAGACCAATCACCATATGAAGATAAAAACAATACAGAAAGATGTGGAAATGTGGTTAATCAAAGTAAAAGGTGGATGCATGCACTCATTGAAAAGAAGAGACATATTGAGCATGCAAAAAAATATGCTGGAGATCAAGATGTATCTTGGTGGGATGAGTTTTTCAATCATCAAGAAGAGATTATAAAGTATACGATTGCAGCTCATTGGCCAGTTGATGTTCCATTCACATGGGATTTTTGTACACAAAGATCAGTGAATGTGGCCCAAGCATGTAATGCAAATGCACTTCAAAGTTTTATACATCCACTAGAAAGAAATATTTATGTAGGCCCAAGGATGCCAAAACAGGCAAAAGAAGATGGCAAGGAAATTTAATAGAGATAAATGTTGGAACACTTATTGTAGTAGTTGCTGATGGTGATCAGGCTACTAGAACATTTTGGATTGCAAAGGTTTTAGAGGTCACTAAAGATATTGATCAGAGAAGAATAGAGGCTTTGATGGTGCATTGGTATTACACTAAAAGTAGTAATGCATTCGCAGGTAAATATAACTTAGAAATGGTGTGTGATACTAAATGAGCAGGCTCAAAAAAGAGAAAGAATATTCGAAGCACATCCACTCTTAAAATGGATGATGTAGATATTCTTGTTTATGATTTTTTGTTGACAAAAAGAGGTCACCTGAGGAAAGCAACCATCAATCTGATAAAGCAAAAGCTTCCAGATGTATGTGGTACATCAAATCATAGGCAAACAAGAAGATTTGTGCATGATCCTGTAGAATTTGGTATGTACGTGGATGAAGATAGAGCTCTTGTGGATATAGAAGAAGAAGAAGAGAGCTCTCAAAAATATGAGACTGAATCAAGTGCATCAGATGATGATGGTTTAGACATAGATCGGCATAGTTGTGAACTGCATTGAAACTCTGTAACATTTTTAGTGCTTATGTAAATGCCTCAAAGTAGTTTGGATAACGAAACCATGTTTCATAGCAATTTTGAATAACAATCGGATATCCACCCATTGAAAATATGTGTTAAATGTTATTTTTGTATAAGAATTATTCAGTTTTACATTCTTTATACAGATTTTAGACATGTCAATGTCAGTGTCTTGCAAATCAATCTTTATTGCACATATGATACATTAATTGATTTGCAACGAAGCTTGCAAAGGAGAAGCCCAATGTGTGCTGCAATAATAGCATAATATTTGGCCAGAAATTCCTCTAAATGTAGCACAAGAGTCTACTTTGAACCCGACTAATTTTGCGTGTATATATGGAGAAATTTGAATTCAAAGCTTCGAGGGATTCCACCTAAAAGCTTCCACAAGCTAAGGAAATATTTGGTTGATCAGTTTCTCCTAACTAACCTCGTAATTTGTGCCAAGCTAGACTACAAGATTCTCAAGGGTTTTACCTTTTGATGTGATTGCTTTTCAAGTAATGACTTTTACAAGAGTTAGTTTTTATGGCTTCTCTCATTGAGAGTATACATAATAAATGATGAGTGATCAAGCACTAGGCTTGGATAAAAATGCACCAATAGCTCCCCCTCATGCCAAGCAGGCTTGAGTCTTCATTCTTCCTTGATTTCTAGCAATCCAATCATTCCTTTGAAACTGCTTAGCTTGATACCATCCAATGGTTTTATCAAAATGTCTCCACATTGAAGATTTGTAGACACATAGGAAAATTGAATGTCCTTGCTCAACTTCTCTCTTACATAGTGATAATGGACTTCAATATGCTTGGTTATAGCATGATAGACATGATTAGATGCTAAGTGGAGTGAGCTTGTATTATCACCAAATATGTGAGGAGTTAGAGTTTGTAACCCCAAATCTGTGTATAGACCTTTCAACCACATTGCTTCCTATGTTGCATTGGCCAATCCTCTATATTCAGCCTTAGTAGCTTATAGAGAAACAGTTGGTTGCTTCTTTGAAGACCATGAGATTAACTTTGAACATGAAAAAGACAAATATCCTGATGTACTTTCCCTGTCATTCTTTGATCCAATCCAATCAGAATCTTAGTGGAGTTTGAGATCGATTTCTAAAGTAAAGGGGTAGAAAATTCCTTCATTGATGGTACCCTTCACGTGTTTGAGCACTTTCTTGTTTGATTCCATGTGTGGCTTCCTTGGCTTGTGCATGAATTGACTGAGCATGCTAACACTATAGCATATGTCCACTCTTGTAAGAGTTGCATAGTTCAAGCTTCCTACCAAGCTTTGATAGCTTGTTATATCTTCAATGGGTTCTCCTTCATAAGCACTAAGCTTATGGTTCAACTTCATGGGTGTATGTGTACACTTAGTATTTTCCATTTTAAACTTAGAAAGCATGTCATGTACATACTTCCTTTGAGTGATATAGATACCATAATCTGTATAGACAGGTTTCGACCCTACAAAATAAGTGAGAGGTCCAAAATCACTGACCTTGAATTCATCCTTCATTCCAACCTTTACTTGTTTGATTCCATTAATGTCATTCCCTGTGATTTTAATATCATCAACATATACACAGAGATAAATAACTTCTGATCCATTCTTCTTGATGAATAAGGATGTATTTGCTTTGCTAGCCTAGAATCCCTAATCTTGCAAGTAGGTCACTAATCTGTGATTCCAAGCTCTTGGATATTGCTTTAAACCATACAAAGCCTTCCTTAATTTGCACACATAACTTGGATGGTGTGCATCTTCATAACCTGGTGGTTGTGCCATATAAACTTCTTCTGAAATCCATCCATTGAGAAGTGTATTTTTTACATCAATTGGTATAGTGTCTACTTCCTACATGCAACAATGCCAAGAAGTACTCTAATGGTAGGCATTTTAGCAACAAGTGAGAAGGTTTCTTCATAATCTGTCCCATGGGTTTGTGCAAAGCCCTTGGCTACTAAGGTTGCCTTGTGTCTATTTATACTACCATCTAGATTCCTTTTAATTTTATAAATCCACCTTGATCCAATTACCTTCATTGATCCAATTGCCTTCAAGTTGTGTCTACTTATACTACCATCTAGATTCCTTTTAATTTTATAAATCCACCTTGATCCATTTCTTCATCCATTGCTTCTCTCCACTTCTTCTTCCTTTGATCTTCGTCATAAGATGTAGGTTCTTCATGGTTGAGATCTCTAGCCATATAAATTGAATGCTTTGTGACCGAAGACATATCACATCCATATATTTTTGGTTTCTTCTTCTCTCTCATTGACCTTCTAATTGGTTGAAGAGAGCTTTTTGAACCTTGAGCTAGGTCTTGCACCTTAGCTTTTCCTTTGTTTTTCCATAGCTTCAATTTATCTAACTTTGTGAAGTCATCTTCAAAATCATTATCTTTAAGATGCTTTGGTTCCTTTGTTGGAAGAGATGGAAAGTCTTCTTCCAATTCATATGGTAGCTTCACTTTCCTATAATCATCAAACCAAGATTTATTTTCATCAAAGAATACGTCCCTACTTACTAAGAAACCTTTGTTAGTGGGATTATACAATCTGTATCCCTTTTTTCATCATAACCAATAAAGGCACACTTCTTTCCCTTGGCATCTAATTTCCATCTTACTTGAGAAGAAATATGAGCATAAGTTAGGCATCCAAAGATTTTGCAATGCTCTAAGCAGGGTCTTCTTCCATTCCACATTTCATTAAGGATTCATACCTTCTAAAGGCTTTGATGGAATTCTATTTATAAGGTATGTGTCTGTTGATAGAGCCTCTTCCTAAAGCTGATTAGGTAGACTCTTTTCATTTAGCATAGATCTCGTTGATTCTATTATAATCCTATTCCTCTTTTCAGCTACTCCATTGAGTTCAGGTGTGTATTTGGTTGTTACCTCTCTTTTGATGCCTCTTTCTTGTAGGAAGCATCAAATTCATTTGAGAAGGATTGTCCACCAACATCTGATTTGAGTCTCTTGAGACATATACCTGTTTGGTTCTCTACAAGAGCAAGATACCTTTTGAAACAATTGAAAACTTCATCTTAGAAGATTCATGTTGCCATATGATGTCTTGACATTACCTATCTCTTCCACGAAATGCCTTGTATCATCACCTGTCTGCACTTCATGTTTATTCTTGGGATCTTCTAAGTTAGAGAGCAATGCTACATTTCTTGATACATGATTGGAGCATCCTGAATCAATATAGAAGACATGATCATCATCCTTACCTTTCTTCAATGACAGTTTCATGAGAAGGAGTGAATCTTCTTGACTTTGATCTTTAGTGAAGTTTTTGTAATCCTTCCTTCCTCTATATCCACTTTGATGGTTGTTATTGTTGGTGTAATAGTTATTATGTTGTAATAGTTATTGTTGTATCCTCCATTGTATCTAGCTCTATTTGATCCATAACCACCTGTATTAAATCCTCTTCCTTTGGAATTTCTTGGGTTCCTATAACATTATTCAGTAGTATGATTAGAATAACCACATATATTACATGTTTGAGATGTTTGGGGTCTCCCCCTGCCTTGATTTTCTCCTTTGCTTCTTCCTCTAGCTCTTTCTCTACCTCTGAAGTCGGCTTGGAAAGAGCTATCTTCATCTTTAGTTTTCTTAGTCTTTGACTTATCCTTAGCTTTAGCTCTATCAGAGTATAAGGTAGAAGATTGATTACCTCTTGATGATTCACCATTCTTGTTTATCTTTGCTTCATGTGTCAAGAGTAGGCCCATCAAGGTGTTGAGGTCAAGTACTTGCATGTCCATGTATAGATCCATGGCAGTTGTGAATGATTCCCACTTGTCATCAGCTTTGATGCCATTCATGATTTGTGTTATGATTTTCTCTTCTTCAATCACTTGTCCAATGCTTCACAACTTATCAAAAATTTCCTTCATCTTGGTGACATAATCAGTCACACTTTGCTTGGGATTTCTCTTCAAGGTGGTGAAATCCATCCATATTTGGCTCTTCCTAGCTCTAGTATTTGAAGAGAAGAAGGTAGCAAGTGCATTCCAGGTCTCTCTTGAGGTCTTGCATCCTTTCACATGAGATAAGAGAAAATTAGAAATTGAATTTAGAATATAGGACCTGGCTACTACAACCTTTGAACACCAAGTTGTAAGCCTCTCTTGCTCTTCATGTGATGGTTGCTCTTTGCTTCTCATTGTTGGCATGACTTCATCTTTAGGTATGTATCCAAATAGATTTCTTCTTTGAAGGTAGGCCTCCATCTTGAGAGACCAAGCTGAGTAGTTGTTTCTATCCAATTTGTCAATGGTAGAAGGAAAACCATCTCCCATGTTGATTCAATTATGATCTGATACCACTGTGAGAATAGATGGTGGATACCTCCAAAGATGAGCTTGGTGTTGCAAAAACCTTCTCTACACCTACCAAGATAGATTCAAGGATAGTAGATAGACACCTTGTGCTTGTTAAAAATGCATATAGATCACCTTAGTCCTCTGGAAGGTTATTCTCAAATTGATACATCATAATAGATAACTTAATTCAAAATAGATGACTCAAAACTTGCTATTTTGGGATGTTGTGCACTCTGGAATTTGAGTTAGAGCTCATAGCCTACTGACAATTGTCTAGAGATATTTTGCAAACTTTAAATTAGATATAAAATGAATCTAAAGCAACAAATTTGATGAATTTTGATGAACCATATTGAGAGAATGTAATTTAGGAACATTGGGATGTCATCCTGACATTGCTTGGAACATCTACCTGCATACATAGGTCACTTCAAACAAATGTAGTTCATAAAATATTGAAACAATGATGATGACAATGGATATGATGTAATTACAATTATCACTTTACCTATAAAAATTTAAATCTCATCAAAAGACTAGGTATACATAGAGAAATCAATGATCAAAGTTGACTAAAAATATGAAAATAGACCTAGAGTAGTAGATGAAGAAAACTTCAAGATGTGTCTTGCAAATAAATCTGTATTGCACATACGATACATGAACTGATTGAAGATGAGGATTGGAAACGAGGAGCACAACATGTGCTTCAATAATAGCACCTCCTTTGAATGTAGCACAAAATTCTGCTGTAAACCACGACTAATTTTGGGTGTATATATGGAGAAATTTGAATTCAAAGCTTGGATGCATTCCACCTAAAAGCTTCCACAAGTTAAGGAAATATTTGGTTGATCAATTTCTCCTAACTAACCTCGTGATTCATGCCAAGCTAGGCCGTGATATTCTCAAAGATTTACCTTTTGATGTGATTAATTTTCAATTAATGACTTTTACAAGACTTAGTTTTTATGGCTTCTCTCATTGAGAGTATACATAATAAATGATGAGTGATCAAGCACTAGGATTGGATAAAAATGTGCCAATATTCAGCTTCAGTTGAGGAAAGAGCCATTGTTGGTTTCTTCTTTGAAGATCAAGATATGAGCTTTGTACCTACAAATGATAAGCATCATGTTGTGCCTCTTCTATCATCTTTTGAGCCTCATCCAATCTACATCAGTGAAAATCTTTACATTCAAATCAAATGTGTAGGAGGAGTATAGAACTTCATTAATTGTTCTTTTCAAGTATTTCAATATCCTCTTGGTTGCACCCATGTGAGGTTTCCTAGGAGTGTGCATGAATTGGCTAAGCACACTTACTCTATAGCAAATATCCACCCTAGTTAGGATAGCATAGTTCAAGCTTCCAACTAGACTTTGGTAGCTTCTGATGTCTTTAAAAAGTTCTCCTTTATGAGCACTTAACTATGGTTGACCTCCATGGGAGTACCTACAACCTTAGTGTCTTGAATTTTGAACTTTGGAAGCATATCTTTAATGTATTTCCTTTTTGTAAAGAATATTCCTTGATCTGCGTAGACTACTTCCAAGCCAAGGAAAAAAGTGAGCAATCCAGCATCCCTTATTTGGAACTCTTCATTCATTTGTGCTTTGATCTTTTTGATTTCATCAGCATCATTGTTGGAGTTAGACGTCTACGGAATCCCGTCAACAATACAAGGAAGAAGAAGAAGCTTGGAGCACAACACATAATACTGAATGTATTACCACTAGAATGTACAAAGATAAGTAGCCCTTTAGGGCAATGGGCGTATATACAACCTGGGGGAAAAAACCTCCTAAAGAGGGAAAAATGTTCCCCGGTGTTCCTAAATTGTTCACACACATTACCACCTAAATATATGAACAAATCCCCCTAGGAGTGATGCAGTGAACAAGGAGTTGGGACTCATGTATAAGGAAGTACCAAGTTATGTGGAATCAATCCACAAAAGGACATAAGCCCAAAGCTTTGCAGAAAGCTTCAAACTTCTCCCTAGGTAGAGCCTTGGTTAAAAGGTTTGCAATGTTTTCTTATGTGGGCACATATGCCAAGCTGATCTCCCCAGCACAGAACCTCTCCCTCACATAATGATAATGCACCTCAATGTGCTTATTGCGAGCATGGAACACAGGGTTCCTTACAACTGCCAATGCACTCTAACTATCAGTTGAGATGGTGGAAGAAGACTTACAAACACCCAAATCAACCATAAGGCATCTAAGCCACACACACTCAATAGTCGCTAGGAAAGCTGTGCTATACTCAACTTGAGAACACGAAGTGGCCATAGTAGGTTACTTCTTGCTCAAACAAGATATATATGAGCTACCAAGCATGAAGCAAAAGCCACTAGTGGACACACACATGTCATAGCAACTAGCCCAATCACTATAAAAAAAAGCATGCAAATCTGGTGACAGTGGTCCCCCCTTGGGATAAAATAATCGAAGTAGTCGGGTATCACCCAGGTAGCGAAAGATGTGATTAACCACCTGCTAATGCTTGACACCTGGGCAATGCATAAACCTACTCATTTATGAGACAACAAACTAAATATCTAGTCGAGTAATGCATAATCAAATCAAGCATCCAACAACCTACTGATAGAGAACATAATCAAATGCATCTTCAGCATCATGAAGACTCAATCCTAAACCCGTCTTCATAGGAGTGGCAATAGGCTTATAGTCTTCAAGGCCAAAACACTACAATAATGTGTCAATATATTTTTTTTGACACAAATCCATTGCACCATCAACTTGCATAAACTGAATGCCCAAATAATGATGCAAATTCCCCAAACCAGACATCTCAAATGAGGCATGTAATCAGCCTTAAAATCAGGAATATGCTTCTCATGAGGATCAGTGAGCAACATGCCATCGATGTATACGAAAATGATCAGAAGCACATCATTAGCATGCTTAACATATAAGGTGTTTTCAGTTGGACTGTTCTCAAAACCATGTGCAATCAAATAGGCATGTATCTTTTCATACCAAGCACCTGGTGCTTCTTTTAAACCATATAATGCCTTCTTCAACCTGCACATGGCTTTCATGCCCTTTCTGCACAAAGCCATGGGGCTAAAAAACATACACCTCTTCATGCACGTCACCATTCAGAAATGTAGGTTTAATGTCCAAGTGATATACATTCCAATCATGATGGGCTGGAAGTGCAGAGATGCTATGAACAGTAGTCATTTAGCAAGTAGGAGGAAAGGTCTCATCAAAATCAATGGCTCCTTCCTGTGCATAACCCTTGGCAACAAGCTTAGCCTTGTACCTATCAACTGTACCATCAAGATTACGCTTCAGCTTGTATACCCACTTAGTGCAAATGGCCTTCTTGCCAGAAGGCAAGTCACATAAAGAAAAAGTACCATTGTTCATTAAAGCATCATATTCAGATTGTATAGCAGCCATCCAATTTTCTGAATTTTGTGCTTCATCAAATGAAACAGGCTCATTCTCATCACAGCGACTACATGCAGCCATAACATAGCAATCTGATGCAAAACAGGCACTATGAGAGCCTGACCTAGTACTATATGACAGAGGTGCATCTAATTTGCTATTATGCAAAGTCTATACTAGCCATTTTGGCATAGGTTTTGACTGCTCAATATCAGCTCTCTCATGAACAAGTGCATCATGTAAATTTGCATAAAAAATGGAATGACCCGCATCATCACATGAAACCTGCAAAGGCTGAGAAGCTGCCTCATTAGGACTAGCATTAGATTGTCCACCTATAAAAAGAGGCAGCAAAGTATCATACATGTCTTAGGAGCTAACAAATATCTCCTTCATACATGAAATTAAGGGCTGAATAGCACCTTCCACAAAAACAACATCACGGCTAACCAAAATGCGTTTAGTCTATGGATGATACAGATGATAGCCTTTGCTTTCAAAATTGTACCCAACAAAAATACATTTTACTGCTTTATCATCCAATTTCCTGGGATGTTGTTCAGGCACTAATGCATAGGTCAGACAACCAAAAACATGTAGATGAGCAAAAAATGGCTTGCAACCATGCCAAGCCTCATATGGAGTGATAGATTGTAGTGCTTTAGTGGGACACATGTTAAGTACATATAATGCACACATAATAGCCTCAAGCCAGAAACTATGTGGTAAAGCGTGACTCTTGACCATACACCTCGCCATCTCCATGAGTGACCTGTTCTTCCGTTTAGAAACTCTATTCTGTTGAGCTATATACGGTGCTATATGCTGATGTTTTATCTCACATTCAGCCAAAAATGCATTAAAGTCAGAAGACATATATCCCCCCCCCTCGATCAAAATAGAGGGTGACCATTTTACATGCTGACAGTCAAAATTGTTGTCCCCATGATGGAACAACTTGGAAGAAAAAGGAAAGCCTTTCATTGGGGAGAAAAAAAGAGGCAAAGTATGGAGAAATCAAAGGTAGCAATTGCTATAGCTCCACTTTTGCACATAGTAGATCCCAATCAACCCTATGGTTGAGACAGACACGAGTGATTTTGCTATAGGAGTGATTTTAAGGGTCCTAAGGTCGGATGGATAGAGACCCATCAGGAGTTTGATTATGAGCTTAGGTATAGGAAGGGAAAGTTTAATGTAGTGGCTGATTCACTTAGCTGCATGCCTATGCTCAATGGACTATGTTTTACTCAGATTACCAGTGAGCTACTTGAGTCCATTAGAGGGAAATGTAGGCTTGCCCCTACATATTTCAAGATTTGGGAAGCCATAGAGAAAGGGAATCGTGATACATAGGTTTGGAATGAGGATAGAGTACCGATGGGTACTCAAGAAGGATTCAAGTGGAAGAATTACAATATCTTGGATAGATATCTCTTATATAAGGGTAGGGTGCATGTCCCTAGAGACCTTGAGATGAGACGTCACATTTTGTATGAGTGTCATGATAGAGCTAGTGTGGGGCACCCAAGAGTTAACAAGACTTATGATGTTGTTAAGAGGTAGTTTTATTAGCCTAGACTTCATAAAGAAATCCTAGATTATGTGCTTAAGTGCACAAAAGTCCACTTCAATAAAGCTCAAAGATTGAGGATTGGAGGCTACTTCACCCATTGGATATTCCCAATGGGAAGTGGGAGAATATCTCCATGGATTTCACAGAAGGATTACCTAAGATAGAGAGAGGGCACAACTCTATCTAGGTAATTGTGGATAGGCTAGCCAAAATGGATAGGTTTATTCTCACACATACTATAGTGAAGACACCTAAGTTGGTTAGACTATTTGTAGAGAACCTATACCAGTTATATGGTATTCCTTTAGGCATAGTTCTTGATTGGGATAGGAAGTTCACTAGCCACTTTTGGAGAGCAATCTTCAAAAGGTTGGATATGAAACTTAGCATGAGCACAATCGAGCATCCACGGTCAGATGGGCAAACACAAAGGGTTAACCAAATTCTACAGGACATGCTTCCAACATATATGAATGAAAGGCAAACTAGCTGGGGAAGAGTACTTACGTATAGTAGATTTTGCATACAATAGTGCCAAGCACTCTTCCACTAGGCATACTCCATTTATGATTATGTACGATTTTTAGCCAAGAGCTTCTTATGCAATAGGATTGCAAAATGAGAAAGTTCAACCTGCAAAGGAATCCTTAGAAGAGATGAGTGATATGCTTAGGCTTGCTAAAGATAGCATTAGGAAAGCTCACGATAAGTCTAGAGCCTATGATGACCCTGAAAGGAGATACATCAATGTTGGGGTACGAGAGAAAGTTTATTTTAGAGTTCCATCTAGGTCTAAAACCATGAAAATGAGACTTTGTCCAACACTATCTACTAGGTATTTCCAATACTTAAGAAAATATGAAAGATAGCTTATTAGCTCAAATTTCTAGAGAATAGCCAAATGCATCAAGTATTTCATGTTAGTCGGCTTAAGAAAAGGTTGGGTAAACCTGACAACCTCATTGCAGATAGTGTGGTAGTAGAGCCTATTTCTCTTCGATCTATGAGCCTAAGAGCATACTATGCACTCAAGAGAAACGAGCAAGGCATCACTTATATAAAATAAATTGGAGAGATAGTTAAGTAGATAGTGCCACATGGGAGCAAGTTAGCACCCTTCAGAGATGGTTTCCCAATTTTAGGCTAGCTTCCCAAGAGATTTTTTAAGGTGAAGGATATGAGGAAACAACACAGAGATATGACCACGTACACCGGATACATGGAGATTTAGTGGGAGTATCTTCTCATAATATATTTCTCTTATTAGCGCCTTCCAACACCACTTTTGAGGATAAAAGTGGAATTAACAGGAAAAAAATGTTATGTGGTCCATTGTGTCAAGAAATTTGGAGTGGGTTTGAACCCACCCTCTCATGGGATCCAGATGGCCTCTCACATGATTGCCATATGGCACTCATGTGAGAAGCCATATGTATGCTTCAAAAATAGAGGGAGATATGGTAATATGGGAGATACATGGCTGGGTGGAAGAAACAAGGAACTATCTCTGTGTCTCTCTCGAAAGCGAGTATGAATGTCATCTTTTGATGCTCCACGAAGCTTGCGTATAGGTCGATAAAGTAAGAGGCTTCTCAGGAGATGTTCAACATTGCATAAAAACTTGCCTCTAGATCAAGCTAGCATGGTCTATCTCCGTCATTTTAAGGTCTTCATAATGGTGTGTAATCTAAGCCACAATCTATCAGCAACACCCAATTCAATCGTGGTCGCCAAAATGTTTATTGCACTTACTTCCGCAAAAACAAGGTTCGAGGAATCCGGATTACCAAGGACACTGAATACATTTCTATTCCCATTTTTTGTAGATAACAATATCATTCTTCTATAAAACACAGAAGATAACCATAGGCAAAATAGATAGATATGTAATCCTCTTCTAGTTCTCAGAGTATTTTATACATAGATAATGGGTAGTATCTCCTTCACTTCCCAATTACAGCATTTATAGAATATAGAACGTTTAAGTTTCCCAAGAATTATAAGGATCTGAAATTATACACAGCAAGTGGATAAGTATACTCATGATGCGTGAGAAAAAAGGTCAATGTTTATAAAATAGATCAAACAAATATACAAAATAGAGACGTTGAATCATTTTATTACAATCTGAACTTTAAAGGATTGATTGTTTTCATGCATCCCAATATTATTTTCTTATAATTGTGCCACACTTGGTGGTATGAACTGGCAACTTGATAACACATCAAGCTTTTAACAATGTATGCATTTTATGGTTATTCGTGTGCATTTGATATTGTGCCAATTCATATATTTCCGTCTGCAGCACACTGATAGGAGGTTCTGATTTATTAACCGAGACAAGTGCCAAATAAATTGCAGAAAGTAGTTTTCGGGCTTGATCTATGGGATCGTGCAATATGCTTTTAGTTCTACGAGACTTGATGCAGCAGAATTCGATGACCATATGTGTTTTTAGCTATCCATGGCGCCGATATCACTTATCCCGGAAGACATGGCTTACCACGTCCAAGCCATGTTACGTGATCAGTTTCCCGAGAGAAACAGAAAAGAGAGTTTCCATTGAAGCTTGCCCCTGATTGAACTAGTAATCATCACAATCAATGCAAGGAAGCTCCGATTGCCAAAGCCAGGCTGTCGGCTGCTTTCGCAAATTTGCATGTCTCACAACTGTCGTGAAATATTGCAATCTAACCTGAGAGAGAGAGAGAGAGAGAGAGAGAGAGAGAGAGAGAGAGAGCTTTCCGGATCATGTCATCTTGACTCTTAAGGGTTCGCAGCAAGTAACGTCCGAGCTGTAACTGCACATTTCGTTACAGTAAAACCTCGTAATCTAGGACCTCATGTCGCGCGATGCTTATAAATGAACGGGCAATTACAAGAACATGAATATGGGGATATAGTAGCTCGTAAGCTCCAAGTGCATTTGCCTTCATCTGCTGAATCGCCTGTAGGTTGCGACCTCTAAGTTGCACGTTTTGTACTAAGTAGAAGCTATGTCGAGCAAAAGAGTCCTTGTGATCGCCCTAGTCGCCTTAGGGTTTTTCTGCGTCATCGGACAGGAGGCAGCAGCAAAGAAATTTACGAAGAGCAAGCTCTCGTATTATGTGCAGGTATTACGAGGAGATCCGAGTTTGGGAATTCTTCTCCAACCTATCAACGCTTCATTCAGTAACGCCATGGGCTACACCACTATCTTCAACCTTAACGTGACAGAAGCGCAGTCAAATACGTCGACGGCCGTAGGGTTCGCGAGAGGCTATACCATCAGCACCGGCTACAAGGTGAACGAATACTCGGGCTTCGAATCAGAGATTATTAGCTATGACGATGGTACGTACAAAGGCACTATTCATTTCCAGGCAATGCTGGACGGGTCAAGCGCAGAAGTGGCGGTGCTTGGCGGCACCGGTAGCTTCCGCGGTGTGCGTGGTTGGGGTACTGTCACACAGGTGCTTTTGAACCCGCCTTACGTCGTCTTCTACCACCAGCTCCACTTCATGAAATAGCTAGCAGAAGCACGGCACGAACTGTCTCCTCTCTAACTTACCCTCCATGTCTTCACTACCTGCGCCATGAACCCAGCTTACGTTATAAAGCGTTTGCTAAATTTCTATCAGTATGCACCATTTACCTTCTGTCTTTCACAGAAAATATCCATCCGCGAAGTTGAATACTAGCTTTTGTCATGAATTTTTCCTCCTATGTCTTTGCTGTCACCATAGCTCGCCAAGTCTACAGCCTTTGCTGTAATCGGTACTGAAAAAATGATCTCCCACTGTACTTCTAAGATGTATTCCGGAACCATTGCCGATTCCAAATATTTCTCGATTTGTTTCTGTAATTGACCTAATAGATTGCAAGATACTATCGAGTTTTCCTCCTTTCCTTCTTCTTTATAAGATCTGTGTACATTGAGCTCGTAGAAACCTTTCATCAGGCGCATTTGTCGCCTTTTAAACTGTCAAACAGTCTTGATGAGGATGTTGCCGAATTGGAAACATGTTAGCGTAAACGTCGATAAACCAAGTTCAAACGGTTATAAAGACAATTTGTTTTATCCATCATCTAGGCATCATGATCAGCATCATAATCTTCCATAATCTGATAATGCCATCATCAGCATCGAGACTTCCTGTAATCTTTTCTACTATCCTTTTGCGGCTTAGAAAACGTTTGTTTGTTTTCTGTCTCCCGCTCTTATGGTTTTTCTTGTACTCCCGAGTCCCATATGACTGTAGAGAAAATAACCATTTGTTTTTCTTTTATGTTTCATTCGGACTTATTATTTCCGGCAAAGAAACAAGAAAAGAGCAAGAGCACGTGATACTTTTTCCCTTACCATTGGCTCAAGACCATTAACATTCTCTGTCTCAAAGATGTCATATTTTGATACAAGTTTCATTTGATGTCTTGCAAAATATCATAGAAACCATATTTCTATTTACTTGGGCCATTGGATCATTGCCACTTTTTGCTTCTCATATACATCAATGAGACATGTCCCTCCTCTCGGGTGAGTTCAAAAAGCATGTTTTCATTTCTCCATGTCTCATGTTCCCATATGTTTATTATTACCTCATTCAGATGTTTCTGCGCTTAACTATCCACAACACTTTAAAACACTTGATTTGGATACTCAAGGATAGAGAACCAACCTCTGAGATTTAGATTACCTATCCTTGTTGCTATCTACCTATGTGCAGAGACACACCTTCAATGTTTTCAACCTCACTCCAAGCTCACTTATAAAGAAATGAGAAAATTTATAACACACTTAATACACTTTATGAGCAATCAAATACAAGTTAAATCACTTTAAATGGATACTAGAAGAAGAAGTTACAACCAAAACAAAATTGTGCTCGAAACTAGCTCACCGCATACAAAGGAGGTGAGAAATGGCTAACTACAAAGATGTATAAGCTAACAAAATGAACAAATGAGAAAGAGAGGTGCATGTAGCAATTTCCTTACACTCCAAACTAACTTAGGAAGAGAGTAGAGGTCATGGAATTACACTCACAACTTGGATTCATACACATATAGGCTATTAAAAGGTGCTCCTATAATTTTGCAAGAATCTCTCAATCAACCACTTAACATTTTTGGTAAGCTATGATTTAGGAAAGCGGGTGAAACTTTTTGGTAGCTAAAATTCATGATATGAAACCTCTAAATGATAGGTCCACTTTCAATGACTTTGAAGCTTTAATTATGGTTTAAGGAAAATATTCAAAAAACTTATACATCGGATGGAACATTGAAAAACATTAGAAAAAACACTAGAAAAAACACTAGAAAAAACATCATAACACCTAAACATCAAAATATTAGAAAGCCCAAACATTGTAACACTACAACATATGAGGGGCATACCGACGCTGCATATACCGACGGTCATAGTCGGCGTCGGTATAGCCCTCGGATAATCTGACTAAGAGATACCGATGGTCAAGTGACCGTCGGTATGACCGTTTTAAACGGATCGTCGGTGTGGCCCGCAACCGCCGGTATAAGCGTCGGTAATTTACTGGCATCTACTGACGCGTATACCGACGTCCATACCGTCGCCTATACTGGAGGCGAATTTTTTAACATACCGCGAACCCGAGAGCAAAACTTCACATTTCTGCGCGTGTTTGAGTACTGTCGATCTACTGTCGAACTTGCGCACGCGAACTTGCATTGTCTTGTGCACACACACACACACACGGATCTCTCTCTCTACACACACACACTCTCTCGGCTTAGATCTCACATCTTGGTAAGTGCTGCGCGTACTGTTAGCATTTGTGTTTCTCTATGCTTTAGGGTTTCTAATTTCTCTTTTCGTTGATTTTGCAAAAGTTCGTTGGTGTCGATTGTTTGGAATTGGACGAGAGACGACCTACATTACGCTTTGATGACAACGATTCAAAGAGAGACATACTTGTAAGTGATTCTTTTATTCGCTATTGATAGAGAGAGAAGGAGAGAGAGAGAGAGAGAGAGAGAAAGAGAGAGAGAGAGAGAGAAAGAAAGAGAGAGAGAAGAGAAAGGAAGATACACATTAATTTACACATGCATACATACACACATACATGTACACACATGCATGCTTACATACACACACCTATACACACATGCATGCTTACATACACACACACATATACACATATGCATGCATACACACACACATAAATTTACACACATGCATACATACACACACATGCATACACACATACATACACACACATATATACACATATGCATACATACACATACACACACACATATACACACATACATACACACACGCATATATACACACATATACACACATGCATGCATACATACACACACATATACCAGCATGCATGCATACACACATGCATACATACACACATATACACACATGCATGTATACATACACACACATGTATACACATGCATACACATACACACACATACACATACATGCACGCATATATACACACACGTACACACACATGCACACACATGCATGCCTACATACACACACAAACACATACACACACAAACACATACACACACATGTATACACATGTATACATACACACACACACATGTACACATGCATACATACACACACATATATACACACATGCATACATACACACATATAATCCAATTTTTATTTTGAAGTTTTTGTTTTACATCAAATATATAAAAATAGGATTAGGGTTTTAGGGTTAAATATTTAAGATTAGGGTTTTAGGGTTTTAGGGTTAAATATTTAAGATAAGGGTTTTAGGGTTTTAGGTCTAGATATTTAAGATTAGGGTTTTAGGGTTTAGTATTTCAGATTTAAGTCTAAGTCTTTCTGATTGAGATTTTAGGATTTTAATACGTAGATAACATATATACACAAACACACATATACATATAATACATACATACATGTAGATACACATGCATACAAAAATATACATATTTTAGATTTAAATCTTTAAGATTAGGGTTTTAGGGTTATAACACCTACATAACATATATGCACACATACACATACACATACACATACACATATAATACATATATACATGTATATACAACATGTATACAGAAATATACATATTTTAGGTCTAGATATTTAAGATTAGGGTTTTAGGGTTTAGTATTTGAGATTTAAATCTAAGTCTTTATGATTAGGGTTTTAGGATTTTAATACATAGATAACATATATACACAAACACACATATACATATAATACATACATACATGTAGATACACATGCATACAAAAATATACATATTTTAGATTTAAATCTTGAAGATTAGGGTTTTAGGGTTATAACACCTACATAACATATATGCACACATACACATACACATGTAATACATTTATACATGTATATACACATGTACACACAAATATACATATTTTAGGTCTAGATATTTAAGATTAGGGTTTTAGGGTTTAGTATTTCATATTTAAGTCTAAGTCTTTCTGATTAGGGTTTTAGGATTTTAATACGTAGATAACATATATACACAAGCACACACATATACATATAATACATACATACATGTAGATACACATGCATACAAAAATATACATATTTTAGATTTAAATCTTTAAGATTAGGGTTTTAGGGTTATAACACCTACATAAGATATATGCACACATACACATGCACATGTAATACATATATACATGTATATACACATGTATATAGAAATATACATATTTTAGGTCTACATATTTAAGATTAGGGTTTTAGGGTTTAGTATTTCAGATTTAAGTCTAAGTCTTTCTGATTAGGGTTTTAGGATTTTAATACGTAGATTACATATATACAAAAACACACATATACATATAATACATACATACATGTAGATACACATGCATACAAAAATATACATATTTTAGATTTAAATCTTTAAGATTAGGGTTTTAGGTTTATAACACCTACATAAGATATATGCACACATACACATGCACATGTAATACATATATACATGTATATACACATGTATACAGAAATATACATATTTTAGGTCTACATATTTTAGGGTTTAGTATTTCAGATCTAGAATTTTAAGATTAGGGTTTTAATTAAATATATATAATTAAATATATAAAATTAAATATATAAAAATAGGATTATGTAAGGAAAAAGAATCTGAATATATAAATAAATATATATATAAAATAAGATAATTATATACATAAATAAATATAAAAAGAGCTAGTGTTTTAAATAATTTAATTAAATATATATAATTAAATATATAAAATTAAATATATAAAAATAGGATTACGTAAGGAAAAAAATCTGAATATATATATATATATATATATATATATATATATATATATATATATATATATATATATATATAAAATAAGATAATTATATACATAAATAATTATAAAAAGAGCTAGTGTTTTAAATAATTTAATTAAATATATATAATTAAATATATAAAATTAAATATATAAAATTAAATATATAAAAAAAGGATTACGTAAGGAAAAAAATCTGAATATATGAATAAATATATATATAAAATAAGATAATTATACACATAAATAAATATAAAAAGAGCTAGTGTTTTAAATAATTTAATTAAGTATTTATAATTAAATATATAATATTCAATATATAAAAATAGGCTTACGTAAGAAAAAAACTCTAAATATAGAAATAAATATATATATAAAATAAGATAATTATATACATAAATAAATATAAAAATAACTAGTGTTTTAAATTATTAAATTAAATATATATAATTAAATATAATTAAGTAAAGAAAAAATTTGAATATATAAATAAATATATAAATACACAAACACACATACTTATATACCTATCTATATTCACATATATATACATATACACATATATATACACATGCATACTTATATATACATGTTTTAGTTCTAGGTCATTTTGATTAGGGTTTTAGGGTTTTAACACGTACATAACATATATACACACATACACATACACATATAATACATATATACATGTATATACACATGTGTATAGAAATATACATAATTTAGGTTTAGATCTTTAAAATTAGGGTTTTAGGCTTTAGGCATACATATACATTCATTAAGAGGAAAAAAATCTGAATAAATAAATAAATATATATATAAAATAGGATCAATCAAGAAAAAATCTGAATATATAGATAAAATAGGATAGCTATATAGATTAGGGTTTTAAAACTAGGATTTTAAGGTTTTTTTAGGTATTTAAGTATTTAGGTCTTTAAGAGTTAGATTTTTAGGTTTAATAAAAAAACAAATGTTCTAAAATGTTCTAAAATGTCCATATTGTAGCAGATGGCTTCTTTGGATCCTGAAGAGAGAATGGCATGTCCTTGCACACAGTGCAAGTATCAAATTTATCGAAAATGACAGATTTGTACTACACATGTTAGAGAGTATGGATCCTTTGATAGGAGTCGACTGGAAAACCTACGCTATCATTCGCATGGTCCCCCAGGTGAGCAGATGGACCCAAATGACATTGCACCGGTAACCTCTCGTGGACAAAAGAGAGCAAAAAAGGACTTAGACGTAGAAGCAAGCACTAATAATATTACACAGAATGAACATATAGAAGAGATGCTTGAAGCATTTTATGAGAGCAAAAAAGGACTTAGACGTAGAAGCAAGCACTAATAATATTACAGATCATGATGGTGAAGAAGGTGTCGACGAGAGTTTCATGGACACAACAGAAATTCCACGATCAGAAGTTGATGAAGAATATGAAAACATGCAAAGATTAACTTGTTTACCACTTTACAATGGAGCAAAGATATTTGTACTACGTGCTTCACTCGCGATGCTCAATCTGCAATCCATTTATGGATGGTCAGATAGTAGTGTCATTGAATTGTTCAGGTAAGTGGAGAACAAATTGGCTTTCATTGTTGTATCACAATAACTTCATTTACTAATATCATTTTAATTGCTTATTGCAGGCTTCTTAAAGATCAAATTTTGCCAGAGGGCAATGACATGCCTCCAACACGTGGAGATGCGAAAAAACTTTTACAGTCCGTTGGAATGGATTATGCGAAAATTCATGCTGGTCCGAATGATTGCATTCTCTTTCGGAATGAGTATGAGCATCTCCACGTATGTCCAAAGTGTGGAGCAAATAGATTTAGAGAAGATGTTATAGGCGAAGCAATCCCCGCAAAGGTTCTTCGCTATCATTCCACGAATTAAGAACATGTTTAGATGCAAATCTATAGCTGAGTTAATGTCATGGCATACAAAGAGCAGGTCTACAGATAATGTAATGCAAGTGCCAGCTGACTCTGATGCTTGGAAGCACATAGATAGTAAGTGGCCAGAGTTTGCTAGTGAGCCTCGGTCCATACGTCTAGGCCTAGCTATGGATGGAGTGAATCCATTTGGATTACGCAGTTCTTCATGGAGCACATGGCCTCTATGTTTGGTCAATTATAATATCCCACCATGGTTGGCCACAAAGAAAGGTCATTTATTATTAGCTCTTATTGTACCAGGTAAGTATAAGGTAAAAAACATGGATGTATATCTTGCACTACTTGTGGAAGAACTGCGCATTTTATGGGATGGGATCATTGTGCGTGACATGTCTCAACCTATAAGAAGACGAGACGTGCGAGTGCAAGGCATACTTATGTGGACAATGCATGATTGGCCTGGTTATGGTGAATGTTCAGGTTTATCGATTTTGGGTTACCATGCTTGTCCTTTATGCGGACCACGACTCGAAGCACGCTATTCCAAAGCACTACGTAAAACTGTCTATGAAGGACATCATAGATATTTGCCTGATGGGCATGTTTACGTGAAGGAAAAATTGGTCGACAAGCGCGACACCAAATGAAAGCTAGCGATTGGAAACAACTGTGGGATTCAGAAAATCTAGTTGCTGGCATGAAACGGTTGTCCATTTTTCATGAACTCCGTTATTGGAGTGAATTGATGATCAATCATTAGGTAGACCCGATGCATATTTTCAAGAATGTGGGAGAGATGCTTTGGAAAACTTTGATCGGAAAGAAAGAAAGCAAAGCACAAAGGGACGATCTAGAAGAGCGAGGTCGTATGCGAGAGTTGTGGGCAATTACTAAGCCCAACGGAACAGTATCGTTACCAAGAGCTCCTTGGGTGCTTCACAGGATGGAAGAGCAAAAAGTTAAGAAAACAATTTTAGAGTTTCGTACACCTACTAGATGCATGAGATGT
Organism: Ceratopteris richardii; assembly: GCA_020310875.1. Classification (NCBI taxonomy): domain Eukaryota; kingdom Viridiplantae; phylum Streptophyta; class Polypodiopsida; order Polypodiales; family Pteridaceae; genus Ceratopteris; species Ceratopteris richardii. Next base: position 73,498,845 of record CM035435.1, read on the forward strand.
CTAAAGACTGCTTTCACACGAAACGACAATCTTGCAGGACTCAAGTCTCATGATTGGCACAAGTTTTTACAGTTTGTGCTCCCTGTAGCCCTAAAAGATTGTCTTTCAGAGGATGTATGAAAAACCATTTATAAAATTAGTTCTTTAGTACGGTGGATATCTTTTAAAGAGATAAATAGAGATAGCATAGAGAGTGCGAAAATCAATGCTATCGAAGCTGTTTGTATGGTAGAGAAATACTTTCTCACAAGTATTCTCACTATTCAACTTCATTTACTGGTTCATGTAGTAGATGAAGTTGCAATAGCAGGAACTGTCCATAGTCGATAGATGTTCTTCTTAGATCACTTTATGAAGACATTAAAAGGGTTTGTTCGACAGAGAGCACGTCCAGAGGATAGCATGGCAGAGGGATGGCTTGTACAAGAATCTCTTGTATTCATTACTGAGTTTCTACATATATCGAATCCCGAAATGCCTCGCTTATGGAGCAATGATGAAGATGTTCGTCTCGTAGGCGATGAACCACAAGGTAAAGGATTAAAAAGAAAAATGGATGCAACTTTCAGAGAGAAGGCAATGAAGTTTTGCATAGTTAACTCTGAGCCTATGCAAAAGTGGTTAGAAAGGTATGAACTTGCCAAGGAAACTAGCGCAAAGGAAAGAGCTCAGTTTCGAAGAAATCGTTCCACTCGTTTTTTGCCTCTTCTAGAAAATCTTCGACCTCTCCCACCTTTTCCAATGAGCAGATGGCTAGATGCAGCGGTTTCACAAGGAAAGGCAGCGGATGAAGATATCTCTGAAGAAGAAGAAGAACTCGCAAAAGGATGTGATTGGGAGTATATCAAATACGGTGCACTATGGTCTCATGGACGACACTTTTGAATCGCACGAATCGATCAAAACCGGTCTACTTTTGATAGTGGAGTGATGGTGAATTTTTTGCAAAAAAGTAGAGCGAGTGCAAGAGATGATAATGCTCTAGAAGGCGAGTTAGATTATTGTGTTGTGATTCAAGACATCTTGTGACGAGATAAGAGCGGTTTGCTTCAAGTCGACTCCACAAGATTATGGACAGATGAAAGGCATACATTTGTACTTCTCGAACCGTGTGAGCAAGTTGTTTTTATACCAGATTCAAAAGACCCAGAGTGGCTATTTGTTTTACAAGTCGCTCCACGTAGTAGACAAATTTTTGAAAATGCAGATGTAGAAGAAAGTCCATCTCTAGTGGACTCAGAGATTCATTCGATAGTTGAGGAGGAAGAGATCATTGTTCGAGAAGAAGAGGTCATTGTTTGAGAAGACGAAGCAATAGACGATGATCAAGAGGAAACCAGCATAGCAAGCGATTTAGAAGCCATCAATTTAGAGATAGATATTCTCGATGCATCGGATCTTCAAGAGGATGCTAGAATAGAGGACTTTTGAATAAAAGACTTGTACGTACTAATTTTTGGTTTTTTTTATTTATTCCCTATATTATTTTTCTTATCGCATGCTAATTATTTGAGTTCTTTTATTAGAGAGCACGATGGGAGACAGTCCTCCAGTCACTCCACAGTCCATGACAGAGGAGCAGTTTTTGGAGTTCATCTCTCAGGTTCCTCCTACGTATATGGCCGCTGCATCACAATATTGGATCGCTCGTGGTAGCACTCCTCCCGGCCTCACTCCTCGCGGCCTTACTCCTGCCGGCCTCACTCCCGCTGGCCTCACTCCTGCTGGTGTCACTCCCGCTGGTGTCACTCCTATCGGTGTCACTCCTGAGGGTGGTGCTACTCCCGTAGGAGGTATGTCTCCTACCTTTGTGACTCCACCACGACCATCTTTGCAGCCATCTCCTACTGGGTCTACTAGTAGACATGTGCGATCGACACATCAGCGCGATACAGGGTCTAGCCTATCTCATAGATCGAGGTCACGCTCTAGAGCAGGAGGTTCTAGGAGTGGATCTACAGGTAGGTCTAGAGGTGGAGGAGGTGGTTGTTGTGGAGGCAGTGCGACGGACGTTGTGTCGCCTGCTTCTACTCCTAGGATGAGTACCTCAGATATAGGTACGCCATGCAGTACACCACGCACTACACCACGTACACCTTGGGGTGCTCATGACCATGATGACTCCAAGGTGTATAGTATCCGAGATGGAGCTCCGGTGATGGATGCGGCTGGCAAAGCAATGCGTGCACGCATATGACAGCTTTGCTCCATCCAGTTTGGACACTCCATCATGCTGAAATGGAGTGAACAGGATAAAGATCGGAAGAATTATATCACACAGACGATTTACCAGGAGTTCCGACCAGCCGATGGACAGTCGATTGTCAGTTCAGAGTGGATTCTGCATACCGCATGTGAGGTCATGTCGCATCGACGATCCGAGGCTCGTGATGCATTCAGAGAAGGCTTACCAAAGCGTGTGTGGTTAGATGCTGAGGAGTGGGACATGATTCGTGATGAGCAGTAGCAGACTCGTGATCGATATCGCCAGTAGCAAAATGTCAAAGCCACACTTCTAGACACGATTGGACCATCACATTTGGGCAGCGGCGGATATGACACGATGCGTCATGAGTTTGTAAGTACCATTTCATTTATTGAATTTATTGGTGTTAAATTTCTCATATATATTTCTCTAATCTTTTTATACTTGTTTCAGGAGCTGGCAATGGGTCATCCTCCAACACGAACGGAGGTGTCTTATGGATATAGTCATGGGTTGACTGCACTATTGTAGGACTTGGAGGGACGCGGTGCGGTAGTTTCATGGGAGCGTTTGCGATGAGGTAATTAATTTATAAACTTGGTTTTTACTTGTTTGTAATTTTCATGTGAATTTATCTCATTCCATTAATGTTCTTTGTTGTAGGACTGTTGATATGGAACGTTCTTTGCATGTGTATGGCAGTGGAAGACCAATATTTTGTATTTGATTTCCATATGGCAATACATTGCTTTGCCACATTTTGTAAAAGCGTCATATATGACAGTGGTTTGCCACACTCTTGTACATGCTTCATTATTGAAATATATAACTTCCTTTGTACATGGTTCATTGTTCATTCTGATTATTGATCTCTTTTGTGTACAATAATACTCTATTTCATGAAATCATATTTCGGTTGTCATTAGAGTACACATCACATGTACTCGGTTTTTTTTTGGGCAGAGTGTATTGTCTTTTGTTCAGCAACATCATGGTAATGTTGCTGTAGCAAAAGACAAAACATTCTGCCCAAAAAAAATTTTGCAGGTATGGTCGTCGATATAAGCGATGGTACTCCCAGTAGTGTCATCGGAATAACCGTCGGTACACCCAGGAGGCGATGCAGCAGAAGCCGATTACCGACGCATATACCAACGTTTATACCGATGCATATACCGACGCTTCTACCGACGCTTATACCGACGCTTACACCGACGCATATACCGACTCTTTGGTACTGATGCGGAAACCGACCTTTACATCGGCATCGCAGCAAATAAAGCCGCGTTCATTTTCCTCGGTAAGAACCTCGGTATACCATCGATCTGTTGTAGTGTAACCCGAATATCTGAACACCAGAACATTCGAAAAATATGATCGGCCTACTTGACATGCCCTTGAGCCTTTAGCTAATGTTTAATGCTTGATTTTTAACACTCCCCCTTAAGCCTTGAACCTAAATCTATGATATCAATGCTTCTTTTGAATTTTAGAAACTTTGTTCCTTCCAATCCTTTTGTAAACATATCTGCAAATTGATCTTTGGTACTCACATGATCCATCTTGACCTCCTTCAAAATCTTCTTCTCTCTAATACAGTGGTAGTGTACTTCAATGTGCTTAGACCTAGCATGAAAAATTGGACTCCAAGCTACATGTACACTACTCATGTTGTCACACATGATGGGAATGTGTTTCACCTACAATTTCAAGTCTTTAAACAACTTCTTTAGCCACATAAGCTCACAAAAGATAAGCGCTAAGGATCTATATTTAGCTTTGATTGAAGATAAGGCTACTCTTGGTTGGTTCTTGGAGCTCCATGAGATAGCTTTGCCTCCAATCATGACTATATAGCCACTTGTACTCAATTCATCCTTCAAGCACGCCCAATTCGCATCACAATAAGCTTTCATCTGCAAATCTTCATCATATGAATAGAATAAACCTTCATTTATAGTGTCCTTGATGTATCTAAATGTTGATACATTTGGAAAGCCTTGATGCTTAACCAAATAACAATGACTTCTCACGTATCTACTCTTGATCATTTGTGAAGTGCACATGAACACTCCTTGTAAAAGACTTGATCCTTAACTCTTGAGATAAAATTAAAAGGAAAAGGATCGAGGGAATCTCGTGACATTACAAGCCATGAAACTCAACTAGTTAGTGTTTGGAATCAAATCAATCACCATCAAAAGAGTAGGAACACTTTTAGGTGGAAGAATTTCAAAATTCAAATTCATTTATGAGTATAAATAGCTGGAGTGATTCTTAGTCATGTGGAATGATAGAGAAGGATGAGCCATTGAGCCTCATGATCGAGCTTACACTTATCTCACATATGTATGCATAAGTCCACATCGTCTCTCTTGTCTCATACATTCATAATCATATAGATTTTGAGTCATTAGTACAAGTTAATCTTTGTCTATTGTTGTCTACTGCTATCTCATCATTTCAATGAATTTGATCAATCAAGTTCTCTCTGTGTGCTTCATTTTTTGACTTGATTTAACTTGGGATACTTAGAATGATAAGTATTGTTGCTACATATCAATTTTAACTTCATTTGAATCATTAGATCTTAAGATATGTTCTCTGCAAGCTACCTATGTCTGCATACTATCATCCTTCTGAAAAATAAGGATTACACCTCTAAATTCGTAATATCATGTCTCATCATATAATCACTATAAATTAATGAAATAACTTGGGATAGTTAGCTAGATCCATCAATAAGATGTCTCTAAAATATCTCTCGATTCAAATTGCCATCAGAGAGTGAGAAATGAGCATTACTCTGAGAAGTTCAAGTCCAAAAATAGCAAGTTTTTAGAAGTTCCTCTTTCTTGAAAGTTATCTATTTTGGCACAACTATTTGGCAATGATGCTCCAAGGTACATAGGAGGTCTAAATGCATATTTGAGTAGCTAAAGGTGTCTACTAAGGTACTTTGAAGCCACATTGGCAGGTGTAGAGCAAGATTATTGCACCACCACCTCATCTTTTGAGTGTATCCAACCACCTCCTTACAGTGGTATTAGACTAACATCAACTCAACATGGGAGATAGATTTCCTTCATCCATTGATAAATGAGATTGAAGTACTTACTCAACATGGTCACTTAGAATGCAAGCATATCTTCAAGATAGAAATATCTATGGTTACATTTCTAAAGATGAGTTGATGCCAATTCTCATAAGGAAAGGGCAACCAACTCAAGAAGAACAAGAAAGGTTAACAACATGGTGCTCAAAGGATGCTCTAGCTAGGTCTTATATTCTCAATTCAGTCTCTCCTTTTTTCCTTCCACACATTACAAGCTGCAAGACCTCACATGAGACATGGAATGCCCTTGAAGCATTCTTCTCATCAAGCATTAGAGTTAGGAAGAATCAACTCTGGATGGAATTCACCACACTCAAGAGAATACCCAAACAAAGTCTGACTGACTTTGTCACAAAAATGGACTTAGCATATCAACTTGGAAGCATTAAAGAATTCATTGAAGAGGAGCAAATAGTAAAACAAGTAATCAATGGAATCAAGCCAGATGATAAATGGGAATCTTTCACCACAGTAATGGGCTTGTACATGGACATGCAAGTACTTGACTTCAACACTCTCAAGGGACAATTGTTCACTCATGAAGCAAAGCTTGTGAAAAATGGTGAACACTCAAAAGATAAACAATCCTCTGTCCTATACAGAGATAAGAATAAAATTAAAGATAGTAAAGGCAAAGGAAAAAGATCGGATGATGAAGGTAGTACCTTCCAAGAAAATTTTACAGGTACAGGTAGAGGTACAAGAGGAAGAGACAGAGGAGGTAGACAAGGCAGGGGTAGATTCCAAAGCTCTTCCCATGTTCCATATCTGGCCGAACTAATCATACAACTGAGAATTGTTTCGAGAATCCCAAAAATCAAATAGGAAGAGGCTTCAATAGAGGAGGCTATGGAAGTACAAGAGGTAGAACAAATAACTTCAATGGTTACAACAACAACACTTTCAACAATACAAATAAACAAGGAGGATATAGAGGAAGGAGAGACTACAACAATTACACTAAAGAGCAAACGCAAGTGGACTCAATCTATTGATGAACATGGCTATGAAGCAAGGTAAAGCAGATGAGCATGTATTTTATATAGACTTTTGTTGTTCAAATCATGTAGCAGGGAATGTGGCTCTACTATCAGACTTGGAGGATCCAAGAAATAGACATACGGTTCAAATAGGAGATGATAGTAGGCACTTAATGGAAAAGATTGAAAATGTGAAGACTCAAGATGGAAATATGAATCTACTCAGGAAGGTATTGTATGTACCTACCATAACAAAGAATCTTATAAGTGTTGGAAAAATTGTAGAGAAAGGATTGTAGGTAAAGTTCACAAGGAATGGAACATTTGTTGAAGATCCACAGAAAGGTTTCAACAGAATTGCAAAAGGAGAAAAGACGAGTAGACTCTTTATATTTTGAACTCTCAGGCACTAAAAATATAGCTCTATTCAATTATGGAGCTCAAACCCTAATAGAATTGGAAAGGTTGCATAAAAGATTGGCTCACATAGGTGAAAGAAATCTGAAGCAAATGTGCAATGACTAAAGTATGCTTGGCTTACCTAATATGGCCAAGCAACATATGATATGGAACTACACTGCTTGTGAACTTGGAAAGTCACATAGACAACCCTTTATGAAGAAAGGATACATCCATGGTGACTTGTTTGAGCTAGTCAACACAAATGTTTATGAACCTAGAAAGGAGCCATCAATTTCAGGATCTAGGTACTATTCATCTTTTATTGATGATTGTAACAGATGGACCATCCTATACTTTATGAAGCACAACTATGAAGTATCCAATTGTTTCAAGAAGTATCATGCTCTTGTTGAAAATCAAACAAGGAAAACATTAAAGAGGCTAAGGTCAGATGGAGGGGGAGAATATTTCTCCCATGATTTTGATGCCTATCTCCAAGATAGAGGCATCAAAAGAGAGATCACAACCAGGTACACTCCAGATTAGAATGGAGTGGCAGAAAGGAGGAATAGGACCATAGTTGAAGTTGTAAAGTCCATGATCAATGAGATAAAAGTACCCAATCATTTGTGGGCAGAGGTTGTATCTACAACCACCTATCTTATTAATAGAAAGGCATTGGATGGGATGACATCCTATGAAGCATGGAATGGAAGAAGACCTAGCCTTGATCATTGCAAGATATTTGGATGCATAGCCTATGCACATATTCCATCACAAATCAGAGGTAAATTGGATCCTAAGGTAGTGAAATGTGTGTTTATTGGATATGAACTAAATAAAAAAGGGTATAGGTTATATAATCCAAGTAGGAAAGGTTTTATTGTTAGTAGAGATGTTGTCTTTGATGAGAACAACTTTTATTTTGAAGATGATTAGAGAAAAGTCAAGCTACCTTATGACCTAGAGGAGGACTTCTCAACATTATGGAAGGGAAATGATCACTTACATGAAGATTCAAGTGATATTGATGATGATTAGAAGACACCAAGGAGGAATATCAAAGCTTGGAATGACAAAGGTAAAGAAAAGATGCAAGAGTTGTTAGATGTTGCAAAATCTTCTCAACAAACCATAAGGAGATCAACTAGGGAAAAGAGGAAGCCAGAAAGGTATGGCTTTGACACCTCTATGGTCACTAAACACTCATTCCATATTGCTCAAGATATCAATTCAGAAGAACCATCAACCTTTCAAGAAGCTAAGAAGAAATCAGAGTGGAGAGAAGCAATGGAAGAAGAGATAGAAGCTCTTTAAGAGAATCAAACATGGGACTCGGTTCCCAAGAAGCTATCCATGAAGATCATTGGATCTAGATGGATGTATAAGGTAAAAACGAATTTAGATGGTTCAATAAATAGGTATAAAGCAAGGCTTGTGGAAAAAGGGTTTGCTCAAACCCAAGGCATAGACTATGAGGACACTTTCTTTCCTATGGAAAGAGTACAATCACAATACTAATGAGTATAGCTGCTTCAAAGAATTAGAACATCTATCACATGGATGTAAAAAATGAATTCTTGAATGGTTGGATTTTAGAGGAAGTGTGCATGGCACAACCTCTTGGATTTGTAGATGAATCACACCCTGAGTATGTGTGTAAACTCAAGAAAGTTCTAAATGGAGTGAAACAAAATCCAAGAGTTTGGAGCCATAGATTACTAACATTGTTGCAAGACAAAGGATTTCAATTGAGCAAGGCTAATTCATCACTTTTCATTAAGAAAAGTAAATCTGAAGTAATATACTTGTGTGTATGTAGATGATAGCATTCTTATAGGTAATGATTGTTGATATATTTAGGTAATGATGTGTGTGAACACTCTAGGACCGTTGGGGCACTTTTTTCCCTCTTTAGAAGGCTTTTTCCCCTGGCTTGTATATACACCTATTGCCCTAACGGGCTACTTATCTTGTATATTCTAGTGGTAATACATTCAGTATTCTGTATTGTGCTCCAAGCTTCTTTTTCTTCCTTGTGTTGTTCGCATGCTTCCGCATACGTCTAACTCCAACAATTGGTATCAGAGCAGGTCACCGCTTCATCTAGGGCATTGTCGACACTCCTCAAGGTATAGTCTCAAAATTGCATGAAATTTGGTGTGCATACTCAAGGTGATTAGGAAATTAAAATTGTGTCACTATGTGGTGCCGAAATCATGATATGAGCTCGTTTTGGCCTCCCAATGCATTATCGTAATGCTTATGTAGGCTATTTTGTCTTTTTGTGCAAAAGATATATACAGGTTTTGGTTTGCCAATACAAGCATCTTGAAGTCTGCTACATGTCTAGTAGAACTTGTTTTGGTAGTTCTGCTCAACTTTTTCAGTTACAATCATTTTTTTGCATCAAGGTATTTTAGTCAGTGGCCATTACAGGAAGCAATGATGTATTACGTATGTTAGCTATTGAGGATAAATTGGATAGTACCAATTATCCATTGCGGGCTTATATGATGCATCATGTATTGGTCACAAAAGGACTATGGAATATTGTGCAGGGTGTTGAAAAATATCATATTACACCTGGGAACATAGGTACTACAAATACAGGTACTAAAGCTAATGCAAATGGTGTCGACGATGGTGATATTCTATAGATTCCTGTTTGTATTGCCGTTTCTATTGCACCTACTATAGAGCAAACTTGTTGGGATGGTAGAGATGCTCAAGCACATGCATTGATAGATTTTTCAGTAAAACATGCCATTATTCGTCACATTTGCTCTTATAGAACAACTAAGGATGCTTGGGATACACTTATCACATTGTACTAGGCTAGGAATGAGGCTTGTGTTGCTTACCTCCGAAAATGGTTGGAGAGTGAGCACATGAACAAAGGTGATTCTATGGAAAATTTTTTGAAAAAGATCAAAGATTTGAAGAAATAGTTGATTTCTGTTAATGAAATCCTTCCTGATAGTTCACTTGTGCAGACTGTTCTAAAAGGTCTTCCCGACTAATATCAGAGTTTTGGTTCTACTCTTTGTTTGATGATGAAAGGAAACCTAAATGCCTTAACATTTGAAGAGTTAGTTTCTATTTTGTTGCAGAAAGATTAGTCTAGGTAGAACATGTCTATTATGTGTGTTGCAGATCAAGCTTTCGTGGCTATTCAGAAGGGCAAAGGAAAATGGAGCTCTTCTGCTAGTAAGCATAAATCTGCTAATTATCCACAATCGAAGAAGGAAGAAAAAGATGAGAAGAAATATGAAAAGCAAAAATTGTTTCGAAAATACTGTAAAGCAAATTATCATGTCATTAAGAGCTGTGGCTGCTAAAGAAGCAAAGAAGAAAGAGGCCAGAATGGTTGTTACAGAGGCCTCTACACTGAAAACAAAGTCTGCTAATCTTGTGTAGGATGAAGAATGGGTGTTTACTACTGTTTACAATTTTGACCCATCTTCTCATGAGCAATCCATGTTAGGAGTGGACTCAGATGTTTGGTAATTTGATAGTGGGGCAACCAAACATATTACCATGCAGTGGAGTTTCTTCTCTTCACTCGAGCTTGCCCCTATAGGGAATACTATCACATGCACCAACAACTCCTCTTATCTTGTCATGGGACTTGGTAAGATCATTCTAACTATTGTTGATGGTAGTTCCTTCACTTTTTCAAATGCTTTATTTTTTCCAGGGATCAAGAAGAATCTGTTATCAGTTTCAGCTTTAGCAAAGATTGGCTTGGTTGTGAAATTTATTGATGACATGTGTATAGTTCATGATCTATCAAATGGCAACGTGATTATTGCTTCTGGCATTTTACATCGTGTGATGTATAAGCTCATATACTATGAAAGATCTATGAATGATTTAACATGTGCAGTACATGATTCTCAGGCTATGTGAGATGCAAAGCTTTGGCAATATGCACGCTTTGGTCATCTGAAATTCGATAGTTTGTTATGGCTGCAAAAATCTGAAATGGTGTCCTCTTTGCCCAAACTTGAGGCACTTGGTAAACATGTATGTGAAGATTGTATTTTGGGCAAAATGCAATGTTCCTCATTCCCAAAAAATGGTTTTGTTTCAGCTACATAGAAATTGCAGCTTGTTCACAGTGATGTCTATGGTCCTATGGAGACACCCTCTTTTGGAAAATATATTTACTTCGTTTCTTTCATTGATGATTTTTCCACAAATGCATGGGTATTCTTTGTGTCCCAATGTTTTACTTTTTGACTCATCGATATACTAGAACATGTTAATATCTCTTTGTTGGAGTATATTAGATTGAAAATTTATTATTAAGGATAATTGTATTGTAAATGGGTTATCAAGGTTGGGCTCAAACTTAAGAAGTTAACATATTAACAATATAAATGGGACTTGAATAATTTCCAAATTTCCTAAATAGGCCTTATGTGCTTCAAACAGTTTTTGGTTTGATGAATCTTCAATAGAACCATGATAAAGTGAGGAAGATCTATAGCTCTTCTAGGTTTTTGGGATGTAACCATTCCACAATAGCTTGTACTTCTTCAAGATCCATCTAGATTCCATTTTGGGAGACTATATGCCCAAGCTATCTTACCTCTATTTTGAGAAATTCACACTTTGACTCCTTAGTAAAGAGTGAATTTTCCCTCAACACTTGAAATACTTTTCTCAAGTGTTCCAAACGTTCATGTTCTAATCGACTATAGATCAAAAAATTATCTAGAAGTTCTACTACAAATTGCCCTAGATAAGGCCATAACACACTATTCATGAGCTTTGTGAATGTGGCAGGGGCATTGGTGAGACCAAAAGGCATCATCAAGAACTCATAATATCCATATCTAATCTTGAATGCATTTCTAAGAACATCCTCTTCCCTAATCCTAAAGTGATGATACCATGATGTAAGATCAATCTTGGTAAAATACATATCTTCATGTAACTGATCAAATAGATCTTCCAAACTAGGTATTGGAAACCTATCTTTGATAGTTTACTTGTTTAGTTCTCTATAATCTATGCATAATCTCATAGAGCCATCCTTCTTCTTAATTAGAAATATTGGTGATGCCCAAGGTGAGTTACTAGGTCTAATGAGGCCTTTATCTAAATAATCATGTAATTGCCTCTCTACCTCCTCATGCTTAGAGGCACTAATCCTATAAGGTAGCTTACAAATAGCGTTAGTGCTAGTAACTACCTCAATACACTACACGAATAACGGAGGCATAGCGACACCCCGAATTGGAAAAAAAGCACACATCGTCGCTTATGCAATGCTTCTTTAAAAAAGCATCACATAAGCAAAGTCTCAAAAAAAACCAAAAAAATAAATGGAGACCATCGCATATGTGATGCCTAGCATCGTTTATGTGAAGCTTATGGCAACTATTGCTATTATTGTTGATGGCTAGCGACACTTATTGCAATGGGAACAAACTTCTTGTGACGGTTTGCTGTCGCATAAGCACCATTGCACGAATTGAACACAAACAATTTGCTTTCTCTTAGCACATTTGTGTCGGGATCAAGGGTTGCATAGAGGAATGAGCGATCGAAGAGACTGAAGAGCGAGCAAGCAAACAATCATTGCAATGTTACACACACATACATACACGCATATGCATACACACATATGCATACACAGACATGCATATACATACAAACGTATGCATACACACACATACATAAACATATATACACATATACACATATACACACATACATATACATACATACACAAATATATACAAACAAATACATACACACATATACACAAACATATGCACATATACACACACTTATACACACACATATACATACACATATATACACACACATATATACACACACATACATACACACATATATGTACACACATATATGTACACATATATATGCACATATACATATATATACATTCACATATAAACACATATACACACATATACATATATATACACATACACACACACATATACATATAGACATATACACACACATATATACACACACATACATACACACATATACACACACATATACATACATATATACACATATACACACACATACATACACACATATACACACACACATACATACACATATACATACACACATATAAACACACATATACACACCCATACATACACACATATACACATATACACATATACACACACATACATACACACATACACATACACACACATATGCATGCACACACACATGCATACACACACATATGCATATACACACATACACATACACATATAGATACCTGCACATATACATACACATAGACACACACACACACATAAACTCACATGCATACATACACATGCATACACACATATGCATACACACACATACATACACACACATGCACATACATAGACACCCATGTATACATAGATATGCATACATATATACACACACACACATACACACATACACATATATATGCATACATATATACACATAAACACACACATACATACACACATATATACACACACATACATACACACATATACATACACATATACACACACATACATACACACATATACACATATACACACATACATACACACATATACATACACACACATGCATACACACACATACATGTATAGATACTTACACATATACATACATACACATAGACACACACACATTCACTCACATGCATACATACACATGCATACACACATATGCTTACATGCACATACATACACACATGCACGTACATAGACACACATGCACACATACATATGCACATACACATACAAACACACTATACAAACAAATGCATAATTACACACATACAAACACATGTATACACACACATGCATACACACACATGCATACACACACATACATATAGACATATGCACATATGCACACACAAACATACAATACAAATACATGCATACACACACATACTAACACATGCATACACACACATACACACATGTATACACACATGCATACACTGTAAATACATATGCATACACACACATACACACTTATACATATGTACACACATATACATACACCCACATATACATACACACTTACACATACACACACATAGAGAGACACATATACACACACATACACATGCATACACACAAGCATACACACATATACACATTAAAACACTTATACACACACATTGTACATACATATGCATACACACACATACATATGTATATGTATGTATACATATATGCATGTATGCACACACATTCGCACATATACACATGTATACATATGCACACATACACATACTATACATGCATATGCATACACACACATACACACATGTATACATACACACACATCGATACATACATCCACATATGCATACAAATACATAGAGACACACACATATACATACACACACACATAGATACACACACATACATACATACACATACACAATGGACATGCATATCCATACATACATGCATACACACACATGCACATGTATACATACATGTATACACACACATACCCGGTGGTCCTAGAGTGTTCACACACATCACTACCTAAATATATCAACAAATCCCCCCTAGGAGTGATGCGGTGAACAAATAGTTGGCACTCACGTATAAGGAAGTGCCAAGCTATGTGGAAATCACTCCACAAAAGGAAGTAAGCCCAAAGCTTTGCGGAAAGCTTCAAACATCTCCCTAGGTAGAGCCTTCGTGAAAAGGTTTGCAATGTTCTCCTGCGTGGGCACATATGCCAAGCTGACCTCCCCAGCAGAGAACCTCTCCCGGACATAATGATAATGCACGTCAATGTGCTTAGTGCGAGCATGAAACATAGGGTTCCTCACAACTGCCAATGCGCTCTGACTGTCAGTGAAGATGGTGGTGGCAGAAGACTGACCAACACCCAAATCAGCCATAAGGCGTCTGAGCCACACACACTCAATAGTCACTGTGAAAGCTCCCCTATACTCAGCCTCACAACTAGAAGTGGCCACAGTAGTCTGCTTCTAGCTCAACCAAGATATACATGAGCTACCAAGCATGAAGCAAAATCCACTAGTGGACACATGAGTGCCATAGCAACCAGCCCAATCAGAGTCAGAAAAAGCATGCAAATCTGGTGGTAGCGATGCCCCCTTGGGATAAAACAACCCAAGTACCCGAGTACCACTCAAGTAGCGAAAGATACGCTTAAGCGCCTGCCAATGCTTGACTCCTGGGCAATGCATAAACCTGCTCATCTGTGAGACAGCAAACCGAATATCTGGCCGGCATAAGTAAATCAAGCATCCAACAGCCTGCTGATAGAGAACAACATCAAATGCATCTCTAGCATCATGAAGACTCAATTGTAAACTTGTCTCCATAGGAGTGGCAATAGGCTTACAGTCTTCAAGGCCAAAACGCTCCAATAATGTGTCAATATATTTCATTTGACACAAAGCCATTCCACCATCAACGTGCATAAATTGAATGCCCAAATAAAATTGCAAATGCCCCAAATCAGACATCAGTGATGAGGCATGCAAATCAGCCTTAGAATCAGCAATATGCTTCTCAATAGGACCAGTGAGCAGCATGTCTTCAACGTAGACAACAATGATCAGAAGCACATCGTTAGCACACTTAACATATAAGATGCTTTTAGTTGGAATGTTCTCAAAACCATGTGCAATCAGATAGGCATGTATCTTCTCATACCAAGCACGTGGTGCTTGCTTTAAACCATATAATGCCTTCTTTAACCTGCACACCTGGTTTTCATGCCCTTTCTACAGAAAGCCACGGGGCTGAAAAACATACACTCATGCAAGTCACCATTCAAAAATGTTGTTTTAATGTCAAGCTGATGTACATTTTAACCATGATGGACTGCAAGTGCACAAATGCTCCGAACAGTAGTCATACGGCATGTAGGTGCAAAGGCCTCATCAAAATCAATGCCTCTTTCCTGTGCATAACCCTTTGCAACAAGCCTAGCCTTATACCTGTCAACTGTACCATCAGGTTTACGCTTTAGCTTGTATACCCACTTAGTGCCAATGGCCTTCTTGCCAGGAGGCAAGTCACATAAAGACCAAGTACCATTCTTCATTATTGCATCATATTTAGATTGCATAGCACCCATCCAAGTTTTTGAATTTTGTGCTTCATCAAATGAAACAGGCTCAGTCTCATGACATAGACTAGATGCATCCATAGCATAGGAATCTGATGCAAAACGGGCACTATGAGAGCCT
Source organism: Ceratopteris richardii (assembly GCA_020310875.1). Classification (NCBI taxonomy): domain Eukaryota; kingdom Viridiplantae; phylum Streptophyta; class Polypodiopsida; order Polypodiales; family Pteridaceae; genus Ceratopteris; species Ceratopteris richardii. The sequence continues at coordinate 73,514,798 of CM035435.1, forward strand.
GATCGAGTACGATATGACAGAGGTGCATCTAATTTGCTATCACACAAGGTCTGGACCAACCATTTTGGCATAGTTCTTGCCTGCTCAATATCATCTCTCTCATCAGTAAGTGCATCATGTAAATCTGCATCAGAAATGGAATGATCTACATCATCACATGAAACCTGCAAAGGCTAAGAAGTTGCCTCATAAGGACTAGCACTAGAGTGTCCACCTGTAAAAAGAGGCAGCAAAGTATCATACATGTCTTTGGAGCTAACAGATGTCTCCTTAGTACATGAAAGCAATGGCTGAATAGCATCCTCCACAAAAACAACATCACGGCTAACCAGAATGTGTTTAGTGTGTGGATGATACAGACGATAGCCTTACTTTCAGAATTGTACCCAACAAAAATACATTTTACTGCTTTATCATCCAATTTTCTACAATGTTGTTTAGGCACTAATGCATATGCCAAACAACCAAAAACAGGTAGATGAGCAACACATGGCTTGCGGTCATGCCAAGCCACATATGGAGTGATAGACTGTAGCACTTTAGTGGGACACCTGTTCAGTACATATGCTGCACACATGACAACCTCAAGCCGGAAACTATGTGGTAAAGCCTAACTCTTGACCATACACCTCACCATCTCCATGAGTGACCTGTTCTTTCGTTCAGCAACTCCATTTTGTTGAGGTCTATCTGGCACTGTACACTGGTGTTTTATCCCACGTTCAGCTAGAAATGCATTAAAATCAGAAGAAATATATTCCCCTCCTCGATCAGAACAGAGGGTGCCTAGTTTACATGCTAATAGATTTTCAGCCAAAACCAAAAATTGTTTGAAGCACATGAACACTTCGAACTTTGCCTTCAATGGATATACTCATGCATGCCTGGAAAAATCATCGATGAAAGTCATGAAGTAAAGATAATTCCCAAAAGAAGGTGTTTGCATAGGACCACAGACATCACTATGTACAAGCTGCAATTTCTGAGTAGCCCAAACTGAACCATCTTTTGAAAGGATGAACACTGCATTTTGCCCAAAATACAACCTTCACAAACATGTTTTCTAGGTGCCTCAAGTTTGCGCAAAGAGGACACCATTTCAGATTTGTGCAGGCATAGCAAACTAACAAAATTCAGATGACTAAAGCGTGCATGCCAAAGCTTTGCATCTGACATAGCCTAAGAATCATTTACTGCACATGCCAAATCATTTACTGATCTTTCATAGTCTATGAGCTTATACAGCCCACGGCATAAAATACTAGAAGCAATAATCACATCGCCATTTGACAAATCATGAACTGTACACCTGTCATCAACAAATTTCACAACCAAGCCAATCTTATTTAATGCGGAAACTGATAACAGGTTCTTCTTGATCCCTCGCACAAATAAAGCATATGACAAAGTGAAAGAACTACCATCAGCAGTAGTCAAAATGATCTTACCAACTCCCATAATAGGATAAGAGGAGTTGTTGATGCATGCAATAGTATTCCCTGTAGGGGCAGGCTCGAGTGAAGAGAAGAAACTATGCTGCGAGGTAATATGTTTGGTCGCCCCTCTGTCAAAATACCAAACATCTGAATCTATTGTAGACATGCACTGCTCATGAGAAGATGGGTAAAAAATGCAAACACTAGTAAACGCCCATTCTTCTTCCTCCACAAGATTAGCAGACTCTGTTTTAGTGTAGAGGCCTCTACAACAACCATTCCAGCCTCTTTCTTCTTTGCCTCTTTAGCTGCCAGTTTTGGACAGTTATTTATGATATGATCATTCCCTTTACAGTACTTTCAAAACAATTTTTGCTTTTCTGATTTCTTCTCATCTTTATCTTCCTTCTTTGAATATGCAGAATTAGGAGATTTTTGCTTACTAGATGAAGAACTCCATTTTCCTTTGCCCTTTTGACTAACCAGGAAAGCTTGATCTACAACTCGCATAATGGACCTGTTCTGCCTGGACTGATCTTCCTACAACAGAACAGAGACTAACTCCTCAAATGATAAGGCATTCGGATTGCCTTTCATCATCAACCAAGAGTAGAATCAAAACTCTGATATGAATGAGGAAGACCATTCAGAACGGTCTGCACAAGTGAGCTATTTGGTATAACCTCATTAGTAGAAATCAACTGTTCCTTCAAGTCTTTGATCTTTGTTAGGAAACTATCCATAGAATCACCTTCATTCATGTGCTCACTCTCCAACTGTTTTTAGAGGTAAGCAACACGAGCCTCATTCCTAGCTTGATACAATGTGGTAAGTGTATCCCAAGCATCCTTAGTTGTTCTGCAAGTGCGAATGTGAGGAATAATGGCACGTTTGACAGACAAAGCTATCAATGCATGTGCTTGGGAATCTCTGCCATCCCAACGAATCTGCTCTATAGTAGGTGCAGCAAAAACCATAGTACGAATAGGAATATGTAGAATATCATCATTTTCAACACCTTCTACATCAGCTTTAGTACCTGCACTTGTAATAGTTGCAGGTGTGATAGGACGCTTTTCGACACCGTGCACAAGGTTCCATAGTCCTTTTGCAACCAACACATGTTGCATCATATAAGCCCATAACGGGTAGTTGGTACCATCCAACTTATCCTCAACAGCCAACATACAAAATACATCATTGCTTTCAGCCATGGCCGGTGACTAAAATACCTTGATGTAGAAAATTCATTGTATCTCAAAAAGTTGAACAGAATTGCCCAGACAAATTCTGCTAGAACTGTAGCAGACTTCGAGAAGCTTATATTGGCGAATAGAAACTAGTATATACCTTTGGCACAAAAAGACGAAATAGCATACACAAGCACTGTGATAGTGCATTCGGAGGCTGAAACGAACTTAGATCGCGTTTTTGGCACCACATAGCAAAGTTGTTTTGATCTCAGAAACGCGCTGAGTATGCTCACCAAAATTTGTGTGATTCTGAGACTACAAATGGAGGAGTGTCCACGATGCCCTAGATGAAGCGAGGACCTTCTCTGATACCAATTGTTGGAGTTAGACATCTGTGGAAGCATGTGAACAGCACAAGGAAGAAGAAGAAGCTTGGAGCACAACACACAATATTGAATGTATTACTAGAGAATGTACAAAGATAAGTAGCCCATTAGGGCAATAGGCGTATATACAAGCCGGGGGAAAAAAACCTCTTAAAGAGGGAAAAAAGTGCCCCGGTGGTCCTAGAGTGTTCACACACATAACAACCTAAATATATCAACACATATGCATATACATATATATACATACACATGTACACATGTACACACATACACACAGACACATATTATATATATATATATATATATATATATATATATATATATATATATATATATATATATATATATATATATATATATATATATATATATATTTCTAATCCAATTTGTTTTATGTGTATAGATATTATGGATCGTAGTAGAGAGAGCAAGGTGAAACTTATTCTAATAAAAAATCTTATAAGAGGGAAAGTTCCCCTTGATTCTTTAGGGGTTTTCATGCATGAGTATGCAGACATGCCCAATGAGAAACTAGACTTCACTATACAGATGCTTACTGAGCAGCCAGAGGAAGGCTCCTCTATGGCTCCATGTGCAGGAAGAGACTTAACTTATGTGCCCATAGGTATGTTTCTTTTCGTAAATAAATATTTCTAATATTATAACACACGTTTTTATTCATTTTTATCTATTTATTTTAAAGACTCCCATACTACCTGGATCTCTTGAGAGTAGAACAAAGGTGCCTTTGAGGACATGCATAGGTAGCCTAGGGCTGGAGTGCAATATAGACCCTGAAAAGAGTATAGTATACATGAGGCATGGGTTGGAGATTAAAAGAAGAATGAGAGCTTTATGTGACTCTTACCTACGTTTTATTCACTTGAAAAGGAAGTAAGTATCAGTTTTACATATAAATTGAAAAAATTATTTAATGTTTTACTTATATGACTTTATTCATTTTTATAGTGAGTTTGATGTCATACAAAAAAGTATGTTCTTAGTTCATTGGAGACAGAATTTGACACTAGGTGGTCCCATAAGTGGTGCCTGAAAGAGATGTGAATACTTATAGCACATCATTGTGATATTGCACGATATGCATTGCTTTTATTTGTTATATTAAGGGTTTAGGTTTTATATATATGTATATATATACACACACACATATATATAAAGTTCTAGGGATATATATATATATATATATATATATATATATATATATATATATATATATATATATATATATATATATATATATATATATATATATATATATATATATATATATATATATATATATATATATATATATACATATACACAATAAATTGACCTGAGCCTTGAAAAAAAAGCACATTCAAGAAACCTTATCTGACATGGCAGTCAGGTACAAGTAAGCAACATCAGGAAAGGGGGTTCCTAATGGGTCAAGTGCCAACCCTGCACACATGTATATATATATATGCATATAAGCATGTATGGTATTTTCAACCATACTTTCTTCATACTTCCATACCCCTATGTGTTTGCCATATGGTTGAAGTATATATACACATTCTGTCTAGTCCGATAATTTTTGATAGATTACACATAAACATTCTTCTCACTTTTAGGTGTAAATTTGAATTTTGAATTCAAATGTGAGTCGTGAATTTTGGATAACTTTCTACCAATTCTAGTTCATGATTTTATATCCTTAGAAGATCCTTTTACCATGGATAAGAATGAGATTAATTTTCACCTTACAAGTACACTTGGAATGTATATGTGTACATATGACTTTCTCATAGTTTAATGAAGTTCATGGTCAAGAATGTAGGCTTGCCATATGTACCAACAACTCCCCCTCAAAACTAGGATGCCTAAGTCTTCAATCCTTTGTAATCTCTTGAATTCCAATCATAGATTTGAATCTCTTAAGCTTCACTCTATCCAAAGCTTTAGTCATCAAGTGTACACATTGTTATTGAGTTGAGTTATATGAAAGCTCAATCTCCTTACTTGTAATCTTCTCCCTCATATAGTGATAATGGAAATCAATGTGTTTGGTCCTTGTATGATAAATAGGGTTTGCTACAAGATGCAAAGAACTCATGTTATCACCACATGTGTGAGAAATAGATGACTTTATTCCTATGCCAGAGTATAGTTTCTTGATCCACATTGCTTCTTGATTACCATTGGCCAATCCTCTACATCGAGAGAGTTTGATGATTTTTTCAAGAGTAAAGGAATCAAGCATCAACTCAAAGTGGCACATAGCCCTCAACAACATGTTTCAGAACATTTGAATCAAACCAATATGGATATAGCAAAGAGCACATTGAAGGGAAATGGTTTGCCAAATCAATTTTAAGTAGAGGCCATATCTAGAGCTTGAATCCAAGTTACACCAAGGAACTTGATGTATAGATTCCACAAGAAGCCTACACTAAAATGCGCCACCACAGTTTGTCCTAAATTTCTTCATCTTTTCCCTCTTTTAGTTTCAACAAGTTGATTCCATGCTTTAAACTTACCAAAAACATGAAGTAAATCCACATCTTCCTGTTATAGTATTTGATGAGTAACATGAAGTAGGAACATATACCCAAGTTTTGTGTATGTTTTTTTCCACAGAAGGTAGCATGAATTCCCCTATTTCTTTCCCATCATGCAATATTCACATGGTCCATGTATGCAATCATTGATAGGTGTGCAACCATACCCATCTGATCCATTTCCTTTAGTAAAGGGTATCTTTTATGGGTGAATATCTCTTCACATAGCTTACATGTGCCCATGTTTGTAGTGGCTATAAGTACATAAAACTCATATAGGTTGTTCCTCCTTATGCCTATCCCAACAATGTTGTTGTTACTATCTATAACCTTAGCTCTTGTCTTGCTAAAAGATACTTCATGACCTTGATTAGTTATAGAATATACTAAAAGTAATCTTTTTTTTGTGGAACATACAACACATTTGAAAGCTTTCTGATATCCCCATTAGAATTAATGAAAGAAACTCTATATTTCTCCTCTATTGGAAATCTTAGGTTATTTCATACCTTTATAATGATCGGATCCTTTAGAGGCTATAAAGAACTAAAAAAGTTATTTTTTGCTCATTATGTGATGAGACACACCAATATCAAACACCCATGAGTCACCTATTCTTGAATCTTCAATCAAAAATCATATGTCCTCTATCATAAAAATAACTCCATCTTGGTTTCTTTCACAATTGATAGACTACTTGCCCTTGCCACCTTTTGAAGGCCCTCCATTATTCTCTTTTGCCTTCTTGATTTGATCGTTTTGAAATCTATGCCCTTTCTACTTGTAAAGGCTTCTTTTTTCATTCTTCTTTTTGTCTCCATCCTTTGAAGGCTCTAATTTTCCTTCCCTTGTCATTTTCTCTGAATGTAACATCTCTTTTGTTTCTATTACTCCTTGCCTTGGGCTATAATTCCTTGTCCATGAGTAAGGCATTGAATTCTTCAAAAGTTAATCTCTAACTACATGAAAAGGTTGTGCAAAATAAGTGCATGCTTAAATTTTTTCAAAAAATTTTTGTTGTGTTAAACCCCAAATTTTAGTTTTTTTTTTCAATCATAAAGTAAGGGGAAGTGCTAAATAAGAAGAAATTTTAACAATACTTGTATATAAAATATTCAACCCAAGCGAAGAGCGTGTTTGAGTTACATACCATTCTACAATTACTTTGATTTTCTTTAGGTCTACATGCACTCCTTGAATAGAAATGATATGGCCTAAACATTCTAGTTTACTTTGGAAAACTTAACTCTTTTTAGAATTGACATAAAGTGTGTTCTCATGTAACAAACTAAAAACTATTTCTAAACGCTTCTCATGCTCAATTTCATTCTTACTATAGACAAGTATATCATCAAAGAAAACAAGAAGAAAGCTTGATAATCAAAGAAAATATTATTCATCATGTGTGCAAATGTAGGAAGAGCATTTGTAAGTCCAAAGAGCATTACCAAATTCATAATGAGTGCTAAAAGCAGCCTTGTAAATATCAGTATGCCTCATACGTATCTGATGATAACTAGATTTAAGTTCAATACTACTAAATATATGGCCTCCTCAAAGTTTATCGAGAAAATTTTCTATCCAAGGAATAGGGTATCTATTTGTGATTTTTTTGAGAGTGCTGTAACCAATTCACATCCTACAATTTTTATTATTTTTTTGAACTATGAGAATGGGTACTCCAAATGGAGAAAAATTGGGTCCTTATAAGTCCTTTTTTAAGTAAATTCTTAACTTCCTTGTTTTTTGTGAAAAGGGCCATACCTATAAGGTGCTTTATGAGGAGAAGAATAGATCTATATTGTGCTCAAAGGATCCTCAAGATGATGGTAGTTTAGAAGGATAATCAAACATATAACAATCCTTAGAAGTAGACATAAAAGTTTTATGTGTATTGCAAAGGGTATGATTACAATCATTTATGACATTTACAAAAATGATGCATGAATTACATGTAACCTTTCCTAAATCCATGTTTTACTTGAGTATGCTTAATTAATGGAAATGGTTGGAAATCATACCTTGTAGACAAAGAAATGAGAGGCCTTAAAATTCAACATTAACTTTATTTTTATGATAGTCATATGTGGGTTATGGAGAGAACTTGGAGAAGCCTATACGAGGTAGAAAAGTGAGTTGCGAAGTGACAACGTTTGGTCCATCCAACCAGCACAAGACCATACTTTGAGCTTATGGAGACTGAAACAGATCTTTTAGGCATGTGTTTAGTGCAATAAAAACCACTATGTACTTTGGAGCATAGAAATGGGTGTAGTTCACCCCTAGAATCGGATTCTTGTTCCACATCCTTTCTTTAGACTCTTCTTCTAGGATTTGAAGTTGAGCGAAAGGTACCAATGCTAAAGCACACTCTGGTTGGGGTTCACTACTACCGCTTTGGCCTAAGTTTGCATGGCACTCTTCTTCCTTTCGGTTCACAAGTACAAGTGCCTCAAAGTTTGCTATAGGTTTAGCAAAACTTGACAGGGTAGTTTTGTTCAACTTTTTAAGATATACCCATTTTTTTGCATTAGGGTATTGTAGTTAGTGGCCATAGATAAAAGCAATGATGTGTTCCATATGTTGGCTATTGAGGATAATTTGGATGGTACCAATAACCCATTATGGGCTTATATGATGGGTCATGTGTTGGTTACAAAAGGACTATGGAACAAGGTGTTGAAAAACATCTTATTATACCTACAAACATAGTTATTAAAGGTGATGCAGATGGCATTGAAGATGGTGATATTCTTTAGGTTCCTATTTGTGCTACAATTTTTCCTACACCTACTATAGAGCAACTTTTTTGGGATGGTAGAGATGCTCAGGCACATGCATTGATAGCCTTGTCTATCAAACGTGCCATCATTCCTTACATTCACTCTTGCAAAACAGAAAAGAATGCTTGGGATACACTTACCACTTTATATCAGGCAAGGAATGATGCTCATGTTGCTTACCTTCGAAAATAGTTGGAGAGTGAGCACATGAATGAAGGAGATTCCATGGAAACTTTTTTGACAAAGATCAAAAATTTGAAGGAGCAGTTGATTTCTTTTGATGAAATCTTGCTTCATAGTTCACTTATGCATACTCTTTTGAATGGTCTTCCAGATTCATATAAGAGTTTTGCTTCTACTCTATGATTGATGATGAAAGGCAATCCCCAATACCTTAACATTGAAGGAGTTAGTCTCAGTTTTGTAGGAGGAAGATCAGTCTAGGAAGAACATGTTCATTATGCATGTTGCAAATTAAGCTTTCCTAGCTAGTCAAAAGGACAAATGTAAGTGGAGCTCATCTACTAATAAGCAAAAATCTTCTAATTCTACACAATCAAAGAAAGATAACAGAAATAAGAAGAAAATAAAAAAGCAGAAATTGTTTTGCAAATACTCTAAAGGAAATTATCATTTCATAAAGAGTTGTCCAAAATTGGTTGAAGAAAATAGAAAAGCAAAAATTGTTTTGCAAATACTGTAAAGGAAATTATCATTTCATAAAGAGTTGTCCAAAATTGGTTACCAAAGAGGCAAAGAAGAAAGAGGCTAGAATGGCTGTTGCAAAGGCCTCTACACCCAAAATAGAGTCTGCTAATCTTATGTACAATGAAGAATGGACATTTACCATTGTTTTCACTTATGAACCATCTTCTCATGAACAGTGTATGTCTGCATTAGACTCAGATGTTTGGTACTTTGATAGTGGGGAAACCAAACATATTACCTCACAATGTAGTTTCTTCACTTCACTTGAGCCTGCCCCTATAGGGAATATTGTCACATGCACCAACAAGTACTCTTATCCTGTTATGGGAGTTGGTAAGATCATTCTGCCTAATATTGATGGTAGTTCTTCTACATTGTTGGATGCTTTATTTACGCTAGGGATCAAGAAAAATTTGTTATCAGTTTCATCATTAGCCAAGATTGGCTTGTTTGTGAAATTTGTTGATGACAGATGTACAGTTCATGATCTATCAAATGGTGATGTCATTATTCTTGGAGGAGATGGTGGACAGTCACAAGAGATGTAGCTAAAAACTATTTCACACCTGCTAGAATAGATGGTTGGAGAGTGTTGTGGGCCTCCTTAGCTAGCTAATAAGCATAAATGATCATATATGTTTCTTGGAAGATGATGCACAAATGATAGGGTCAAAACAGATAGGTGTGTATATGATGCGATGCATAAAAGTTGCTATTTTGGTTGAGACACCTGCTCAGTGTTTCACTTAATTCTCTGTGTACAATAGCAATTAGAAAATTCCTTCAAGGAATCTTTAATAAGCTAAACAAGCTACCATTCATAAGTGGAATCATCCAAAATGATGAACCATGTACAAAGAATTATGTTTAGCAAGTATGGAGACACTCTCGACTTTTATGGGCATACACAATCACATACTCGTGAGTAAACTTTGATTAATATCTCACGATTGAGTGAACCAAATTAGATGAAACTTTGGCTCAAGCAATTGTATGCAAATTTGGAGATGCATTCCTACACTCCAACTATATTTGGAGATAATACTAGCTCAATTCATTTGGATGTTAATCTTGTGTATCATGTTAGGACTAAGCACATTGAAGTGCATTATCATTACATTAGAGAAAAATTGCTAAGAAAGGATATTCAGTTAGCATATTTATCAACTCATTTGCAATGTGCATATTTACTCACTAAAGCTTTGGATGGAACAAAGTTGACCTGATTCAAATTAATGATTGGGCTGCAAGATATCAAGTATCAATGAAGATCAAGCATGTTAGTCTTGAGGGGGAGTTGTTGGTGCAATTAAAACCCAAGCCTACATACTTGATGAATACACATAAGCTTGATGTATTAGCATATCACTTGAGAAGCTTCATATGTACAACCTCTTGTAACTTTGAGTCTAATTACTCATTGTAAAAGTAATATAGACCCATGAGGAGTTAGGAAGCTTGGAATCTTGTATAATTTGGTAGTTAAAGTCAAGAGAGAATCAATCCTATACTTTAGGATTACTTTTAGGTGAGGATTTGAATTTGAATTCAAATGGTTGGCTCCAACACAAAGCTATAAAACTTGGAATAAAAATCCCACGTGTAATCTCGAGGATCAGAGATCATTTCCATGTACCTTCATTGAGAAGAGGAGCTCATCCCATAGCTCTCTCATTCTACTATCATTGAGCAATGACTTATTGCCAATGACTTTGTAGTCTTACATGATTTAGTCAATACATATTCATTACTTCCTACTCTCATATCTCTGTCATACTCCATCACATTTGGCACACACACTTTGGTCATTTGAATTTTTCTAGTTTGCTACACCTGTACAAATATGAAATGGTTTCCTCTCTGCCCAAACTTGAGGCACCTAGTAAACATGTTTGTGAAGGCTGTATTTTAGGCAAAATGCAGCAGTCCTCCTTCCCAAAAGATGGTTCAATTCTAGCTACTCAAAATTTTTAGCTTGTTCATAGTGATGTTTATGGTCTTATGTAGACACCTTCTTTTAGAAACTACCTTTACTTTGTAACTTTCATTGATGGTTTTATAGGTATACATGGGTGTACCACTGAAAGCAAAGTTTGAAGTGTTTATCTACTTCAAATAGTTTGTGGTTTTGGTTGGAAATCTCTCAACATGTAAAATGAGGACCCTCCATTTTGATCGAGTGGGGGAATATGTGTCTTCTGACTTTTATGCATTTTTGGTTGAACATGGGATAAAACATTAGTGTATAATGTTGTATACACCTCAATAGAATGGAGTTACTAAAAGGAAGAACATGTCACTCATGAAGATGGCGAGGTGTATGGCCAAGACTCAGGATTTGCCACATAATTTCTATCTTGAGGTTGTTATGTGTAAAACATATGTACTTAATAGGTTTCCCACTAAAGCATTGTCGTCGATCACTCCACATGAGGCTTGGCATGGTTACAATCCATCTAATGCTCACCTGCGTGTGTTTGGTTGTCATGCATATGCATTAGTGCTTGAACAAGAACACAAGAAATTAGATGATAAAGTAGTGAAATGTACTTTTTTTGGTATAATTCTAAAAGCAAGGGCTATTGTCTGTATCATCCATAGACTAAACACAATCTTGTTATCCATGATGTTTTTTTTGTCAAAGATGCTATTCAATCATTACATTCATGTACTAAGGAGACATCAATTAGCTCCAAACATATGTATGATACTTTGTTGGCTCTTTTTATAAGTGGATAGTCTAATGCTGATCCAAATGAGGCAATTTCTTAGCCTTTACAGGCCACATGATGATGCAGATCATTCCATTTTTTATGCAGATTTACATGATGTAGTTATTGATGAGAGAACAGATACAGAGGAGGCAAAAATTATGCCTAAATGCATGGTGCAAATTTCACGAGATATCAAATTAAATGTACCTCTATCATATCGTACTCATTCAGGCTCTCATAGTGCTTCTTTTGCATCAAGTTACTATGTATTTTACAAGTGATTCCAAGTCCTTATATAGACTCTAGGAGTGTTCCACGAGTTTTACAAGTTGAATTTGAATTCAAATGAAGGTGGGAATGGTTGTTGGAGGGAATCAATTCACTTTCCTACAATCTAGGAAAAGTGAAGATCTTGATTGATCTACTTTTAGGTGATTGATTGCTTGATTGAATGCAACTTCAACCACCAAAAATTCGTGGGATTTGGGCTCTATATTTGTACCTTTACATGTGTAAAGCTCAAGGCTTTTACAATGGTAAATGAGCCATCAAAAATCTCTCAAAAAAATACAATAAATGAGCATATGAAAAAGAACTCTCCAACAAATATTCTTTCGACGCGATAGCCTTCGATGTAGATCAAATCCACCTCAAGCATAGTGTAAGCTTGATGTTCCAACAAAAGCAAGTATCATGAGCGCTAGCAGTCGAGTATCCTGATCAGAGATCAGGGCTTTTGAGCTATGCAGGGTGATTGAGGAGCTCGAGGATAGTTTCCAAGGTGAGCACCTTAATCTGTCACTCACCATTGCCAATTAAATCAAGCATTTCAGTAGAACGATCTGCGGCAAGTATCGTGAAGCCTATCCCGGGGCAAAGAAAGTTTATTTTTGTGATACAGACTGAGGGGAGAGGGTAGATGGACTCTAGAAACATGTGTATGCACTTAAAATCCAAAATCACTAGCTAAAAACTTGAAAAATTGTCAAGTATCGTGTTCTCCCATGGTTGAGATATCGCGATACCTGGATATCGTGAACTCCTGTGGTCGACTATCACGATACTTGCAGTGGTCGAATATCATGTATCGTTGAGAAACACTCACGATACTAAGCAGATATCATGTGTCGTGTATCACGAAAACCTGATAGAGATACCTCTTGTGTATCGTCTATCATGAAATTCCGATCGCGATACTCGTGGCGTATCGTGTATCGTGAAGGCAGCTTTTTTCGATACTTGGTGGATATCGAGTATCGTTGGAAACTTCTCGCGATACTTGTGAAGTATCGAGTATCGTGGGACACAAAAAACGATATCCGTCTAGTATCGACTATCGTGGAGATTCTCTTTGTGGGCTATCGAGTATTGAGTATCGTGATTGACTTGCGATATCGCGCAAGAATCATGTATCGAGTTCCTCAAATATCGTGTATCATGATTTTTTCGCGATACCCATCAAAATATCATGTATCGTGACCTTCAGTGTCAAGTATCATGTGTCTAGACCTAGCCTGATATCGAGTATCGTGTATCGTGGGATTACCTCTTGGCAATACCTATGGAATATCGAGTATCGTGATCCGTTTAGTGGTCGAATATCGTGTATCGCCTGGCAAAGGTATCGTGTATCGTGATCTTCTCAGGTGCCTAATATCATGTATCGTCTTGCTTAAATATCGAGTATTGTGGTTTTTTGTGGGGTTCAAGTATCGTGTGTTGTGACTTCTTGGTCAGTCTTATTTCAACCAAATATTCCCTAGAATTCAGACCCTCAGTAAAGATCTCTAGGAGTGGAGGTTGGCCAAGTTAGACTAGAAGTTGTTAATTGAATGAACCTAAGGTCTGGGAGAACCCTAGGAAGCCGAAGGAGTGTAATTTCTTCTGTAGGAAGTGTAGCCGAACCAAGTTGTCGTTCACATTACTTTGAAACCTCGAGTGAGTCTGGCGAAGAAATTCTCATGGCTTCAGAGGACATGCAAAATACAGTACCAAGGATTGGCATGATGTCAAATATTGAAGGCGAATATCAAACATCTTTAGAATATGTGAACACCAATCAACATGGAATACCCTATCTACCTAGATGGTCTAAACTGATCAGTGGCCAGACTAAAGAAAGCTACAGATGCTTATATAGTACCTAGGCCATCAATTAAGTACGCAGGAGGGATCTATATGGACAAAAGAGATATTCAGTATGTTGTTATAGAACACCCTGAAAGCATCAACGAACAAGGGGAAGAAGGCAATACCCACACCCTTAATGAAGAGGGACATGAAGAGTAGGTAACCACCCCTAGAGGGAGATCCACTGTCGTTAGGGTTTGGAAAGGAGACCTAGTTCCCCAAGATGATTCCCTAATGGATGTCTATCTGATCAATGGGATGGAACATCTCCTCAGAGCCCATTCTTCATTATGGGAAGTGGCCATTAATCCAGTTACTATCTATGAGTTACAAGATCCTGATCTCCCCACCATTATCACATATTTGGATAAAAACCAAAGGAGGTACTGGCCCCTAATGGAGTTAGAAAGAGTAGGGTTGAAATACCAAAACATCCCAGTGTTCCCTCCTCGAGATCAAGCTACTAATTCACAAAACCCCCAAGGAACTTTTCAAGATAATTTGCTATGCCGACCAATAATCCTAACTATCAGCCTCAACCACCCGTTGAACCAAGGACTAGAATCCCTGTCCTCGATAGACCACCTGTAGTAAGAGGACTTGTTATACCCATAGGAAGACCAGTTTTCCCTGTAATGCCTAGACCACCCGAAGCAAGAAGAAGATTAAGACCTATTGAAGTTGCCAAATGCATGAGAAACCATTATGATGGCTCTAGTGAACCTTACAATCATATAGCTGAATTTAAGCAAGTAATAAGAGCCGAACAAGTGGAAGATTTTTTGATTCAATATGAATCATTTGGTCTAACTTTGACAGACACAACTTTAGCTTGGTTCCAACCATTAGACCCTAATAATTTTCAAAACATGGAACAAGTCTATCAAGAATTGATTGAAGAATTCACCAAATCTAGGATTCAAAACAACTCTTCCTCTTTGATCCATAGTTTTAAGCAAGCTCTTACGGAATCAGTGAGATTGGCAGCAAGAGGATTTAAGCAGTATGTGGATAGATGCCCAATTGAAGAGAGACCCACTCAAAACAAAATGGTGTCATTATTTTTGGAAGGATTAGTAAATGGATCATTAAGATCTCTGGTATATGTGAAAAGAGTTCAAACTTTGCAAGAATGTATGAAAGAATGTATTGACCTAGAGGACAATCTAGCAGAAGATCTGAAAATACCTCAAGGTAGCGTGAAAAGTGAAGATTCCTTCAGTAGCGTGTCAAACTCTAAGAATAATGTAGAGGAAATAGCTGATTTAGTAGCAAAGAAATTGAATGTTCAAGGACAGAGGAACTACCCCAACAACCCAATGAGAGTACCCATGCTTAGAAGGTGTGTGCAATGTGGAGGTGATCATCCCTCTCATTTGTGCACTAGGGGAGTAGTCCCACCACTTGCTTATGCTTACAATAGACCACCCATCCCGGGCCCTCTACAATATTGTAGCATAGAACAAAAGTATCATAGATTAGAAAATTGTCCTTACAATCGGGAGTCAAGACCAGTACAACCTCTCATGAGACCCTATGGATACTATCCGAGAGATCAAGGAGGTGAAGCTCTTAGATATCCCACATATCAACAGTAGGCACCAGCACCACGACCTTATGCTTATCAAAATTACGCTCAACCACAACCTGTGTTGGGACAACAACCGCCCCACCCTCAAAATGTTTTCCCAGTGAAAATAGCTCAACCTGAAGAAAACCTAGAAAGAGCAATAGTCACAGCCATGCCCTTGGCGAGTAACAAACCATATGACCCATCCTATGACCATGTTCAAGGGAATTATTCCTCTTATGAGAACTCTATAATTGAATATGGACAATCTTATGAGCCATATGCATATGGCATGGAAGGACCAGATGGTTCTTATGGATATGAGGAGGATTATGTGTCATTGATGTATACTGCTCCTAGAGCACCCATACCCTCCCGACCGATGAATAGACCACCTGCACCTAGAGGACCATGTTACAGATGTGGAGGTGATCATTTTATCAGAGAATGTACATTACCAAACCCACCACCACCACAGCGAGTCTGGGAAGGATACTGTAGTGATTGTGGTAAAGATCACCTTTTCAGAGATTGCCCCAAGAACCCTAACAAAGTTAATTCGAATGTGCAGATCAACGTGATAGAAGTGATAGAGTCGTCAGGGAGTGACAAGGAGTACACAGTGCCATTGAAAGCAGTAACAAGAGCTAAAGCTAGAGAGACCCGAGAAAAAAAAGGAGAGAATGATCAAAGCGACAAAGAAGTGAATATACCTACACCTCAAGTAGTTGAAGAATCAAAGGAGCCTGGAAAAAGTATCACAAGTAAACGAACACAAAGATGGAAGAATCGTAGAGACAGGTTGAAGGAAAAGAAACTACAACAAAAGAAGGAGGATGAAAAGAATAAACAAGGTCAAGAAGAAAAACAGAAACTTGACGGAGAAAATCAGAAAGGAAAACATAAAAAAGAAGAGGTAGGATCAGTTTTAGCAGATCCCATGCCGGAAGAATTAGCCATGTGGATTCATGCGTACCAGGCACGAATAAGAGCAGGAACAACCATTGAACAACATGAAAAAGAATATCCTAGAGGTGACTTAGAGAAAGAAAAGTTGGAGATATGCAAAAAATTTAATTGAAGTAGCTCAACAGACTCTAGAAAAACCTGTTCTTCGACTAACCAATTCACGAATTCCCGAAAAAGTATTCCAAGAGTGTGTCATCCCTAATGATCTTGAGAAAGGAAAGGAAGGTGAGACATGTAATGGAAGTCACTGCGAGGATAAAAGAGAAGGATCTATTGTTCCCGAAGTAGATGGGGAATGGCCAAAAGACTTGTGGGCAAGAGTCCAGGAAGATAGATGGAAGAAAGTGGAATGAATTGAACCACCCTTTGAGGAGTTAGAAGCAGAAGGTGAACTGGAAGACTCAATACCTGAGCTGAATTCAGAAGGATTATTACAATTTGATAAGAGCGACAAGGAGGATGATACTGTGAAGGCTTTGCCAAATTACACAGGGTAATATGAACATAATTCAGTATTATACTACATTCCCTCAATAAGAAAAAAAGAGCAGAACCCATCAATCCAAACATCGGACATCATGCAACACCTTAGAAAAGTCAAAATCCCTTGTACTCTGACATTGGAAGAACTTTTGAAGATAAAACCATATTTGAAGGAGAAGCTAACCAGTCAATTGGAGACCAAGTCAGAAGAGAAGGAGATGCCTGATGAAGTAACCACAGTCAAAATCCCAGTCGATAAGGTTGGAGATTTCAGCGAGGGAGATGAAGGAAACACATGCCTTCCAATTACTTATAGGGGTTACACCACTAAAGCTATCTTAGATTCTGGAGCCGGAGTAGGAATTGCAACTAAAGAAATATGGGAGAAATGGGGAAACCCAGCTTTAAGACCAACACGCATGAAGAAAAAGTTTCTCTTTGAGAACGTATTCACAAGATTTGGATTGCCTATAGAAATTGTGAGTGATAGAGGCACACACTTTGTGAACGAAGTGATAGAAGCCCTATTGAATGAATTCTTAGTAATTCATAAGAAATCAGCCCCATATCACCCACAAGCCAATGGACAGGCCGAAAGTTCAAATAAAATCTTATGTACAGTCCTCACTAGAATTGTGAATAATGGTAGATCTGATTGGGATAAACAATTACATCATGCTTTATGGGCATTCAGAGTAGCTTACAAAATAGCCATAGGAGCTACCCCTTTTAACTTAGTGTATGGGCAGAATGCCATCGTGCCAATTGATTTCTTAGTACCCACTCTTAGAGTAGCAACAACTTACGAGTGGACTGGACATGAATTATCAGCTCAATTGGATCAAATAGAGAAGTTACACGAAACAAGGTTACAAGCGGTAGTAGGAATTTACACTGCTAAAAGGCGACAGAAGGCATATTTTGATCCTCACATTAAAGACAAAAACCTAAAGGAAGGAGACTTGGTTTTGGTCTATACTTTGAAGCAGCATGCAAAGAAACTGCAAAAAATAGGATATGGCCCATTAATCATCAATCGTATATCTACCAGCGGAGCCATCAACTTAGCAACACTAGATGGAGAAGTATTACCAAATTATATCAGTGGTTCTCGGGTAAAAAAAATATCTAGAGCCATTGACAGAAGAGATAATGTCACGACTAATAATGGGTAAAAATAGGTGCAAAGAGGAAGAAAGAATACGAGAAGAAGCTAGACAAGAAGCACTAGAACGAAGCCGAAAATGAAAAGAGTGGATGAGAGCAAGAGACGAAAGATATCGACAAGGAGAGGCACTCATCCCAATAGCCAACTTTAGAGCCACTGAAAACCTAGGACAGCAGATAAAACAACCTTTTTTGAACTTAGGTGCTGGAACGGACAAGTACCACTTAGTGGATGCTCTTATTGACACAGGAGCAACCATAAGTTGTATCAAATTTTCATTGACCCAGAAACTCAAGGAAGAACTACGACCCTCTAAGGCACAGCTGATAGGAATAGGAGGGAAAGTTACTCAATGTATTGGTAAGATCACATTACCTCTCCATCTCCGAAACAACACGATGGAACAAAAACTCTTAGTATGTCATGATTAGGACTTATTAGAAGAGCTCGTGTTAGGTCAAGATTGGATATATGAATATGAAGTGACTATTCAATTAGCCCTAGGATACATCTCGACCAAGATAGGACATCGTGAGGTATTCAACATGTTGGATGAACGACCGGTCAAAGACAAATGTATAGACCCAAGAGATCACTCAAACGAGCGCAATGATGAATGCATGTTCACTCACACTATGGAAACCCCTCCACCACGTACTTCATGTGAGAATGCACCAAAACTTGCTCTCACACAATCTTCTAATCCAGTAAGTCACATGATTAGTGTCTTATCCAACAAAAGCCTCAGTGAGGAATCAAGCCCAAAGGGGACTAGTCAGCACGACTGTTAAAAACTTGCACACATTAGAATTTACCCTATTCCTTCCACTAGACCGGCTTGGATCAGAAAGGATCAAGTGACAGCATATCTTCAACAATAGAACTACTCTCGACATCGAATACAACAATAGAACAAGAATACAAGTCACATTGGACACCCAGGTCCACCAAGGATTACGAAAATATGGATACCAAAGAAGGTGATAGCTGCACAGCAGGCCCGAACGCAAATATGGATTCCCAAGTCATGTGCCCAAGTGACAATCATCAGAAAGGATGAGCCAAGGCACAAGGAGAATCAGTATGATCTAAAGGCAAAACAACAAAAGATAAACCACTACAAGACAGAGTAGGAACCTCGCCATGCAACAAAAATCACTCAAAGATTCAAACGATAGACAAAGCAAAAACACTACATGAAAAGCACCACACTATCTAGGAATGCTAGGAGTACGGACTATCCCAAGGGAGTAAAGTAGATTTGGATGCCGACAGGCAAGACAATCTGTATGCATCAATCAAGTAATTCGAGTTGCACACATTTGGAGTCACAAGAATCCAAAGTATGCATAATAGGGCCACATTACAAGGCCAATCATTCAGCACATTCTTCTTCTACTTCTGGATAGTGAAGCACATTTCCCTCTTGGGGAATAGGAGAGCACGTGTAAAATAATCCAAAAGAAAATAACTACTGATTCAATAACAACTTTGGCTATGAACTAACTTTTCTGTTTTCTTTCAGACACAAACATAAAAACAATATAAATAAGTATGAAAAATTCCAAGTATTACCTTTCTCACACCCACGGGGAAGGGACCACACAATTCACTCGGAGAGTTGCCCAATTCACGAAGGATACATGAAGGATGATTCTTGATACAAGCTTGCCACTAATTATTGGTATATATTGAGTGCAGATGGCATCATCTAATTCTGAGGCTATGCAAGAGGAAGAGGTCCTGCTTCTTCCCTTGGAATCAATCACGAAGGCAAGAGGTCATTGGTTTCTTGATGATCAACTAGTGTCCGAGCTTCTTTTTATGGCCACCATCAAGATAATGGATAGGGATCACTACTTTCCTATCATGTCACAAGATTTCAAGACTATCATACAAGGATTACCACGCATGACAGATGTATGGACAAGAGCTGACATTGATGCATTCCTAAGACTTCCAATATACCTGCCTGATTTTAAGAGATGTACACAAGTTATGAATACACTACAATCTGCATCAGATAAGCCATCAGTCTCGGAAGCAAGAGTGCTTGACAAATTTGGTACGTGGAAAACAATTAGATTCACTCATGAGCTGATCAACAGAGCTTTTGGATGGAATCAAGATTGCCTATCCAATGTCAAAGATGAATGTCATGACCCAAAAAAGAGAATGTTTTTGGAAATCAATGGAATAGATATTGAAGACTCGGTTCGCTTAGTGCACCAACATTTTTGTTTCCCTAGTATGCATAGATACACAGCACCTTAGAAAATTGTAGTGCAATTTCTTTCACATGCTATGAGGCAAGTGGGAAATCAAGTAGACATGACTCCATATATTCAAGACCGCCTATTTGAAGCAAAGAAAAAGTGGGGTCAGAAAAAGTTCTTGAATGGAAGTTCGGCATTGACCTTGTTAATTTATGAGGCACTTGAAATGAAGGAGTGCTTACGCTTAATGCCAACTTCAACGGAGATCACAAAATATGCAAAGTCTACAATGGTTCCAAAGAAGAAGAAAACAGTCATCTCCATCGAAGAAGTGGGAACCAGTTCAAAGAAACCCATGAGAGGGACTAAACGCATTAGAGAGGAAGAAGCTCAAGAGACACCACAATCGAAGAGGACCCACACATTGCCAAAGATTCCTTTGACACAGCAGCAAATCACAAAAAGAGACCTCTCAGCAGCACTAGAGGAGACACATATGTATATGTAGGGGCAAGTAAACTTGAATGTTCAAGGTCATCAATACAGACAAGAAAGCCAAGGAAGGAAACAAAAGAATAAAGAACAAGCTACCAGATATAAAGCACTGGGATTAGACGATTCGAGCTCTAATGAGGAATCCAACCCTGAGAAAGACACATTAGACACTGACATAAGAACAAAAATGAACAATGAGGAATGGACAGAGATAAATCAGGTAGAGGTCACACCTGACAATCAACAGTCAAAGGAAAGGAACCAAGAAGCACCCACTAAACCAGTACATATTATTCAATTGAACGATCAGTCCAAGATCAGCATCGAAGCTCCAATCACAAATAAAGATGTAGTGCACCCGATAAAAGAGGAAATACAAACATGCAGGGATGAAGAAGAAAGATTCCCTCAAAATCAGGAACAAGTTGTGATTGAAGTACCAGATGATACGCCACAAGGCAAGATTGACCACAGGGAGGCTGAGCCACAGATACAACTCCATATTCGGTAGCCTCATGATACTACGTTACATGTGGCACAGGGGAAAGATATTACCACGGGTGAAGAACCTAACATCCCCACCACATGGCTGAATGTCGATGTTACTCAATTAAAACCTGTAGTCAAGCAAATGATACAAACAACCATGGATACACAACAACAAATGATGGACACGGATGCAGATTATGACAAGGCCATGCGGGAAAAGAATCAATTTCAAGTAATGAGTGAGCAATTGTCCACACAACTCATTCAAGCCCAACAAGAGATTTCAGCTAAGGAAACGGAGATAATCGCAATCAAAGAACAATGTAATACATTGATGAAACATCATCATTAGCTCCAGATACAACTGACAGACTTACAAAGACAGCATGAAGCTAATGAAGTAGACAAGGAGAGAATGAAAGCTCGAAGCAACCTACTTGAAACACAACTAAAAGTATACATGGAGGAAAATGATAACTTACGCAACAAAAATAAAGAACTGATGAAGGCATTGCTGTATGACCAACCTATAGAAAAACAAGAGACTTCATCTACTGACCAGAAGGAACTGAGAGATTAGATTGAGAAATATGCAGATCTTCTAAAACAAGAGCAAGCCCGAATGGAAGAGTGGGAATGCAGGTACATTAACAAAACCAATGAGCTCAAGAAACAGTTGAACACTGCCAATGAAAAACTTGTAGTGAGTTAAAGTGAAAACATGGATCAGGTAGCAGAAATTGGTAATGAGGTGCTTGCAACCAAAGAGGCACTCAGGGAAGCTATGCAAGAAGTTAAAGAGAAGACTGAATGCCTTGCACAATTAGAAATTAAAACAGAAGAGAAAGTACCCATCGAGACACCAGTAGAGCCACGACCAAAGAGTCCTACTGATGAGGTAGAGGTACGTCCTCTATCTCCCACGATCTATAATTCTCCAATAAAAGAGCAGATGGTGGAACCATGTGATGATCATCCAATGCCATATATTGCAGAAATAGGTCAAAAGGAACGGGCACTATTGGTGTCCCGATTGACAGAAAATTTTGAGAATGAAGTGATCAAAGTCATGAAAGAAGAAAAAATAAAAGGAAAAGACTTGGATACAATAATGAAGCCTTTCAACATTCCGTATGGATTATTGAAAGAAAAAACAAGGCAATACATAAAGAAAATTACACAGAAAGATCTTGATGAGCAACTGCACTTCAAAGATAATACATTCAATTATACTCAAGAGGAATTTGAAGCTGCACAACCTGTATGGAGGAGAAAATTTTTGGAGAAAAATCCGACTTTGCGGGTGCACTGGCAAGCAGCACCATATCTATTACAGGTAAATCCTTCATTTTGCCCAACGCCACATCACAGAGAAGCAAGAGAATTTTTGGACTTGCAAAAAAGTGGAGTGATCAATGAACAGTGGCTGAATTATCCACTACTTCCAAGTCCACCTCATAATTATTTACTGACGGAAGATTATATGGTAAAAACCATTGAATTTTGGTTACACTGTTATGCCACAGTCCCCAATTTAACTATCAAAATGACGAATAAAATCCTCAGCATGATCCTTACAGTTTTGAAGGTGTTCAAGCACGCGGCTTATACATTTTTAAATTTCATTGGTATTAATCAAGGAAGAGATATCCTCATTTTTTATCTATCTGTCATGCCTAGCGGACCCACCATAATGGCATATTATTCTAGGCTTATGTTTTTACCAAGTACATATATGCAAACATTCAAGGAAGCCTTCTTCATAGGGTTTTTTGAGATTGATTCAGAGATTTTCTTAAAGATGTCGTCCAACTTGAATGCTAGATTAGTGGCATATGAATTAAGCTTCTTCGGTGATCACAGAGAGCCTGTTGGAAACAATGACTCATTGGCCAACACTTGCTCAAGTTGCTCCAGGATGTGTTAGTTCAGTCTTACACCCTCTTCAAGAAAGAGCGTGTGGCTTGTTGGCTACGTCGACATACTCTCAAACTTGAGACCCGAGTTCGAATCCCGTTTACAGTAGCGCCAAAAATTGCGAAGCACTTTTGATGCTTTTAAGTTATTAAAAGCACATCGACGGCGATAATAAAACTCATACGATTGTGGAGCTTTTTCGAGATCGCTACGATTGTGGAGCTTTTGGAGAAGTTTTTTCATGGACAAAGAATAGTATATAAACACATACCTGGATCACTTCTATTCATCCTTCACCTAGGATCAACACAAGCTTTCTAGAGCTTGGACCTCAGTAGAGGTGGTGTTTCTTCTAGCACATGGGGCAGCCATGGTGCTAACTTGAAGCATGTTGAGGAGCAGCTATGGAGTTCTTCTTGGTGATTCTTCTTGGAGAAGATGAAGAGTGTGCTCACACTCTACCTCATGGAGAGGAGGGTATCGCTTGTTCATGGCAAGAAGACTTGGTCATTAGCAGCTTGATGGTGAGGATCGCCCATCTACAGGATGTATTTGAAGATTGTCTTCTACAGGAAGATATTAGGTTGAAGATTATCTTCTACAAGAAGATGTCTGGCTACTTCAAAGACATTGGATGGGACCATCTACATGGCGTATTTAAAGATCATCTTCTACAGAAGGTGTTAGGTTGAAGATTGTCTTCTACAAAGAAGATATCGAGCTACTTCAAAGACATTAGATGGAGATTAACATAAGATTCACATCTTATGTTAAGTATTCAGGTACATATTCTCTTTATGCACACAGGTACTACTTGAAGTTTATGGAGGCTGTGGCGTTCATATCAGGAGGAGTCCTATTCGGCATAGGTACAAGAGAAACAGTACGTATATGCTTTATGCATATTTTATGAGGTGTTTGAGAAGGTGTGTTCACATGAGTTTGAGGATTTCCGTTCACACTGATCCTTCCTCTTTCAGTCACTCATATTCACTCTTCTATAACCTATAAGGTCATACATCTCATGTATATTCAGATTATTGACCATACATCTGAATATGTTTGTTACATTGTACATTCACTCGCTCATCTATTTCTCATCACATAGAGTGGTTGAGAGTTTTGCTCTGATACCAAAACCTTAGTGCTCTGATACCAGAACTTTAGATTTTTGGTATCAGAGCACTAAGGTTTAACCTTGCTGAAAGCTTTATAGGATTCATAACCTTCTGTAACATAACAAGTATCTTCTATCTCTTTGCAACACAAATCTGATAGAACCTGAATCTTTGACTTACTTCTTCCAATGTTAAGAATCTTTACAAACAAAGGATAGACAACTGAATCATAAATACTCAAGATCATATAAGATCTATTTAAGATCAATGATCTCTCCTGTGTAGAATCTGTTGTCATCAAACCTTCATGACTGAATGTTTGATTTACTTCCTGAATGTCTCCAAGTGTCCATGCTTCTCAAAAAGTTGTAAAACTTTTCTTCAAACAAATCCTTCAAGGAATCTGCAACTCCTACTTGAAATATAAGTGGAAAAACTTCTCACCTTGAGAACTCCAAAAGCTGCAAGTTGATACTTCATAACTTTCATATTTTACCCGGGTGAAATGTGATAGTACCTGCTTGATTTTCTTTTGGCTAACTCCACTTTTCAATCAAGTTCAGCTAACCTTATTCTACAATTTGGAAAGCTGAGGAATGATAGGGAAAGCTATTGGCATGTGCACAATGCTAATAAAAAGGGTTCAGAGATTTTGTTTCAGATACAGGTATTGATCACTGAACATCAGATTTATGAAGGAAGACGTTCCACATTTCATAAAGTCTGATATATTTGAAGAATACTGGATACTATTGTTAAATCATCCAGGGGGGTGATGAAACATGAAGACTTATTTTCAGCCATATGTAAAAGAATGCAGAGTCATACCTACAGGTATTCCTATTTCAGGTATTCCTACATTTCCTTTGTCAAGTTCTCTTTATATTCCATCTTTGAAAGAAGAAGGAAGAAAAAGAATGTTTGGAGAAAGTTCCTATTAGGATGTTCCTGTTCAGGAGAAGGTTCCAGAGTTCTATTAAAGAGAAACTTGATATTTCAGAAAGGTATATTTCAGAAGTGCGCACATATATGTTTATACCAGGTTCTGAAGGAAAGAGGTATGAAGGATTTAAAGGATGAAGAAATGATGACATCATAGATTTTTTGACTCATATTTCAGTTGATTTCAATTGAGATGAGTTGACATGACTTGAGTACAGTCAGAAATGAACCAGCAGTGTTCATAATACACTAAGTTGTGAGTTGACAGTCACAGGTTCCAAGATTCAGTTCTTGATTTTGTTTAGTGTATTTACATGACACAGTAGAAGTACGTTGAGAAACCTTTTTGGAAGGTAAATGCAAATATATGGATCCTAGTGTATGTTTTCAGGTTTTTGAAGACAGGAGATAGCACGATCAGAATCAGTTCATGCTATATTTATTGTCAAGCAATAATTGCTTGATTTATACACTATTGGATATCTAGTTTGCATATTTTCTCAAGTATTATGGTTCATATTCAGCAAGTTCAAGGTTTTTTGAAGGAAATTCAAATTCAGTTTTGAAGAAGACTTTTGAAGGTCAGTTCTGAAGTCTTCTTCAAAACTGAATTTGAATTTCCTTCAAAAAACCTTGAACTTGATGAATATGAACCATAATACCTGCGAAAATATGCAAACTAGATATCCAATAGTGTATACATCAAGCAATTATTGCTTGACAATAAATATAGCATGAACTGATTCTGATCCTGCTATCTCCTGTCTTCAAGTTTGTAATAGTTTGCAGATTATAAAGTTTGCAGATTCAGTTCAGATTGTACCAATATGACATTGCAAGGGGGATTGTTGGAAACAATGTCTCATTGGCCAACACTTGCTCAAGTTGCTCCAGGATGTGTTAGTTCAGTCTTACACCCTCTTCAAGAAAGAGCGCGTGGCTTGTTGGCTACGTCGACATACTCTCAAACTTGAGACCCGAGTTCGAATCCCGTTTACAGTAGCGCCATAAATCGTGAAGCACTTTTGATGCTTTTAAGTTATTAAAAGCACATCGACGGCGATAATGAAACGCATACGATTGTGGAGCTTTTTCGAGATCGCTACGATTGTGGAGATTTTGGAGAAGTTTTTTCATGGACAAAGAATAGTATATAAACACATACCTGGATCACTTCTATTCATCCTTCACCTAGGATCAACACAAGCTTTCTAGAGCTTGGACCTCAGTAGAGGTGGTGTTTCTTCTAGCACATGGGGCAGCCATGGTGCTAACTTGAAGCATGTTGAGGAGCAGCTATGGAGTTCTTCTTGGTGATTCTTCTTGGAGAAGATGAAGAGTGTGCTCACACTCTACCTCATGGAGAGGAGGGTATCGCTTGTTCATGGCAAGAAGACTTGGTCATTAGCAGCTTGATGGTGAGGATCGCCCATCTACAGGATGTATTTGAAGATTTTCTTCTACAGGAAGATATTAGGTTGAAGATTATCTTCTACAAGAAGATGTCTGGCTACTTCAAAGACATTGGATGGGACCATCTACATGGCGTATTTGAAGATCATCTTCTACAAGAAGATGTTAGGTTGAAGATTGTCTTCTACAAAGAAGATATCGGGCTACTTCAAAGACATTAGATGGAGATTAACATAAGATTCACATCTTATGTTAAGTATTGAGGTACATATTCTCTTTATGCACACAGGTACTACTTGAAGTTTATGGAGGCTGTGGCGTTCATATCAGGAGGAGTCCTATTCGGCATAGGTACAAGAGAAACAGTACGTATATGCTTTATGCATATTTTATGAGGTGTTTGAGAAGGTGTGTTCACATGAGTTTGAGGATTTTCGTTCACACTGATCCTTCCTTTTTCAGTCACTCATATTCACTCTTCTATAACCTATAAGGTCACACATCTCATGTATATTCAGATTACTGCCCATACATCTGAATATGTTTGTTACATTGTACATTCACTCACTCATCTATTTCTCATCACATAGAGTGGTTGAGAGTTTTGCTCTGATACCAAAACCTTAGTGCTCTGATACCAGAACTTTAGATTTTTGGTATCAGAGCACTAAGGTTTTATTTCTCTATCTTTGTCTCATCATTTGTATGATTAAGTTGTGGTATGTTCATGTTTTGTCAATATGGAAGATTGCTGGTATTAATGTTGTATATACTAGACCATGGACCTGTGACATGAGCCTAAGGGCCTACCTCACTTCCAACAGAGCCACCATATGATGGTGTAAAAGTAGAATAGTGGAAGCAACTTATGATAGTGAAGCTAATCTGCTAAATGAAACAGAGCAAAAAGTTTACAGAACATACTCCTGCGAACTTCCAAAGCCTGTCGGGGACGACAGAGTTCAGGAGGGGGGCAGTGTTGAGGGAGAGTCCAACAAAAAGAAGAAAAGAAGAAGACAAAGAAAGAAGCTTCACTAAAAAGGTTATATTTGAAGATATATCTCTGCAAGAAGCCCCGCAGGGGTGCAACACCCATCTCTGCACAGAGCCCCGCAGGAGCACGCATCAGGCAAACAACGCCAAACAACTAAGTCCTGAGGAATGGAATTAAAGAACAATCAAAACCAGGACATTTCAGGGGAAGGACGAACCAGGGCCAGGAAGTATCCATGAAGAAGTGCAAGAGGATATCCGGCAGATCCTGATCCTTAAGGAGTTCCTTCAACATCTGGGTCTTCGGAAGGTCTAGATAGAAGGCTGAAGGACCACACCTTCATACCTTCCATTGGTGGCGTGCGTGGCAGCCCGACTTAACACAGCAACCCAGATTTAAAGAGGTTATTGGTGAACTAGACTACAAATCTCAGGTAGTCCAACTCCACAGGGTTGCGTGCGGAGAAAAGAAAAGAAGAGGCCATGACCAAAACAACAGGTCCCAAGTTATGATCAGTTCCTTGCCCACTAGTAAAACGACATCATTACAACTTCCACAGAGGCGGGCAGTGATCGACTATGGGCACGGCACTAGAGACAAGAAGTCAAGCCTATCAAGGGATGACAGAGACAAAGAGGGGGAGAGTGTTGCAGAGTTAAGAAGAGCGAAAGGCAGAGAAAACGATGGGTCCTAAAATTTTTCCAATTCGGACACTTTATTTTTGTATCATAATTATTTTGTAACATATTTTCTGATGTAAACGCACTAGAGGAGTCTTCTAGATGCATACCCATGGAGATTAGTAGCTTACCCATGTACATTAGTAGGAAATTAACCTTTGAGTGAATAAAGTGCCGGTCTCTTGTGTGAAAGGACCATTTTTAGGGCACATGTATATAAGTCAATTTGTGACTCTTTGTAAGGACTGTTTGCCATTGTGAGAATGAAGAGCACAGAATTTCGAATTTGTGTCTTCTCCTCTCTGTATCTTCTTCCTGGTGAGCTTATGTGCATGTGTGTTGCTTGAGAAGAGTGTTAGGAAGTGTTGTCTATCCATGAAAGTGTTTGTTTGCTGTTGTTAAGGTGTGTGAAGTGTAGGAAGTGCTGAAGTGTAGGAAAGTCATTCCTGTGACTCAGTATTTTGCTCATAACTTGAAGCAAAAGTGTCAAAATTGAGTGACAATGCCACCATTGGATGCGTCTTCGTGAGAGCTTCGAAAGGCATATGCTATTCGCTATATTCGAAGTTTGGAGCTGAGAGAAAAGCTCAATTTACTGTTGGCTGTTAAGCACTAGATCATTCTTTGACATTTCTTTTATGGCTCTCTCATTGAAATGACCTAACCTTTTATGCCATAGGTCTAACTCACACATCTTTTGACTTCCATAAGTAAACAATGCATGTCCCACATTACCTTGGACCCTGAGAGTAAAAAGCCTTCCTTCTTTTTGACCTATAATAATACTTCTATATCCCTGATTTGGATCTTGCACATAAACACCATCATTTGTGAATCTGATTTCATATCCTTTCTCCACAATTTGTCCTACACTTATCACGTTTTTAGGAATAGTAGGAACATAAAGTACCTTGCTTAAGAGTGTGCTTCCACTCTTTTTCTTCACTGATCCAATGCTTTCCACTTTATACTTTGTGTTATCTCCTATTTGAATTGTATGTCCACTCACCTTTGCTTCCATATTAGTCATCAATGATATGTTGCCACTCAGATGATTGCTACATCCCGAGCCAATATAAATACCCTTTGATCTTCTCCTACTGCTTCATGTGTTGCATTGAAGATGAGAGTCATGTCATCCTTCTGATCTGATGCATAATTATAATAGTTGTCATTTTAGGAATGAGGTTGAAAGCTTCTTCCACCTCCTCTAGCATATGAGGTCCTACCACCTCTTCCTCTGAAGTTACCTCTTTGATTTTTGCCTCCTCTACCTCTTTGATTGAAACTCTAATTATGACTTCCACCATTTTGATTGTTATATCAACAATAATTTTCCAAATGATTTGTTTTGTCACAAATCCAACAAGCTTTAACATTATCTTTATTCTTACCTCCTCTTCCTTTACCTCTTGAATTCATCTTCCCTCTTGTGAAATTAACTTGGCTTGAAAATCCTTCATCATCAATTGAGTGCTTTCCTTTGCCATTCTTTTTATTATCCTTGGAGTGCATAGCTTGATTTGCACTCCTATCATTATCTCCCTTAATGTCCTGCTCAAAATTTAGCATGTGTCCTACCAATTGATTAAGATCAGGAGTAAAGTGATCTAATGACAATTCTATGGACAATATGAAAGGTTTCCATTTCTCATCTCCTCTCAAACCTGCAAGTATTTGTCTTACCAACTTATCCTCTTCAATATCTTCATCTACTGCTCCCAAGCTATCTGCAATATCCTTCATTCTTGTGACATAATCAGAAATTGATTGTGAGGTCTTCTTCTTGAAGGTTGTGAACTTAGCCCATAATGATGAATTCCTTGACTTGGTTGTATTTTGAAAATGCTCTTCCAAAGCATTCCACACATTTGTTGCACTTTCTAATCTTCTAATATGAGGTAGAAGATAATCATTTACAACCATGTAAATGATGCTCCTATCTTGAGCATCCTTTATCATCTAGTTCTTCGAATCTGCAAGCTCTTCCCTAGTTGGAACACTAGGATCTTCAAACTCAGGATTTTCTTCTTCTCCTGTAATGAATGCCATCAAGTCTTTGCTCATGAGGTGTGCCTCCATCCTCATGGACCAAGCTGGATAGTTTTCCCTATCTAGCTTATCAATCTACAAGCTTTCTCCCATCTTTGATCTTTGTCTTCTGAAAATATTAGGATGAATGAATATAATTTGTACCTTTAATATAAAGCTTTAGTCTTTTAGATCCTTTCAAGCTCAATCTTGACACTTCTTTAGGTTTTCTTCAAAACTTTGATCTTATCCACCTTCAATTTGAAGAGATTCCAATGTCTACAATAGTTGGGACTTCAAATGCTTTTTCCTTCACTTTATATTGCACCTTTTGCTCTGATACCACTGTTGCAGACCTCTTAAGCTCCAAAGGCTTGATCTATACTGATTTAAAACACATCTATACCAGTACTAGACCAAAATTTACACAAATGATACCTTGATTTACAAAATCGTTCACTATTACTTCTCTGAGTGAAGTTTCTTCTTCTTCAAGAAGTCTGCTTCAGAATTTAACTTCATTACCTGCACATAACTTCAAATTTCTTCACTCTAATGATATAAATACCTCCATGCTACCTTTTCACAATCATATCATCCCTTAGACCTTCAAAAGAAAAATTAAAACTCTGATTTGATCATTAAGATCAAAGGTATGTTAGAAATTATCCTCTGAACAAGTGACTTTGACATAGTCAACTTCTAAGGGTGATTTTGTTGGAGCAAGTCTATGAAAAGCCTAAGTATTGGCTTGAGTCATCAAAAGGCTTAGAAACTTGAAGGAAATGTCTACTTTTTCACTTGTGAACTCCCTCTTGTAATTTTTAAGTCTTTACTTAATGTAAAAGTGAAGGAATCTTAAGTGCTTGAGCCCACTTGATCAAAAGAGGAAAGAAAAGCCACGAATTTGTGATTGATGGTAGTTGGAGAATTAAATCAATCACTCATTGATTGAAGAGTGATTGTGGGAAGTTAGGCTCCCAAGATCAACTATAAATACATGGTAGTGTTAGTCGGGGCTATGTGAAGACCTCCAAGAGCTGAGCTTTATGCCATATCAAGGTGTGGTTTCAAGGCACACATATGTATCAGTAAGTCTATTGTATTTTACAATCAATATACTTTCATTTTCATGATCATTTGAGTTCATATCTTCATGTTCTTGTGAAGTGTACTATTCACTGCCATATCTCTTAGTTTTCTCAGTCAGCAACTACAAATCCATCTCTTCACAGTGGTATCAGAGCAAGGTTGGACAACATGGCAGATGGATTTCCTTCATCAGTTGATAAATTGGATAGAGGTAACTACTTAGCCTGGTCATTAAGGATGGAAGATTATCTTCAAGGAAGGAATTTGCATGGTTATATAGCTGGAGGTGAAGTTATGCCAAGTTTTAGGAACAAAAGTCAACCAACACAAGAAGATCAAGAAAGATTGAGCACATGGTGCTCTAAGGATGAACTTGCAAGGTCTTATCTCCTCAACTCTATCGCAGAATTTTTTTTGCCTCACATTAGAAGTTGTAAAACATCTCAGGAAGTGTAGAATGCACTTGAAGCCTTCTTCTCCTCAAGTACAAAATCTAGGAAGCATCGACTATGGCTAGACTTCACAAGTCTTAAGAAAGCTCCCAAACAAAATGTGACTGATAGTGAAGGATTATGTTCTCTGCTTCCTCGTTGGTTCTCCTTTATGTTCAAAGTTCATGCGTTGTATGTTTGTTAATGTTCCAAAATTTGGTACCCCTCAAACTTATGGTGGGAGGGTGTGTTTCTCATAATTCTCTATATGGTTCTACGTAAGGTATAGTCTCAGTTATAACGAGTCCCTAGGACAATTAGTCTTAGGTACACATTTTCTTGGTGCCATTGTCCACGACTAGTCAACCAAAGTGCCTATGTGATGGTTGTAGCTATGGAGTGAAGATGTTATGTGCTAAGGAGTGATTTCAGTAAAGTGGTAAGTCAAAAAAGAAAATTCACTCTTTAATTCACACACTTGTGGTGTGCATAATGAGTTTGTAGGGTTAGGAGTGAGGGAGTGACAGAGAGTTAGGGCTTTGGAATAGAAGAAAGTGGTAGGAGTAGAGTAGGAAGATCATCCCAAGGAAATAATAAAAAACAAAATCTCATTTTAATTTCTGGCCTTGGTCACTCCAAGGGCCTAAAATACAAATATACTTTAGTTTCAAAGTTACTTGTTTTGACACAAGTATCATGGAGAGTGGCAATCAGTATCATGGACTTTGTATCGTGGAGATCACTGGGTATTGCAATCTTTTGGTAGCATGCACTTGGGGGTCTACTTCTGAAGGTGAGAACTTCATTCTGAAGGGCCTTCCTTCTTTCTTTCCTGAAACAATTTCTTTATACCCATGGCTAGGGTCTTCAACATAAACTCCATCATTAGTGAACCTTACTTCATATCCTTTTTCTACAATTTTCCCTAAACTTATCAAATTCTTTGGAATTGCAGGGACATACAAAACCTTACTCAAAAGAGTGCTTCCATCCTTAGCCTTTATTGATCCAATGGACTTCACATTGTGCTTTGTGTTATCACCTATTTGGACTATATGGCAACTCACCTTATTCTTCAAATCAGTCATCAAAGCTATGTTGCCACTTAGGTGATTGCTACACCCTGAGTCAATGTAGAAAACTCTTTGATCTTCACTTTGTCTTTCACAAGTCGCATTCATAATTAAGGTTGAATCCTCTTTCTCATCTGAAGCATAATTGTAGTAGGTATTATTGTAGGATTGTCTTTGAAAGCATCTTCCTGCATTTCTTCCAAAGAAACCTCTATTACCTCTACTCGTGAAATTACCTCTTTGATTTCTACCACCTCTTCCTCTTGAATTAAAGTTTTGATTATATCCTCCACCATTCTGATTATTATGCGAACATTCATGAGATAAATGATTAGTCTTACCACAAATCTAGCAAGCTTTAATGCCATCTTTATTGCTTTTGCCTCTTCCTCTTCCTTTGCCACCTCCTCTTCCTCTTAGGAAATTTGCTTGACTCATAGTGCCTTCATCTTCATTCAATTGTTGCTTGCCTTTGTTAATCTTCTTCTTGTCCTTTGAATACATTGCTTGACCTGTACTCTTATTAACATCACCTTTGATATCCTGCTCAAAGGTTAGCATATGTCCTAGAAATTGATTCAAATCAGGAGTGAAATGATCTAGTGACAATTTAGTGGATAGAATGAATGGCTTCCACTTTCATTTCCTCTCAAACATGTGAGAATTTGTCTTACCAATTTGTCCTCTTCAATGTCTTCACCAACTGCTCCTAATGCATCTGCAATATCCTTCATCCTTGCTACATAATCAGAAATGTTTTGAGAAGCCTTCTTCTTGAATGTGGTGAATTCTGCCCATAAAGATGCCTTCCTTGACTTTGTAGTGTTTTGGAAATGCTCTTCCAAATCATTCCATATGTCACTTGCACTTCCAAGTCCTCTAATTTGAGGTAGCAAGTAATCATTGACTCCCATGTAGATAATGCTCCTTGCTTGAGCATCCTTCTTCATCCATGTCTTCAAATATGAGAGTTCTTCCCTAGTTGGAACACTAGGATCCCCAAATTCTGGTTTTTCTTCTTCACCTGTGATGAATCCTATCAGATCTTTTCTCATAAGATGAGCTTCCATCCTCATTGACCACGCAGGATAGTTTTCTCTATCCAAATTCTCTATCTGAAGAGAATCTCCCATCCTTTCTTCACCTGTGCAATATATTCTTGAAGCTTTGTGAATAATGAATGTACCTTTAATTCGAATATAGTTCTTTTTGATACTCTTGATAACTTTCAGGCCTCCTTCTCTAGCTTTTACTTCAAACTTTCACCTTTTGAATCTTCAAAGATTGATTTTTGTATATCTGCAACAGTGGAGGTCCTTCTTTTCTTCAAATCTGATGATTCTGGATCTCATACCACTGATGGAGATGATTAATCTCCAAAAGAACAAGTTATATTTGATGTTACAACACTTCTATATCAATAACAACTCATAACCACAACCAAATTTGAAAATCTATTGCAAAACTATCAATACTTGAGTCAACTGCGAAGAAACTCATCACACATAAAATTATACTACACTTAATTCACTCATTGATTGATCAAATGTGTAATGTTTTCAATGAAACTTTATACAATGTAACTCCTTTTGCACACCTTCTCCAAGTGAAATCTCTTCAAAAAAGTCAGTAGATATTGAGATTTCTTCCAAACAATACCTATGTCTGAAACTCTTTTTCTGTGTAGTTGATTTCAGCACCTGCATATTCTAATGCATAGTTCTCCCAAACTAGATCCCATTTATTCAAATGCTTTTAGCCACAAGTATCTTACCTTTCAACTTAAATAATGAGTGCTTATTTGCTCAACACTTTACACTGTGGAGGGAGATCTGATCAAAACATTGACCATCGAGATTGCACCTATTCCTACCTTCACTTCTTCACATTTACATATGTAAATGTTCCTACTTAAAATTTTCTCAGCCTAATTACAATTAGACTCTCAAATCTTGCCCATAGATGCATTAACTATGGACTTAGACATCTACAAAAAGATTTCTGAAATGATCAAGCATAGAAGGAGAGATGGAGAAAAGTTCGCGACATAGATTTCAAAAGTTTTCTTCTATTCTCATGGAAAACATCTAATTGATGAATCTTATAAATTCATCACACATTTTTTTCTACTACTCATCTATTCTTGTTCTATATCTCTTCTCACATTTATGTCTTGTCTATATTTAGTATATATAGTCATATATGTACAAAATCATCACCATTAAAAAGGCATAAGTGAACTAATTACAAGCTTAATGTACATGTATATACAAGTCTTCATCTTCTGACCATGCACTCATCTTCAAGACTCAAACTTTGATCTTTTAACTATTCTTTGACTTCAAACCTTGTCCAAATCATCAATTGGGGATTGTCGTGCACCAACAAGAACCCCATTGGAACTTAGTAGAATACTGAAAACCTAGCCTCTAGACAAACCAGTCCACAAAGTGTGCAAGTCAAGTCACAAGTGCATTTTTTCATGCCTTGACTTAACCCTAGTAGTCAACCTAATCTAGGAATTGGAAATGTGAATAGATCACCTTTTCCAATGACACCACCTCGAGATGTTGGACCAAGTGTATGAAAACCCATTATGATGGTTCTGGAAAACCCTATGACCATATTGCGGAATTCAAGCAAGTACATGCAGAATAGATGGATGATTTCTTCATCCAATATGAATCCTTTGGTCTAACCCTTATGGGAATAACTTTGACTTTGTTCCAACCATTGCATCCTAACCATTTTGCAAACAGTGAACAATTCTTCCAAGAATTTATTGGTGAATTCACCAAGAGGGGTATCAAACACAATTCCTCTTCATTGATCCATAGCTTTAAACAAACCTCTAATGAGATGGTAAAGAATGCTACCAAATGATTCAGTCAGTATGTAGATAGATGTCGTGTGACTGAGCGACCCTCCGAACAGAAGATGATATCATTGTTTTTACATGGTTTAACCAACAAGATATTAAGAACAAACAAAGTAACAAGGAGCTGCAAAATTATTCCTAAATCACAAATAGACAAAAAATAGAGTTCTTGCAATCCAAAAACTATAGCCCAAAAAGCAAGGATCCTAGCAAGGACCAATAGTACCCATCTCTTATATCTTTGTGATGCCAGAATCATGTTGACATTCTTAAATCT
Organism: Ceratopteris richardii; assembly: GCA_020310875.1. NCBI lineage: Eukaryota > Viridiplantae > Streptophyta > Polypodiopsida > Polypodiales > Pteridaceae > Ceratopteris > Ceratopteris richardii. The sequence continues at coordinate 73,550,927 of CM035435.1, forward strand.
GTTATCTCCAAGTGAGTGTGTGATGCATTGCAATGTAAAGCATGAGATGAATGTGGTTTCATGATTAACTGATGTTGAGAGGGGAGGTACAATTTTTTAACATCACGCACAAATGGGACAATCACCCAAGCTGTGCTCAGTGCACCTCCTCCTCAAAAATCATGAGAGTGTCTCTAAAACACATTCATCACAAGAAACCCTTGCATTAGAGAACTCTATCAAAAGCATGTATGCGGGGAGAGGACAAAGAGGCACCTACACACATGCTGAATTCCTATCAATCCAACCCTTGATAGACCTGTATAAGAGAGAAATGGAAAGGGAAGCAACCACGACCTCGATTACTAGTGGAAACACAACATAAATGCAGGAGTCACAATCTTCATGGTATACAAATGATTGACATTTTGACTTCTAGCCACATGAATCCTTGGGGGGAGCACAAGAACCAACCCAAAGGGACGGTTGAGGAGCATGTGATGCCAAGGGTTTTCCCACTTCTTGTTTTATGACACATAAAGATGAAGTGTTTTCTTGTTTCAGAAAGTAACTAGCGAAGTAAAGAATCAAATAGGTAAAACTTTGGAGAGGCTAAGGTCTCATAGAGGGGAAGAATATGTTTCCCATGAGTTCAATTCTTACATGCAAGAAAGGGGAATCAAAAGAGAGATAACTATCAGATATACACCTCAGCGGAATGGGGTAGCAAAAAGAAGAAATAGGATCATTGGGGATGCAGATAGATCAATGCTAAATAAGAATAAGCTACCCAATTATATATGGGTAGAGGTAGTATCTACTTCCATCTATGGCATCAATAGGTTGCCCTCAAAGCATTTCAAAGGAATGACTCCCTATGAATCTTGAAATGGAAGAAGAACAAGCTTGGACCATTGGATGATATTTGGGTGCCTTGCATATGCACATATACCAACACAAATCAAAGGTAAAATTGATCCCAAGTTAGAGAAATGTGTCTTCATATGTTACGACCTAAATAAAAAGGATATAGGCTATATAAACCTAGTAAAAAGTGATGCATAATAAGTTAAGATGTAGTATTTGATGAAAATAAGAATATTTTTGAAAATGATTGCAAGAAAATCAAATTGCCCTATGTCTTGAAGGATATTTTCCAACACTTTCATGTAGAGGTACCCATACACTTGAAGAGTCAAGTGATTCAAAGGGTGATTAGAAGATACCTAGAAGAGAGATCAATTCTTCGAACTCCAAGGTAAAGCAAATTTGCAAGAGTTAAGAGATATAGTAGAATCATCAGAACAAACTATTAGAAAACCTAGAAGGGAGAAGAATAAGCTAGAAAAGTATGGGTATGACACCTCATTGGTAGCTAAGCACTCAATTTACATAGCTTAGGACTTGAACTCTCAAGAGACCACATCTTATAAGGAAGCCAAGAAGAAACTAGAATTGAAGCATGCCATGGAGGAAAATATTGAAGCATTGCAAGAAAACTACACTTGGGACTTAGTTCCCAAGACATCAACCATCAAGGTCATTAGATCCAAATGGATATATAAGGTAAAAAAGAACTATGATGGAAATATTAAGATGTAAAAGGCTAGACTAGTGGACAAGGGATATGCTTAGACCCATGGTATTGACAAGGAGGAGAGCTTTTTCCCTATAGCAAAGATGCATACAATCAAAGTACTCATGTGTATTACAGCTGCAAAGAATTGGAAGATATATTAGATGGATGTGAAGAATTGATTTCTCAATGGATGGATCTCAGAAGAGGTATGAATGGCTCCATCCTTTGGTTTTGAAGACTCAAAATACCATGAACACGTTAGTAGATTAAGAAAATCCATACATGGGCTAAAGCAAGCTCCTAGAGCTTGGAATCATACAATTAGCTTACTTGTGAGATAAAGGATTTGTGGTGATCAAGAAAGTTTCTTCTCTATTAATTAAAAGATCACATGGAGAAGTTAGATATCTCGATGTATATGTGGATGAGATTTCATTTGCAAATTAAGAAAAGCCATATATGGACTAAAGCAAGATCCTAGAGCTTGGAATCATACACTATTAGCTTACTTGTGGGATAAAGCATTTGTGGTGAGAAAGGTAGTTCCTTCTCTATTCATTAAAAGATCACATGGAGAAGTTATATATCTCTATGTATATGTGGATGCCATTTTAGTAATAGGTTATGATGCTAAATGCATTCGAAGAATAAAACATCAAACAAAATAAGAATTCAAGATCAATGATCTGGGGTAGCTTACATACTTCCTTGGATTATAGGTAGTTTACATAGAGCATGGTATATATCGTAATCAGAAGAAATACATCAAAGATGCACTTGCAAAGTTCACAACTAAAAATGCTAAGGTTGTAGGTACTCCTATGGAAGAAATAATGGATGTTGAGAGCTATGGAGAAACCTATTTATGATCACAATAGATGATGATTCTCAAGTTTACCTCAATAATAAGAAAAAGATGGTTTGGTCACGTTCATATAAATTGGAAAGTTTGATGAATCTTACTATCTCCAATGATAATCAAGATCAATTGTTTCAAGATACACTATTTGAGTTCAAAGAGTGTTTCATCCTCTCTTGGGGAGAGATCTAATATTACACACTACATTGTAATTTTTCATAGTCTTTAAAATTATTACTTGAAAAAAGTTAGTATTTACAAAGTTTTAACATATTTTCTTTTCATATCGAGCCTTTTTCATGCATTGGTATATGTCGTTGGATACTTTTAGTACACATGGACAGTACAGACCTAGAAGTGCTTACTTCAAAAACATGAAACATGGTGGTGGTGCAATGACATCAAACTATCTAAAGAGATGTTTAATCCATTTCAATGCACCATTCTCAAGTAAATATGCTATGAATGAGCTAGGGAGTCACATTTAAGAAAATGTTCAAGAATGATTCAACACAAAATTGTTAGTAAAAAGTTGAAGTCATCATTCGGACCTCTATATCATGCTAAATTTCAAGCTAGAAAAGTACAAGATGGTTGAGCTTAGAAAAGAATTCATATAATCCATTGTTGTTGGAGTTTGAGGTTTGTGGAAGCATGCAAACAACACAAGGAAGAAGAAGAAGCTTGGACATAACACACAATACTCAATGTAATACCTAGGGAATGTACAAAGATAAGTAACACATTACGGTTATGTGCATATATAATCCACGACAAAAAAACCTCCTAAATAGGGAAAAACGTGCCTTAGTGGTCCTACACGTAGTCACACACATTGCTATTGAAATATATCAACAAATCCCCCTTGGAAGTGATGCCATGAACAAGGAACTAGCACTCATGTATAAGGAAATGCCAAGGTATGTGAAAAGAGACCAATCCAAAAAAGGAAGTAAGCCTAAATATTTGTAGAAAGCTTCAAACTTCTATCAAGGGAGTGCCTTTGTGACAAGATTTGCAATGTTATCCTATGTGGGCATGTATGCCAAACTGATCTCTCTAGCAGATAATCTCTTCCTGGCATAATGATAATGCAAGCATGGAACACAGGTTCCCTCGCAACTGCTAGTGTGCTCTAAGTGTCAATGAAGATGGTTGTGGCAGACGAATGATCAACACCTAAATTAGCAAAAAGGCGATTGAGCCACACACACTCAATAGTTCCTATGAAAGTTGCCCTAAACTCAGCTTCACAACTAGAAGTGGGCATATTAGGCTGCTTCTTGCTCAACCAAGGTATGCATGAGCTACCAAGCATGAAGCAAAAACCATTAGTGGATACATGAGTGTCCTAGAAACCAATCCACTTAGAGTAAAAAAAAGAATGTAAATCTGGTGGTACTGATCCCCCCTTGGGATAAGACAATCCAAATAGCTAGGTACCACTCAAGTAGTGAAATATGCACTTAACTTTGTGCCAATGCTTGACACCTGGGCAATGCATAAATCTACTCATTTTTGAGAGAGAAAACTTAATATCAGGTTGAGTTATGCATACGTAAATCAAGCATCCAAGAGCTTGTTGATAGAGAGCAACATCAAATGCATCTCCAACATCATGAAGATTCAATCATAAACTTGTTTCTATAAGAGTTGCAATAAATTTTCAATCTTTAAGGCCAAAACAATCCAATAATGTGTGACTATATTTTGTTTGACAAAAATCTATTCCACCATCAACTTGCATAGACTAAATGCCCAAATAATGATGCAAATGCCCCAAATTTGACATCTCAAATGAGTCATGCGAATCAGCCTTGAAATCAGCAATATGCTTATCATTAGGACAAGTGAGCAACATGTCATGAACATAGACAACAGTGATCAGAAGCCCATAATTTGCATGTTTAACATATAAGGTGCTCTTAGTTAGACCGTTCTCAAAACCTTGTGCAATCAAGTAGGTATGTATCTTTTCATACCAGGCATGTGGTGCTTGCTTCAAAACATATAATGCCTTTTTTAACCTACACAATTGGTTTCATGCCCTTTTTGCACAAAACCACGGGACGAAAAAACATACACTTCTTCATGTAAATCACCATTCAGAAATGCAATTTTAATGTCAAACTAATGTAAATTCCAACGATGATGTGTTGTAAGTGTCCAGGAATGGTAGTCATTTGACATGTGGGTGCAAAGATCTCATCAAAATCAATGCCTCTTTCTTGAGCATATCTTGTGTAACAAGCCTAGCCTTATACCTATCAACTATTCCATCAGGCTTATGCTTCAGCTTGTATACCTATTAAGTGCCAATGGCATTTTTTTCCCAGAGGAAAATCACGTTATTACCAAGTATCATTCTTCATAATACCATCATATTTTGATTGCATAGCAACTATCCAATTTTTTGAATTTTTTGCTTCATCAAAAGAAATAGGCTCATTCTTATCATAAAGAATAGAGGCAGCCATTGCATAGCAATCTAATGGGAAAGAAGCATTATGAACGAGTATGATATGACAGAGGTGCATCTAATTTGCTATCTTGAAAAGTTTGCAAATTAGAAGCACTATGAACGAGTATGATGTGAGAGAGGTGCATCTAATTTGCTATCTTGCAAATTCTACACTATGAATTTAGGCATAGTTTTTGCCTCCTCCATATCAGCCCTCTCATCAACAAGTATGTCATGTAAATCTGCATCAGAACTGGAATGATCTACATCATCATGTGACACCTCTAAAGGTTGAGAGTTTGCCTCATTTGGAACAACACTTGACTATGCACCCTGAAGTATTTCGATGGCGATCCACCAAAGTGCGCTCCCCTTCTCGAGAGTTGTAGGACAATATCCTTAGAGTACAAAAGAGAGGTCCAAGCATCGCACACCGTACTCCGCACATAATTTCTAGAATACACAAAAAACATAGTACACAAGGAGCACAGACATAGAATTCTTAGGTGTTACAAATGCGGTCAAACTTAGAGTTTATGGCTAACCAAGCCACTATATGTTTTATTAAAGATCACATACAAAAGTATCCATTGGCCATTCAATTTTTAACATGGACCTTTCACATGGACACTAACGATAAGAATCTCCCACTTGAGACCAATATGGCAAAAGTAAATATAGGAGAAAAAATGAAGAATGGTAAAGAATATGTGAGTGTAATTATACAAATTATACCTCCCACCTGATGGGCATGTTACACAATATACAAGTTGTTGGAACATCAAGCTTACACTATGCTTGAGGTGGATTTGATCTACATCAAAAGCTATCACTTGGATTACGTCGAAGGAATATCCATTAGAGAGTTCTTTTACTTATGCTCACTTATTGTATTTTTTAAAAGATTTTTCATGGATCTATTAGCACTATAAAACCCTTGAGCTTTACACATGAAAAAGTAGAAAGAGAGAACCCAAATCCCATGAATTTGTGGTGGTTGAGTTGCATTCAATCAATCAATCAATCACCTAAAAGTAGATCAAACTAGATCTTCACTTTTCCTAGATTGTAGGAAAGTGACTTGATTCCTAGATTTGTGGTGGTTGAGTTGCATTCAATCAATCAATCAATCACCTAAAAGTAGATCAAACTAGATCTTCACTTTTCCTAGATTGTAGGAAAGTGACTTGATTCCCCCGAACAACCATTCCCACCTTCATTGAAATTCAAAATCCACTTGTAGAAGTCCTCGATCACTTCTAGAGTCTATATAAAGACTTCATATCACTTGTATAATACATGCAAGCAATATACATACACTTGTGACCATCATTGTCTTGCTCCTTCATTTCTCTGCATCATCTTCTTCACCAATAGTAAGCCTGCAGAGGTTGCTTCTCTCTCTATAGACGTTCAAATTGGATGAAAGATGGCTCATTGGAAAGATATTAGTGTCTAGTTTATGCATGTAACCTTGCAGAGGCTACTTCTCTCTCTACAGAGCTTTGAATTTGATGAAAGATGGCTCATTTGGTTTTGTGGATTGGGAGAAATCTCATATTTTCTATCTTGATCAATCTCTACGTATTCCTGGAAAATAGGAGGTACCACCGTTGAGTGTTTGATCCATTCCTATAGCATATTTTGTTTATTCCTTATACTTTTGTGCATTATATACACTCAACCCTATGTGTATCATTTCCATAGAAGGTTTTTTTCTAATTGTAACCGTGGTGGTTGCTATGAGCATTTGAAGTTCATTGTCTCTTCTATAGATAGTACATTTTTTGAGCTAATCGATGTGCAAACCTATATGTTTTGTATCGACTCTTTCTCTTGATGCTCCAAAGTACATAGTGCATTTTATTGCACTTAGCACATGCCTATAAAGTGTATTTGAGTCTCCATAAGCTCAAGGGCTGGTCTTGTGTTGGTTTCCTGGACCAAACTTCGTCACTTCACAACTTACTTTTCTACCTCCTACAAGCTTCCCCAAGTTCTTTCAGTGGTATCAGAGCTAGATCAAGATGGGTGACGGCTTTCCCTCAATGATCAAGAAACTTGATCGACACAACTACACGGCTTGGCTAATTATAATGGAGGCCTATTTGCAAGGTAGAAATCTTTATGGAATTGTAGCAGGTGATGAAGCTATGCCTATTACAAGATTCGAAGGAGGACCTAGGCAAGAGGAGAGAGATAAGCTCACACTTTGGTGTGAAAGGGATGCTCAAGAAAGTTCGTACATATTAAAATCTATCTCTGACTTTCTGTTACCACATATTAGAGGACGCAAGACATCTTAAGAGACTTGGGATGTCTTCGAGACTTTCTTTTCTACTAGTACTAAAGCAAGAAAGAATCATCTTTGGAAGGAGTTCAACCAAATGAAGAAGACACCTAAACAAACCATCACGGAGTTTGTTACCAAGGTCAAGGAGGTTGCAGATTAATTAGCATCCATCGGCGAGCTGATTCAAGAAGAGGCTATCATGAGGCAGATTCTCAATGGGATTCGACGTGATAAGCAATGGCAATCCTTCATGATGGCTTATGATCTCATCATGGATGTGCAAACTCCAGACTTCAACATGTTTCTTGGAAAACTCTTCAATCAAGGCTAATAATAGCATAAAGGAAGGTAGTGCTCTAAAGGCAAGAAGAAGGAAGAAGATGAAGAGGAGACTTCCCAAGCCAACTTCGCAAGCAAGAGCAAGTGGAAAGGGAAAGAGATGGACTGTTCTATACTTTACCAAGAGTAAAATTGAACTGTCTCATTGCTTCAAAAAGAATCTAACACATGTGGAGAATCATATAGGTAGATCACTCAAGAAGCTCAAATCTGATGGAGGGGGAGAATACTTCTCCAAAGAGTTTGATGAGTTCTTGTAGGAAAAAGGTATCAAAAGGGAAGTGACTACCAGGTACTCTCCTAAACTAAATGGAATTGCAGAGAGGAGAAACAAGACATTGGTTGGATCAACCTGAACAATGCTTGAAGAGAAGAACCTGCCACATTATTTATGGGCAAAATCTATTTCAATTGTTGTGTACCTTGTCAATAGACTACCATCCAAATCACTTGAAGGTATGACTCCTTATGAAGCATGGCATGGAAAAAAACCTAGTCTTGGACATTGCAAGGTTTTTGGTTATTTAACTTATGTTCATGTACCACCACAAATAAGAGGTACACTAGATGAAAGGGTAAGAAAAACAATGTTTATTGGATATGATTCAACTTAGATGGGTTTCTAGCTCTATAATCCTTCAACCAAGCAGTTCACTACAAGTAGAGATGTTGTGTTTGAAGAACACAGGTCTTGGTATGATGAAGACAAACAAAAGGTAACTCTACCATATGATCTTGATTTTGATTCTCATCAATTAGGAAGCAAGCATGATACATAGGTCTAGGATCCAAGAACTGATACAGATGCACCAAGATGAAAGGGAAAAGGACTTCAAACTATAGAAGTAAAGAGGCAAAGCAAAGATGCAAGAGGTTGGAGAATTCTCCAAACAAGCACCTAGAAGATCAACAAGAGAGAAGAAACAACCATAAAGGTATGGATATGATTCCACATTTGTTACAAAGTGTTCAATCTACTTGGAAAAAATTCAATTTCAAAAGAACTATCAACCTATGAAGAGGCAAAAGGGAAACCCTAATTGGGAAAAGGCCATGAAAGAAGAAATAGATGCATTGAAGGAAATGGACACTTGGGATTTGGTTCCAATGTTGTCAAATCAATGGTAATTGGTTGCATATGGGTATATAAAGTTAAAAGTAATGCAGATGGATTAGTTTGCAGCTACAAGCCAAGATTAGTTTCCAAAGGATGCTCTCAAACTCATGGTATAGACTATGAGGAAACATTCTCACTAGCTGCAAAAATTACTACAATCAGAACATTGATAAGTGTAGCTACTGCAAGGAATTGGAGACTCCTCCAACTTGATGTGAAAAATGCATTTCTAAATGGTTGGATAAGCGAAGAGGTATACATGTCACAACCACTAGGTTTTGAAAATCCTAATCATCCATCTTATGTTTGCAGACTTAAGAAAGCATTGTATGGATTGAAACAAGCTCCTAGAGCTTAGAATTACAGTTTGGTTACATATCTTCAATATCAAGGGTTCAAAGCTAGCAACTCAGATCCTTCTCTATTCATCAAAAGGGATCACAATGAGGTTATCTATCTATGTGTATATGTAGATGATATTATTATGATAGGTGATGATTTGAATGGAATTCAAAGTATCAAGAGACACATGCAAGACGAGTTCAAAATCAGTGACTTAGGTGATCTCACATATTTCCTAGGTATGCAGGTGATATACACAGATCAAGGAATGTATTTGACTCAAAGGAGATACCTTCAAGATCTACTTCTCAAGTTCAAAATGGATAACACTAAACCTATAGGTACACCTTTGGAGATGAATCATAAATTTAGTGTTTATGAAGGTGAGAAAATTGAAGACATTAAAGAGTATCAAATCTTGGTAGGTAGCTTGATATATGCTACTCATACAAGGGTAGACATCTCATATAGTTTCGGGGTGCTTAGTCAATTCATGCACTCACTAAGAAGACCACACATGGATGCGGCTAAGAGAATACTTAAGTATCTCAAAGGTACAATCAATGAAGGTATATTCTGTCCTTACTCTTCAGATTTGGATATCCAAATCTATTTAGATGGAGATTGGATAGGAGCTAAGGATGATAGAAGAATTACCTCTGGTTACTTAGCATTTCTAGGTTTGAAGCTAGTGTCATGGATTTCCAAAGTCAACCTACAGTTGTTTTATCCTCAACTCAAGGAGAGTATAGAGGTTTAAACATAGAAACTCAAGAGGCAATATGGTTAAAAGCATTGTATACAAATTTGGGACTTGTGAGTTCCAAACCTCACATGTTTGGAGATAATGTAAGTCCATGCATCTAGGGGCAAATCATATTTTCCATGCGAGAACCAAACACATAGAGGTTCATTACCACTTTATCGGGGAGAAGCTCATGGCAAAGGAGATTGACAATTTTTTGTTCCAACTAAAAAGCACGTAGCAGATATGATGACAAGGGCACTTAATGGAATAAAGCTTTGTAGATTCATAGCTATGGCAAGTATTCAACCTATTAGAGAGTGAAGACTCAAGCATACTTTAGCTTGAGGGGGAGCTATTGGAACATTTACACTATGCTTCAGGTGGATTTGATCTACATCAAAAGCTATCGCTTGGATTACGTCGAAGGAATATCTGTTTGAGAGTTCTTTTACTTATGCTCACTTATTGTATCTTTTAAAAGATTTTTCATGGATCTTTTAGCATTGTAAAAGCCTTGAGCTTTACACATGTAAAAGTATAAAGAGAGGATCCAAATCCCACGAATTTGTGGTGGTTGAGTTGCATTCAATCAATCAATCAACCACATAAAAGTAGATCAAACTAGATCTTCACTTTTCCTAGATTGTAGGAAAGTGAATTGATTCCCTCCAACAACCATTTCCACCTTCATTTGAATTCAAAATCCACTTGTAGAAATATTGGATCACTTCTAGATTCTATATAAAGACTTCAAATCACTTGTACAATACATGGAAGAAATATACGTACACTTGTGACCATCATTGTCTTGCTCCTTCATTTCTCTACATCATCTTCTTTGCCAGCAGTAAGATTGGAGACGTTGCTCTCTATAGAGCTCCAAATTGGATGAGAGATGGCTCATTGAAAATTTATTCATGTCTAGTTTAGTCTTTTAAAATTTCATAGCATGTGGTTTAGTATAGTGGGAGAAATCTCAATTTTGTTGTCTTGGGGTCAATCTCTGCATATTCCTGAAAAATAGGAGGTATCGTTGTTGAGTGTTTGATTCATTTCTATAGCATATTTAGCTTATTAATTATACTTTTGTGCATTATATACACTCAACCCTATGTGTATCACTCCCATAAAAGGATTTTTTATAATTTTAATCACGATGGTTGCTATGAGCATTTCAAGTTCATTGTCTCTTCCATAGTTAGTAAGTTTTTGGAGCTAGTCGATGTGCAAACCTATTTGTTTTGTATTGACTCTTTCTCCTTGATGGTCCAAAGTAGATGGTGCATTTTATTGCACTTATTGAATGCCTATAAGGTCTTTTTGAGTTTCCGTAAGCTCAAGGGCTGGTCTTATGCCGGTTGGCTGGACCAAACTTCGTCGCTTTGCAACTCACTTTTCTACCTCCTACAAGCTTCTCCAAGTTCTTTCACAAGTGATTGTGTAAGACCATGAATCAAGTAACCTCATGAAGTGACAATAGTGTCAAAAGCTATCCTGTGGTAGAGCTTTAGTCAACGCATCTGCACCATTACCTCAAGTATGAAACTTCTCAAGAATAATGTGCTCAATGGCTAAGCAATCTCTAATGAAGTGATACGTCACCTCAATGTGCTTGATCTTTGCATGATAGAATAGATTCTTAGACAAAGCAATGTCACTCTAACTATCACTAAGCGAATGAGGTACCTATTGAGATAGACCCATATCACAAGCAATACAAGAAAGCCACCATGCTTCCTTACATGCCTCAGTTGGTGCAACATACTCTGCTTCTATGGTGGAAATAGTTGTACATTCTTGAAGACAAGATCTCCAAGAGATAGCACCTCCAACAAAATGAAAAATGTACCTTAATGTAGACTTACGATTGTCTACATAACTAGCATAGTCAAAATCAGTGTAACAAATAATGGATGCTTTCCCTCTACCTAAGCATAAACACTTTTCATTAGTGCCACTTAGGTATCTGAAAATCATCTTGACTACTTCCTTATGTTTCTTGCCAAGATTAGACATATATCTACTCACAAATCCTACTGCAAATGCAATGTCTCATCTTGTCACTACCATAGCATACATGAGACTACCAATGGCAGACTGATAAGGAATTTTGTTCATGAATTCCTTTTCCTCATCTGATTTGGGGCAATCATCCTTGCTCATTTTCACATAGGTTGGTAAAGGTGTACTCAATGCCTTTCCACCCTGCATATTGAACCTATGAAGTACTTTAGATATGTACTCACTTTGAGTCAAGTATGTGCATATTTTGCTCCTATCATGAGTAATTTGGGTACCAAGAATATGTTTGGCATCCCCAAAATCCTTCATATCAAATGGCTAACTCAACTTCTTCTTGAGAATTGACAAGTCATAAAAGGACTTCCCAACAATCAACATATCATCGACATACAATATCAATCATATCAAGCTGCTATCTGAGCCTTTATGTAGAGACAATGATCCTTATTGCTTCAAGAGTAGCCTTCAAACTTCATAAAAGCATAAAACGTTTGGTACCATAAGACATTCTCTTGAACATCCCTATGTGTAGCATTTTTAAGCGTGCTAACTAGAGGGCTAGTATTCTCAAACACCACTCTTCTCACTTCAACCTCCTTAATGGGTTGTTTAGGCATCTTAGAATCATTGAAAATGACATAACTACTTCTGTTCAGCAATCATGTTTCAGGATCCCATAAGCAATATCCAAATTTTCTTTCTCGACCATATCCAAGAAAAATGCATTTCTTTTACTTATGGTCCAACTTTTGTCTAAGATTCTTGGGTATATGAACATATGGTTCACACCCAAAAATTCAAAGATGATCATAATATGGTGGCTTCCCTGCCCATAATTCTTGTGCCACTTTTAGACCTTTGGCAGTACTAGGTGAAAGGTTAATCACATGAACTACAACCAATACTGCTTCTACCCAAAAGCCTTGTGAAAGGTTTGCATGATGCAACATAGAAACTACTCTATCTTGAATAGTTCTATTCATCTTCTTAGCTACATGATTCTATATTGGGGTATAAGGAGCTATAAACTCTCTTCAAATTGCTTGAGACTGATAGAAAAGGCTAAATTTATGTGAGGTATACTCACCCCCATTATCTGAACTTAAAGCCTTAATCTTAGTTTCTTTTTTAGTCTCAACTAAAGCAAGCTATTTTTCGAAAGTAGGGAATACCTCATCCTTTGCTTTGATAGGATATACCCAAAATTTTCTAGTAGCATAATCTATGAAAGTGATGAAGTAAAGAGAACCACCTAATGACCTCGTGGGCATAAGACCACACACGTTTGTATGAACGAGATTGAAAGGCTGAATCAAAGATTCAATGTGTATCTTGAGCACATTCCTAGTTTTCTTTCCATATTGACAATGCTCACAAAATGAGAAATCAGAGAAAGATAACACAAGTAAGTAGCCAGAACAAGAAAAATTTTCCATTCCATTACATGATATATTGCCCAAATGGCCATGTCAAATACAAGCCATAGGGTATTAAGTAACAACTATCAAGTGTTTGTTTTGTGATACAAGTAAAGGATAAAGTAAGCCAACTTTTCTTCCTTTTGTAATAACGATTTTGCCCTTGGATATGCGGAAGGGTTGAACATAGAAGACCATCTTGTAACCAAGGCCATCAAGTTGACCAATTGACATCAAACTGCATGATAAATGAGGTACATGGCATAGATTATGCATAGTGAATTTTGAACCATCAAAGAACTCCACAACCACATCTCCAATACCCACAATTTCATACTAGTAAAAGTCACCAAGTCTCACGGTACCAAGAGAATTTGCTACAAAATTAGAGAACGGTTTCTTGTGTGGTGCCACATGGAAAGAAGCACCAAAATCTAGCAGCTATGTGTGGGAAAGGGAATCGGCCATAAGAGCCTCAGTTGGCATAGTGCTATCAAGTGTCAACACATCAACATCATAAAAAATAGCATTGATTTCTTCAATCTTCACAATCGAAGTAGATGGTGCAGGTAGTTGTTTAACATGCCCATCAACATTCTATCCTTTACCTTTAACATTCTTTGATGCATAAGATCTTTCTTCATGTGTCCTTTCTTATGATAATAATGGCATTCAATATCCCTCTTCCTTGATTTACTTCTAATCTTATTCTGTTGACCATTCCTTTCCTTGTTCTTGCTCTTGCCATGTTGGTGATCTTTCCTTGGTAAGAATCATGAACATTATATGCATCTTCACTCTGAGTCCCAACCATAGATTCTCTACAAATCTCCTCACTGAAGAATGCTCCACATGTGTCATCATAGGCCAGTTTACCACTAGGTGCACTATTGCTAATATCTGTGCAAAACATAGCTCATGATGATGGCAATGTGCATAATAACAAGATTGCTTTCATTTCATTATCCATATCCATTTTTTGAGACTGTAATTGGGAGAATATAGAATCAAATGCATTTAGATGAGAAACAACACTATCTATGTCCTTCATGCAAGATCATATAACTTTCTCATCAAATACACTTTATTTGATGCCATATCTTTTTCATATGTATTGCATAACTTATTCCAAAGCTCCTCTGCACTTTCACAGTCTAATATTGTAAAGTAAACATTATCTCCCAGGTGCAATAAAATGGTAGACCTTGCCATTTCATCTAACTCATCCCAATCATCTTCATCTATACCAGTAGGCTTCTTTGAGATTCCATTTACTGGCTTCCATCACCTCCTCTGAATTAGCACATCTTCAATGTGATTCTTCCATAGAGCAAAGTTTGTGCCATCAATTTTTGGATCTCAAAATGTTCTCTACCCTACAAGTTATAGATCCTCCTTGGAACACTAGCACTAGACTCTGATCCACCAGACATGCTTGAGAGCTTTGATGCCATGATGGTAGAGAACTGAATAGAAGGATAATGGAGCTAGAAGAGTCCAAACACCACTAAGGCTCAAAGAAGGATGACCAAGTGTCAGATTTTGGGACAAAGTTCAATAGTCTTCCTAGACAAATGAATTAACGAATAGTAATGACCAACCAAAATCATTATGTTTGAATAAATGTGCTCACACCAATAAGTGTATCAAGGAGTAAATCAACCACTCTATAGTTGATAAAACCAAGAAATCTAGAAAAATTGTGGTAGAGTATCCTCTGTAAAAAGAGCATATGGCTCGGGTCAAAATCTCATAAAACTGGAAGTACTGACATGTTTACCTGCATAGTGAATCACTGACTCCACTACATATAATGAGTTACCCGAAAGAAGCCAACTAGGCTTATCCAGAACCTATGAACAACTATGATACATCTACTATGAGGAGGTTGGGTAAGTCTTCCACCTACATCATCGAAGAGATCTTGACATTTAGGTGTCTCCCAATTAAAAAAACCTCACCACAACCCTCTTTATCAAACGTAAAAGGCTTTATGCAAAAAATGTAATTGATATATCAATGACATTGTGGAGGTACATAAATGATATCGACAAATGCATACATAGTGTGTATGTGCTTAATATATGCAATAAAATGGCACGAAAAGGCTGAATTCACTACCCAAACACCAACCAACAACACCTACAAGTGTCTATCAACTTTGTTCTTTAGGCTCAAAAAACCTGCATAGACTTGCGGTGGCTATTCCCACCACAACTAAAACTTTTCAAGTAACTTGTAGATTAACTAGTGTGGCTCAAAACATAGCCCAAAAGGTGAACATTTGATGTCAAAGAAGTACAAATAATACTCTTCTTGATGTTCTTGGACATATGTGGAGAGAGCTATGCATCAAAGTACTCCAAAATGGCTCCAAAAATCACCCCAAAAATGCTTCAAAAATAGGCTTTGAAAGCATAGAATGAAGCTTTGAGGGCCCAAAACTTGTTGAAGATAATGTGAAACTTGGTCTTTCCGCTTATTCAAGCACCACAAGAGTGTAGCTTAGTGGAAAGAGATTGCCACAATTAAGCAAGCTTCAGGGCGAACAATACTGGGATGGCTGACCTCCCTAAGAAGTACCAGGAACCTCCATCTTCCTTGATCATTGAGGTCCTCCCTCGCATGCAACAAACGGCACCAACGGTGACTCGGATGACAAGGTATGCAAAGTTCTATGCCTTGGTTGCCACCTTAATTGTAAGCCTTGGGTGGGTGGGCAGGTGCTCGCTTCACTCGCACAAAAGGGAAAAAGCTTTTGCATCTTGACACTCTGACACCAGTGAAGCATTTCAATTGTAATGCACCATAGTGCACTCTCCTTCTAGAGAGCTCCATGATGATATCATGAGAGTAGGAAACATAGGTCCAAGCATCACACATGCTACTCCGCACAGAGGCTGCATTATATGCAAAAAACATAGTACACAAGAAGCATGAACACAGACTTCTTAGGTGTTACAAATGCAGTCAAACTTACAGTCTATGGCTGACCAAGCCCATGTATGTTATATTAAAAAACATATACAAAAGTGTCTGATGACCAGTTGGCCTTTCACATGGACCTTGATATGGACACTAACGGTAACACACTTATAAAAAGAGGTATCAAAGTTCATACACATTTTTGGACTTAACTGATGTCTCCTTAGTACATTAAAGTAATAGCTGAATTGCATCTTCCACAAAAACAACATCATGGCAACCAAAATGCATTTAGTCTATGGATGATAGAGATGATATCCTTTTTTTTAACTATTCCCAAAAAAAAAACATTTCACTGCTTTATCATTCAATTTTTTGAGTTTTTGTTCAGGTACTAATGCATATGCCCAAAAAAAAGAACCCACAGATGCAAAACTGATGGCTTGCAACCATTCCAAGCCTCACATGGAGTGATAAAATGCAATGTGTTGGTGGAACACCTATTAAATACATATGTTGCACACATAACAACCTCTAGCTAGAAACTATGTGGTAAAGCCTACCTTTTTGTTGGAACATCAAGTTTACACTATGCTTGAGGTGGATTTGATCTACATCAAAGGCTATCGCGTCGAAAGAATATCCGTTGGAGAGTTCTTTTTCTTATGTTCTATGATTTATTGTATTTTTTTGAGAGATTTTTGATGGTTCATTTACCGTTGTAAAAGCCTTGAGCTTTACACATGTAAAGGTAGAACGATAGAGCCAAAATCCCACGAATTCTTGGTGGTTGAAGTTGCATTCAATCAAGCAATCAATCACCTAAAAGTAGATCAAACTAGATCTTCACTTTTCCTAGATTGTAGAAAAGTGAATTGATTCCCTCCAACAACCATTCCCACCTTCATTTGAATTCAAAATTCACCTGTAGAATTCATGGAACACTCCTAGAGTCTATATAAAGACTTGAAATCACTTGTACATTACATGGAAGCAATATACATACACTTGTGATCATCATTGTCTTGCTCCTTCAATTCTCTACATCATCTTCTTCGCCAACAATAATCTTGAAGAGGCTGCTGCTCTCTCCCGTGAGCTCCAAATTGAGTGCGAGATGGCGATTGGAGATATATTAGTGTCTAGTTTATGCCTATAAAGTTTCATAGCATTTGGTTCAGCAGATTGGGAGAAATCGGAGTTTTTCTGCCTGAGGGTCAATCTCTGCGTATTCCTGAAAAATAGGAAGTACCACCAGTGACTGTCTCATTCATTCCTATAGCATATTTTTCTTATTCCTTATAATTTTGTGCATTCTATACGCTCAACCCTATGTGTATCACTCCCATAAAAATATTTTTTCTAATTGTAAACATGCTGGTCGCTATGGGCATTTGAAGTTCATTGTCTCTTCCATAGATAGTAAGTTTTTTGAGCTAGTTGACCCACAAACCTATCTGTTTTGTATCGACTCATTCTCCTTGATGCACCAAAGTACATAGTGTGTTTCTTTGCACTTATCACATGCCTATAAGATCTATTTGAGTTTCCATAAGCTCAAGGGCTGGTCTTGTGCCGGTTGGCTAGACCAAACTTCGTCACTTCGAAACACATTTTTCTACCTTCTACAAGCTTCTCCAAGTTTCTTTCACTTTTGACCATACACCTCACCATCTCCATGAGAGACCTTTTCTTTCTTTCAGCAACACCATTTTTTTGACGTGTATATGATGCTCTACACTAATGTTTTATCCCACTCTCAGCTAGATATGCATTAAAATCAGATGACATGTATTTTACTCCTTAAACAAAACAAAGGATTCCCATTTTACATGTTGATAAATTTTGAGTCATAACCAAAAATTTTTTGAAGCACATAAACACTTAGGAATTTGCTTTCAATAGATACACCCATGCATGACTAGAAAAATCATCAATAAAATTTACAAAGTAAAGGTAGTTCCCAAAAGAAGGTGTTTGCATAGGACCACAAACATCACTCTAAACGAGCTGCAATTTTTGAATAACTTGAACTGAACCATCTTTTGCGAAGGAGGAATGCTACATTTTGCCCAAAATAGAGCCTTCACAGACATGTTTACAAGGTGCCTCAAGTTTTGATAGAAAGGAAATTGTGTTAGATTTCTACACACGTAGCAGACTAGCAAAATTTAGATGACCAAAACATGCAAGCCAAAGCTTTGCATATGAGGTAGCCTCATAATCTTCAACTGCACATGCTGAATCATTGACAGATTTTGCATAGTTTATGAGCTTATACAACCCATGAAATAAAATGCTAAAATCATTAATGACATCGACATTTGATAGATCATGAACTATACATCTGTCATCAACAAGTTTGACAACCATGTCGATGTTAGTTAGTGTTGAAACTGACAAAAGATTTTTCTTGGTCTTGTAACAATGGTACAAGGTTCAATAACATGCAAAGGTTTTGGTGTCTACAAATATCTCTTAACTGATTTCAAGTGAATCTTAAGTTGATTGTGTATGAACTTGGATGCTTGCGAAACTACAAACTGAATGTCCAGAGGTGTATTACAAAGTTATGCCAAGCTATGACTAAATAATGTAGTATCAAATGGTTTTGAATCGGCTTCCAATTGTAATGAAACATTGATATCCATAGGTGTTTGCATAGGCTTAGAATCTCTCGTCTCAAACCTTTCCAATAATTTCTTAATGTATTTCTATTGTGTCATGTAGATACACTCATCTCTGTACTCTCAATCCAATGTAAAATACCTAAGTCATTTACATCGAATGTACGCTTAAGTTTTCCTTTAAACAACTAAAGATCAAAATCTTTGGGACCTTTGATAATCATTTCACTTTGTAGTGCATCTTGAACACTAGCTACTTCATTCTCATCTAAATTAAGAGCTAAAATATTATGAATATCAAAATTTGTGAATAATTTACCTGGTCTATTTGTTGTTTCTTTGTTTGAATTCTGGCTCTTCTAGTGTATTCCTTTATACCACTATCCTTTGAGGTTTGATATAACCGCTCTTGTATATTCTTGAAAAGTGGTGGTATTGTTTCTTGTTCTTCAGTATCCCCTTCTTCTAGAACTCTGGCACCTTCTCTAGCTTCATAAGTCGGAACTTCAAGAGGTACTAATGATGGACTAGGTACAGATGTAGGTAATGTAGCTCTCTCTTCACCTTTATCCAGTGCATCTTTTAGGGTTTGAGAAGGTTCATCACCCCCCTTGTATGGCTAAATATAAGAACCCAAATTCCTTTTGAAAATGCATAGTCATATGCTTTTATGAAGTCTAAAATCTATTCCTTCTTATCATAAATCTGACTTTTTTCTATATATGCATTGTGTGAGTAGGATATCACCTATTTTTGGAACTTAGAACTTTTATAATTTGCTTTCAATTGCATAACCAATAAAGATGGCTTTAATGGCTTTTACATCAAGCTTACCATGATCCTTCTTCTCAATGTGAACATAAGTTGGGAACCAAAAACTTTGAAGTAACTCATATTGAGCTTCTTTCCAAAATGATAACATTTAAAGCTTTTGTGGAAATTAACCTCATGAATTTGCATATTAGATTATTGAAGTATGCAAGTTCACATCCGGAGTGGAGGGGATCAAGTTTCTCATGGAGGTGGATCTTCACTTGCATACTACCTTGAAAAAGTTACTTCATGAGATTATGTTTGAAGGAATTGAGAAAATTGTTATGTTTATTGAACATTACACAAGGGACCATTCGCATATTTTTTTATTACGAAATTTCCTTTGATTACAATGTGTAAAGATTTTGGCTCAAATAGGAATAAATTTACTATTAGGGATGAAGGATAGTGATGATATATTGAATTTTTATTTGATGTATATCGTATCTATGGCTTTGGAGCTCCAAAAGAGAATCATTGGGAAACTCAAAGCATATATATAGGTTTTTGCTTGCTAGTACAAGCACCTCAAAGTCTACTACATGTTTAGTTGAGCTTGACATGGTAGCTCTATTCAACTTTTTGAGATACAATCATTTTTTTGCATCATGGCATTTTAGTAAGTGGTCATGGCTGAAAGCAATTATGTATTCCCTATGTTGGATAATGAGGACAAGTTGGATGTTAGCAATTACCCAGTGTGGGCATATATGATGCATCATGTATTGGTTGCAAAAGGACTATGGAATATTGTGTAGAGTTTTGAAAAATGACCTACTGCACCTCCAAATGTAGTTATTGAAGGTGATGTAGATGGCCTTGAAGATGATGATCTTCAAATTCCTATTCATGCTACAATTCATGTTGCACCTACTATAGAGAAACTTTGATGGGGTGGTAGACATGATTAGGCACATGTATTGATGGCTTTGTTTGGCAAACGTGCCATTGTACCTCATATTTGCTCTTGCAAAAGAGAAAAGGATGTTTGAGATACACCTAACACCTTATGTGAGGTAAGAAATGAGGATCCTATTGCTTACCTTTGAAAACAGTCGGAGAGTGAGCAAACAAATGAAGGAGTTTTTTGAAAAAGATCAAAGATTTGAAGGAACAATTGATTTTTGTTGATGAGGTCTTGCCAGACAGTTCACTTGTGCAGACTGTTCTAAATGGTTTTCTAGATTCATAGCAAAGTTTTGCTTCTAATTTTTGGTTGATGATGAAACATGATCCAAATGCCTTAACATTTGGAGAGTTAGTCTTTGTTTTCTTGCAAGAAGATCAGTTCATGGAGAACAGGTCCATTATGCATGTGGTACATCAATCTTTCTTAGCTATTCAAAAGGGCAAAGGTAAATGGAGCTGATATACTAGTAGGCAAAAATCTACTAATTTTGCACAATCCAAAACACAAGATAAAGACGAGAAGAAATTAAAAAAAGTAGAAACTGTTTTGCAAATACCGTAAAGGAAATCATCGTTTCATAAAGGGAGTTCTAAAACTAGCTACAAAAGAGACAAAGAAAAAAGAGACTAGAGTGGTTGTTGCAGAGGCCTCTACAACCAAAATAGAGTCTGCTAATCTTGTGTAGAATGAAGAATGGGTATTTACTACTATTTGCAGTTATGACCCATCTTCTCATGAATAGTGTATGTCTCTAGTAGAATCAGATCTTTGATATATTGACGATGGGGCAACCAAATATATTACCTTGCAGTGTAGTTCCTTCAGTTCACATGAGCCTGCCCCTATAGGGAATACCATGACATGCACCGAGAACTCCTCTTCTCCAATCATGGGAGTTGGTAATTGGGGGAATTGTTGGAAACAATGTCAGAACATGTCCAAAATGCATCAAAACAATATTGCATAACAAGTTATCTTTGTAGAATCCTTTCACAAGAATGGCACGAGTGGAATGGCTAAGGTGAAAACCTTTCAAGCCTCCCACCGGCGTTCAAATTCCATTCATGGATGGTGGCAATGTGGAGGTTTGTTTGCATAGCTTTCTTGATTTGATGATTCATTGTAGCACCATTTTAGGGTACTTTTGAGATCATATGGCAATCATGGCTTTTTGCTTTTCACTAAAGCTCATCGTGGGTAGCTCAAAGTGCTATATAATAAGGGCTAGACTTATTCTCAAGTATCATCTCAAGCTACTCTCAAGTCTTGGAGGTGATCAAGTAGGAGGTCCTCTATGTGAGAAAGAGTTGCTATACTCTTGGAGGATTTGTGCTCTACATCTGGAGATATCTAGAGGATTTTGTGTCATCCAACATAGTTTGAGTGAAAAATCTATTTCTCTCATACTTGTTCATTCGCTAGTTTCGGATCTTGGTTAATCAGAATTGGAGTTTGCTGTAAAAGAGTTCTAAATTGTGCACATTCTCCATATTCACACACACACACACACACTTCATGCCTCTAAGGCACTTTGCACACAATTTCTTATATCTAGTTCTTGTTTTTGCCTAGATATAGATCTTCTCAATTGTGTCATATTCACACATTGTGATTTGACATTTGGATACAAGATAGTGTAGGTGAACATTCTAGCTTACCGTACACTTTCAAACCTGTCTATTCTCTCTCTATCTCTCACTCATCATCTTTTTGAGTATTAAGGTGTGTATGCTAAGGTTTATGTGTTGGAAGATCGTCTAACCTATGATTAATATTGTTATTGATGCCCACCCCAATTCCAATAGGAGGCTGATAGCATTACTATTTATATTGAGTGATTTTGGCAAAGTCGATTACTTTTTTGCATGCTTGAGGAGGTTCTTGAAGATACATTGCAGAGAAACTTCAAAGATGGTTTGGATATGGGTATCCAAGACAAGCTCCACACACTCAGACCTACAATGCTTTATGAAGCTATTGATTTTTCTCCTGATGCAAAGAACAAGTTTCAATCTATTACAAAGCCGACTTTTTTGCAATGACCACATCAATAACAATCTTTCATCAAGCCTAATTTTAATTTGAAGCAAAATATTACTACCTCTTCATATCCTAGTTTTCCACGAGATCCTCATTCCAATTTCTCCACAACACCCATAGCCTCATCTCTCCAACCTACCAAAGCTCCTACCCTTCAAACTTCAACAGTGGAGGATCAACCAAAGAGAGCATGTATCATCTATTGGAATTTTGTTAAACCTTGACATATTAAAGCAAAGTGCAGATTGCATCCTCTCCACATGAAACCTATTACATCATGGGTAACAAAAAGAATGTAAATTATAGTTGTTTTCTTCCTTGTATAAAGTTAGGGATGCATTCAAGGAAGTTGATATAATGTAACAAGTGAAGTCATGACATTAAAATTTGCATAGGTTCATATGTAGATGCATGAACATGTTGGAGTTTGAGGTCTATGGAAGCACGCAAACAACACAAGGAAAAAAAAGAATCTTGGAGCACAACACACAATACTGAATATATTACCAAGAGAATGTACAAAGATATATGACCCATTAGGCTTATAGGCATATATACAAGCCGGGAGAAAAAACCTCCTAAAGAGGAAAAAAAGTGCTTTGGTAGTACTAATGTGTTCACACACATCACTACCTAAATATATCAACAAATCCCCCTATGAGTGATTGGTGAACAAGGAGCTAGCACTCATGTATAAGGAAGTGCCACACAATGTGGAATCAATCCACAAAAGGAAGTAAGCCCAAAGCTTCGTGGAAAGCTTCAAACATCTCCCTAGGCAGAGCCTTTTTGAAAAGGTTTGCAATGTTCTCTTGTGTGGGCACATATGCCAAACTAATCTCTCTAGTAGAGAACCTCTCCCTAACATAATGATAGTGCACCTCAATGTGCTTAGTGTGAGCATGGAATATAGGGTTTCTCACAACTACTAGTGCGCTCTGACTGTCAGTGAAGATGGTGGTGGTTGAAGAGTGACCAACACCCAAATCAGCCATAAGGCATTTGAGCCACACGCACTCAACAATCGTTGTAAAAGATGCCCTATACTCAGCCTCACAACTAGAAGTGGCCACAATAGGTTGTTTCTTGCTCAACCAAGATATGCATGAGCTACCAAGCATGATAAAAAAACCACTAGTGGACACACGAGTGTCATAGAAACAACCCAGTTAGAGTAAAAAAAGCATGTAAATCTGGTGGTAGTGATCCCCACTTAGGATAAAACAATCCAAGTAGTGGGGAACCAGTCAAGTAACAAAAGATGTGCTTAACCACCTACCAATACTTGACACCTGGGAAATGCATACACCTGCTCATCTTTGAGACAACAAACGGAATATCTGGCCAAGTAATGCATAAGTAAATGAAGCATCCAATACCTTCTTGATAGAGAACAACATCAAATGCATCTTAAACATCATGAAGACTTAATCATAAAGATATCTCCATAGGAGTGGCAATAGGTTTTCACTCTTCAAAGCCAAAATGCTGCAATAATGTGTCAATATATTTTGTTTGAGACAAAATTATTTCATCATCAACTTGCATAAATGGAATGCCCAAATAATGATGCAAATGCCCCAAATCTCACATCTCAAATGTGACATGCAAATCAGTCTTAAAATCATCAATATGCTTCTCATGAGGACTAGTGAGCAACATGTCATCAACATAAACAACAGATCAAGATCACATCATATAAGGTGCTCTCAGTTGGACTATTATCAAAACCATGTGCAATCAAGTAGGCATGGATCCTTTCGTGGTGCTAGCTTCAAACCATATAATGCCTTTTTCACCTACACACTTTGTTTTCATGCTTTTTCTACATGACGAGGACCTGATAGAACCCCTAATCCTTGGCCAAGATTGGCTATACGATCACTCAGTGGACCTAAATCTTAGACAAGGCTCCGTACAGATTGGAACCTTAGATCAGAAGCGAGTGATAGCGCTTGACTTCCCTAACAACCCTCCGTATGAGGTATGTAACCCTAGACCGTATGAAATGCATGCGACGGAAGACCGGAAGATCTTTGGTCAGATCAGTCACGTTACGTCTACACCAACCCATGCGGGCTTGGCGATGGACAATTGTCAATCAGAAGGACGTCTCAAGATTTTCCCTTGGGCTTCCTGCAAATTAGAAGGGGCAACCGCCCAACCGCTTGGTCAAATGGACACCATCAGTGGTCAAATGGGCACAATTGCAGCACAGATGGGGACGATCAGTGGTCAGGTAGACTTCATCAGCGTCCACATGGGCAAAACACCCTGCGGTGCCCATTCTTCCACACTTACTGCAGACTAGCCTAGATTAAAAATACAAAATGGAGCACTTCCTAATGGGTAGGTTTTGCAAGTGTTGGACCTCCCTTCTTTTCCAAAGCAGAGTGTCCATCCGACCTCTCAACCTCAACCACCAAGGAGTCAACCACGATGAAGGAACCCAGATCGACGACAACATCAAACGACACAAGAAAGAAAGCCACAGTATCAGTATCACAAAGCAAGAGGCACAAGACAAATATGGGTGCCAAAAGGATAGAAAGCACTGATAGATTTCAACAACGCAGCCAATGACAAGAAGAAGTCAAGGCAGAAGCAGAATCAATATTCAACATCTCCTCGACCTTCTTCCACAAGTTCGCACATTCGGCAAATTTGGATCGCCAAGAAGTACCTAGCGAATCGACCCACACCCATGCAGATTTGGGTATCCAAATAGTGTATTATAGCTCAACCCTCAAGCCATGTAATATACACCCCTCGCAAATCTCTTCAACCCTCCATACCACCAAATCCGATCTCAACTTTTGTCCCTCAGAAGAAACATTCCACCCGCTCAGAAACTTTTAGGAAGTGGATACCAAAACGTATCCAGAAGTCTTATCCTAACCCATTGATTAAGATAACTCCCACCCCGACTAATCTACAACCTTGTAATAACTCATTCATGACTGAACCTTGTATAAATCCACACACTGTAACTCAACATCACGTGTAATAACACCTCATCAAGAAATGTATGCATCATCTGAAGCATGTAGGTGTCTAGAGACCTGCATTAGTTTTGCAACAATCATTCCATAAACCACGTCACAACACTTGGCTACACGGGTTACACATCGGTTATGGAAAGGGATTGCAGTCTCACTTTAATGGGATCATAATTAATTTCCATACTAATGTGCTAATCTTTTGTAGTAGATCTTTTCCATTAGCACGTCAATCATCATGCAAACCGAAGAAGGACCATCTGAAGCTGGAACCTGTATACCCAGGCTACTATTGATGATTTACTTGCTGAGCCCCATCCGACGGCTCCACCGCCAGAATTTCAAGGTTTCCCAGGACCCATGCCTATTGACGATCCTCCTAGAGGGTATACTGAGAAGATTCATCGCAATTCTCACTGGTTTCAAGGGCTATGGGGCCATTAGCGGACGTAGATTTCATCTTTGAGGCTAATTTGACTTTTGATGACCGTACCTGGGGCAAATATCAATTTTTCTCAAGAGAGTTCGAAGGACTACAGAACACACAAGACTTAATGCATGTGTGGGCAAGAGCCAGCTTCACAAAGTATTTCAGTGACCCTTTGCCTAAACCAAACTTCTACAGATGCTATTACTTAGTCACCACTTTGACAGCTTCTGAGAACAAGGATCTGCCCCGAACCTTTATTTTGCCATCCTTAGTGAACGATCCACCATATAAAAGATTTTATCTTTCTAAAGATTTGATTCAAGCTGCCATCAAGATTCATGGAACCCACACACCCACAGAGCGAGAAAGGTTAGTTCTAGACCCTATGAAATGTGGGGACGTTACTAAATGGGAAGAGATTTCGGCGATCACACCTGAGCTTTCAAAACCACTGCGGATATGTATGCAGCATTTTGCTTTCCTCGCTCAGGATAGATTCACAATGCCTCACAAACGCATTTGGTTCGGTTTGTATTTATCATGTATTGGACCCCAGACAGTTGATCTAGCAAGCTGGATCATTGATTAGCTCTACTTAGCACAACACAGATGGGAAAGAAAGAAGGTCATCAATGGATGTTGCACCCTCACGCGCATTGTATATATGTGTTTGGCCTATGATTTACCTATCGAGCGAGCAATGAGAAGCGAAGAGTTGAAAGCATTCAAAGGGACAACGAAGAAAGCTAGGAAGCCTAGCAAAGGACGAGCCCGAAAGTGCATGAGAGGTACTATTCCATGCCAACAGGTTCGAGAATCACCGTCACCGCAACCCTCTCCAGAAAAGTCTCCTACTGAACCCCCTGTACAACCTATTCGCATACAGTTATCAAGACCGGTCATAACGGAGGCCACCACCAGCACAGTTGCTCCTCAAGCAGCCACAGTTCCAGGACCTACCACCACTACAGCAGAAGTTCCCACCACTATTGGTGCGGAAGCTTTCTCTTTTCTAATACCTAACTTGGAAGCGGAACCCCTAGACACAACGTTTGATTTCAAAATGCAAGATGCTTTCTCCAGTGAATTTCAGTTCTCAGAAGGACAAATATTTTCTCAAGAATATGAACGGCCAAGCTACCCGACCACACCCCGAGACCAACCACAAGGACAAGTCGGGTCTAGCTCTGAAGAGGTAAGAATAGAGACAGATGAAGATGATGGCGATGACGAAGCCAGCCAGGGCACTCATGAATCCCAAGAACATGTGTAGATAGATGAACAAGGACAGCACATGTACACCCAAGGTGATACGAGTACGCATGAAGATGAAACCTTTGAAGCAGCAGCTTATACGCTAGCCATCAAAAAATTGTATCGCACCATGGAGAAAGTTTGGGCGTGCAAGAAATTGACTGAGGAAGAGATTCAAGCACTTATAGAACAGGAACTTGTCTCAGGCGGACTCGAAGAAGTATACATCAGAGGCTTCTGAGAACTTGTCAAATCAGTGGGATCCACAAAAGCCTTACGATATTTGCAGAGGAAACCGTTATCGCAATATGACCCTCGCAGATTCCGTCTACTAACCAAACCTGGTGAATACATTCGGGTACCCACTGGTGGTCAATCTTCAGAATAGGCCAGGGAAGCACGTCTCGTCCCTGAAGGCTCATTGGCAGAAGACACCATTATCGTCGACTCCCCACCCCGTACTAGTGTTGTACATACCACCACCGTTGTCGAAGTACATACCACCCCAACCGCTCCTCCTTCACCTCCCATCCATCCAGTCTCCCCCATACACCCTCCTTCTCCCAGAACATCCACCTCCTTCCACGGCGAAGTAGCAGAAGCCCTTGTAACATCCATTCCTCTCACCATGTCCACACCCACCCAACCTAGTTTTCCCCCTTGGACATCCACTCTTCTATCTAGTCCATTCCTCCATCCATCTTTCCCGTCCTTTCCTGCACCCCCGAGACCACTATTTCCATTTCTAACCCCGATGACTTTTTCCCCTGTATCACCTCCCCGACCCACCGTCATTCCTCTTCCCCCTTTCCACCAAGGAACATTAGAAAACCCCTCTGTAAATTACTCTTCAACCTTTGTAAACCCTATATTTACACCCACACAAGCACCCACGATCACGCCATTATTCACAGTCACCGCACTGGACACCACATCCAGCGACATGGATATATCACCACCCACTGCACCACCACTCACTTCATTCATGGCACCACCATATTTGGGCACCTCAAGTTTCTCCACGGTCACCACAGCATCCATTTTCCCACCCCCATTCCCCATTCCCTTTGCATCTACACCTACTGCATCTTCACTTAGCACACCATTAATATTATCACCCACTGTAGATAATGCATTTTGACAAATGCTCACCTGTATGAATCAAGTAAGAGATGAGTTCACATCTCATGGAACTAATTATCAGCAGCTGCAGAAGACAACGAATGACTTACAGTCGCAGCTCAATTCACTATCCATCGAGAATGCCTCATTGAATACCTGCTACCAAGAGCTACGAGAGGCATATCATAAACTAGAATTAGAAAGTGAAGCAAAGATGAAAGAGGCTGTCACGGATATCGACAACTTATTAAGGGCACAGACTATTCGCAATGCAACACTCACTAGGAACATGGGCTTACTCAGACGACACCTGGCAACAGCGAAAGAAGAGAACCAGCGCTTACAAGAACAGAACAGAGAAAATTTAGAAGCCACCCTGGATCAACCAGACCGACCATTGAGCCCCAGCCGCTTCAAGGCCCTGCCCTCAGAATCTATGAAAATGTTGTTAGAAGATTATGTCAGATTGTTAGATGAATACGGCAACATGAACGAGGAGTTTCAGAAGCTCAAGGAGGAACACAGGACGCTCCAGCTAAGAGCACCGGTACAACAAGGACTACCAGCCCCTGCAGACCTATCTCCTGACATCCTAGAGGAAGTCAATGCATTACGGGCCCATGTATCAACGCTTCAATCATAGATAGCAGTATATGAAGCACCACCAAGGCCAGACTCCCCACCAGAGCTCCCAGCTGATGAAGAAACTGTAACTATTCTGGTGGAGGAAACTTTTGAAGAGGCCTATGAACCCCAACCCATCCCAGGCGGATGAGTCACGGCCGAAGGCCAGACGACTTACAAACTTCCAACTCCCACATGGATGAACACGATAGAAGAACTGGGAAAAACCCACTCAGCACGGGTAGAAGCGCAGCTTCACGCGATGGCAATGATTGAAGAACGCATTTTACAGTCCCCATACTTTGCTCATTTGGCCCCTCGCAGATACATATCAGGGCATGTGCTACAGTATAAACCTTATTTTATATTAATGGCGGAATATCAGTTGGCCATAGAGAAAGAGACAGGCAAGAAACCCTCTCCCGCTACTCAATTTGAGCCTGACGATTTGCCAACAGACGTGCAGCAAGGAGAAATCTATCAACCAAAATGGCGCAAGGATCTCTTACAGAAATATCCTGAGATGATGAGTACATGGGCCAAGGCACCACTACACTTAAAATACAACCCATGTTGGGGACCAATGCCACGTCGCCGTTCTTGGAAGGCATTTGCGATTAAGATACAAAACAACAAGCAATGCCAGGATTGGCTAAACTACCCATACTTCACTCCACCCACAGGACCACCTACAGTCGGATACATGATGGCAACGATTCGTCACTGGCTCCCTCGCTTGAAACACATGGACGATATAGCAGCGCACATGATTGTCAAGATATTTGACATGATGCAGATGGTTTTTAAAGTCTTCAGACGCGTCAAGGCACCTCATGTAAACACCCCGGGCTTTGAGCATGGCAATCTAGATCTTGCACATGATATGAGTACAACGCCATCGCTTCGGGTGTGTTATGCCTGGCATTGCAGAATCAAATACCTACCGGCATGCTACAAGCAGACCTTTGAAGAAATATTCAAACTGGTTTCTGGGAATACCATTCCGAAGTGTTCATCAGCAGGCCCACACATTTGCTTCAATTATTCGCCTGTGAACAGATGGTATATTCCACGCATTATCGACTCCCACCAGCAGATGAACCACAGCCCATTGATTGGGAGAAACTCGAGGCAGATCTGGCCTGAGGAATTCGCATATCAGAACACACCCTCGCTCAAGAACTACTCCAGAATTACATCCGACAGATCTCACAACAAGGTTCTGTCGAGGACGACAGAAGTGAGAGGGAGGGGGGTGTTGGCAGTAGCCAGAGGCATAGAAGACGCGGAAGCATGTAAAGATAGAGCAAGGAGTCATTCGAATCAATTTTTCAAAGATTTATATTTTATAAATACTTTTCAAAACCTCCAACAGTGATTTTCATCACTTTTGTACCATATGTAACATAGAAAAACCCTTTTTTGTAATTCATAGCTCCCTTTTGTGCAAGCCGAGGAGTCCTCAAGCTTGAGGAGCTTAGGTAGAATGATCGTACTAATTTTGGTTATGTTTAGACACCGTTTACCCTTTCAAATAGCACTTAGGACCTATTTTTTAACTATGCCGGTCACTAGATGTGAAACCGGTCAAAACTAGTCTAGAATCTATAAAAAGAGCTAGAGAGCTCATTTTTGAGGTTGGTGAGTGTGAGCTTAGATCTATTTTGAGCTTGTAATTGAGATCTTGAGCAATAGAGTTGATTTCTCACCTTCCATTGTGTCTTGCTTGTCTCTTTGTTGTGTGTGTGCATGTGTGTGTGCATTTCTATGCTTCTCACCTTCACTCCCACTTCATCTCACATTCACGATCTTCATATCACTCCTATATCTTACGCGGATTGACATTAAGGAGGTGGAGCTTCTTAACGTGGTTCTCACCATTGTGCTAGAGCAACATCCATTGCTTCCGCTTCAATGATGGAATCTTAACGGATGGCACCTCTCCTCTGCCAAAAATAGTGGCTCTTACAATAGAACCATAGAAATTACTCCTAGCCATGTGAGCACCTAAATGTTGCATGCATGGATGCTAGACCCCATACCTACTCATACTCGTTCCCAGAGATTGCATTTCACCTTCCTTGTCTGATGGAACAACTTCATTGATGGTAGTTTTCTCTTGCAACTGACGAAGTCTTGCGGACCTTCTGTGCTCCACTAGCATAGACTCCATAGACTCGCCACCTTGTGGAGTACATGAGGAATAATGACATTTACTATCGATGTTCCAGCCATGATACCTAGTGGGCCACCACATGAGTAGTGATCGTATGTCTAGCAAATTGAAATTTTATGAATTTATTTTCTTGCTATTTAAAACGCTTTTGAAATAGCTTAAAAGTGACGGGCTTAAAACTGATAAATACTTCTAAAAGGTGTTCACATTAACATGCTTTTACCCGCAACCAAAGAAAAGTGTAGCTAATTATGTGACCAAGATGAAGGATGTGGTTGACTACCTTCTAAGCATTGGAGAGGAGATAGAAGAAGAACATATAGTAAGGTAGATCATAAATGGCATCAAAGCTAATGCTATTGTGTAGCAAAAGACAATACACTCTGCCCAATAAGAAAACAAATACAAGTGACATGTACTCTAGTGGTTTCCAATTTAGTGTTTAGATAACCAACAACCAAAACATGATATCAGGGATGTTATAATTGACCAAACACACATGCCATGTGCTCCATGAAGAGCTATGTAAATCAAATGGATTTACTCCATCCATAGCTAGACGTAGATGACAGTTCTAAGGCACACTAGCAAACTTTGGCCATCTGTAGACCTGCTCTTTACATGCCATGACATTAACTAATCTATGGATTTGCATCTGAACATGCTCTTAATACTTGGAATGATAGGAAAGTGGCGAAGAACCTTTGCAGGGATTGCTTCGCCCACAAGGTCTTCTCTAAACCTATTTGCTCCACACTTTGGGCATATGTCGAGATGCTCATACTCATTATGAATGATAATGCAATCATTCAGACAAGCATCAATCTTGGTTTAGTCCATTCCAATGGATTGTAAAAGTTTTTTGGCATATCCACGTGTTGGAATCATGTCATTTCCATCTGGCAGAAACTAATCTTTAAGAAGCTTGGGATAAGCAATTAGAACGATATTCTTAAATAAAGTTATTTTGATGTAGCAATGAAAGTTTATTTCAAATCCACTTACCTAAACAATTCTAAGACACTACTATCTGACCATCCATAAATGGATTGAAGATTGAGCATCGCAAGCGATGCACATAGTACAAATATCTTTACTCTAGGAATTGAACTCATGACCTATCGGCTAGAAGTATGATGGGCTAACCACTTGCCCCAATAGCCATGGTTGAGGATTACTTCCTAATCCTCCCTCTTAGGGTGTGGTTCAACCATCTCCTGCCTGTCATCTCTTGAGTCGAACACTCTCTTCCCCTTTTAGAGATCATTTTTCTCAATGATCAGAGTTAAAGATCTATCATCTTCTTAATCCTATGCATATATGCAAGAATATTGGTTATTCATCTTCTTGGATTAAAATCATCAAGAAATGAGTTAAAGCAGCAACACTCAAAACCAAAGTTTTGGCCAATTTTTGATAGAAATCGAGAAGAAACAACTTATGCGCCTACTCCTTGGATATTTACAACAAAGAAGATACAAACTATCAACAATATGATTCAATCCATTTGAACACCTACAAGCTATGGACCATCTTTTCAACACATGTTTACTATGGATGATAGGAGCATATCTTGGTTAGAGACACAATATGATTGGCATAACTTTCTGAATCACATTCTACCTCTGATTATCAGTGGATGTACAACGAAAGGAGTACGGAACATGATCTATTGTCTTGGGTCACTTATAAGGTAACTATCATACTTTATATTTAATATATATGACTATTTGTTCTCTTTTATTTACGAAATAATTTTTTTATAATTTAATTTATGATAATTATAGGTGAATTATATCAAAAGACATTTACAAAGACTCGATCCCACAAAAGAAATGTGAATGTAGGGAGCTACTATGTTTGATGGAGAAAGAGCTTCCAACATCATTTTTTGATATTCACGTTCATTTATTAGTCCATCTTGTGGATTAAGTAGAGATTGTAGGTGTTGTAAACACTTGATGGATGTTTTGGGTCTAGTGATTTATGCAAATATTAAAAGGTTATGTGGAACAAAGAGCAAAATTAGAAGGATTTATGGCAAAGGGATGGATGCTTGAGGAGTGCATGTATTATGTTAGTGAATACCTTGAAAGAGTTCATGAAGAAGCTCCATGTGCATGGACCAACAAGTCTTCTTCAAAATTAATAGATGAGGTATTATCATGTAAGGGAGTTCCATTTCAATTTAGGTTGTAAGAAAAAGTGACGTTTCTACTTTTGTATCATATAATAGCGAATGCAAGCAAGCCTTCATTAGCGAGTATGAACATGAACTTCAAAATCTCAGAAGTAAAAGATGGAGAAGAAAAAGATATATATGTAATCTCGATGGTAATGAGAATACAAATATATCTTCTTTCACGGATTGGTGATATACTCGTATGCAGCGAGCCAGTGCAACATTAATGAAAAAATGGGCCCTCCTTGGGCATTTTAGATTGAGGACTAATAAGTCATGGACCAATGAGAAGAGTGTGATGGATAGACTTTAGTCTCTTAATCACATAGGCTAGGCATAGGATTCTCTGGTTTTTGTGTAGTGAAAGAGGAGAAAACCACTAAGGATTTTTGGTTTTAGATATGTGAATGGTTTTAAATGGATTAGAAATGAGGAAGAGCCCTTGGATTAACTTGAGGATCCAAAGGTCGAGGTTGAATGTGAAAAGTCAAGGCAAGATTGAACAATAGCCCTTAGATTTGTGTACTTGTCAAGGGCTAAGATCATGTTGTTCTTAAAAAATGCACTAAGAGTTGTACACCATTCGATTAGACCCTCCATCCGATAGCAGATCTTCAATATTTTGAATCTTGGGCACATTTTCATATAGACCATAAGATCTTGTTTAAATCCAATGGCTCATGATGAAGTAATGATTACAAAAAGTGCCTTTTTCCCTACACTGTACGATCTTCTTGCTCATCCAATGACTCAAAAACACTGCACCCTTTGAACCAGCCCCATATGCACTCCATCGTTGTATATACCAATATCCAAGGGCCCAAAAGCTTGCAGAGAGTAACCAAAGGCTCATCATGAAAATTTTGAAACTCTTACACGTATCAGGTCCTTAATTTAAGGCAAGCACGAATTTTCTCCTAGTGTTTAGCACCTTTAAATTGTGAACACACGATGGAAGCATCTAAAGGCCTTGGAAAATTTCTTTAGAAATTTCAGCATAATATTTCATCAAATATTTTTTTATTCAATAATACCACTAGTGGTTTTCTATATGCCCTTAACCTCCTAGATTAAGCATGTTAACTCCTAAAAAATAGGAATCCTTACAAGGCCCATGTAGGGTTCACATGTTTCCTAATAGAGGAAGTTAATGATACGTTGTGAAAGAACATAATTTAATTTTTATAATATTCTATTTTTTTCACATATATGTATATTAGTTTTTCTTTAATAATTTTATTTTCATTGTAAGCTTGAATGTCCACAAATATGTGGGCTTTTGGACAAGATATTAGAATCAAAATGATTGATTCTTTACATAAAATAGAGGATTCTAGCATTGTTGCTTCTTTCAAGCAACTATCATGTGCTAGCTCAAAAGATATAAACCTTATGGATAACAAACTTGGATACATAGGAACCGTTGTTGGTATCTACAAAATATTGTTTTGTACGTTCAAACAGATACAAAAAGTTTTTATTTTTTATGATATAGTTTACTATTTTTTTAAGCACATAATAATGAATTTTTATTTTTTTATAAATTATTTTGAAGATTTAGAGCTGAGTATAAAGGTAGTAATTCCACATTCAGAAGGAATTATCTTAGTTTTACCCAATTGATTCTTCAAAAATAATGTGATTAACTAGAGAACCATATATACTTCCTAAGCATACTGAACAAGCTATAAAAACCCTGATGCTCATCCTTGGTGGCAAGTCATTCATTTTCAACCTAGAGGTTGATCATTGTTTGAACACTTTATTGTTACAAAGATCGAAGAAAGTCATGTTGATGATTAATCATCAGATATTGATATATATGTTAGATATGCTCAATACTCCACCCTCAAGTGAACACAAATGATCCATGGTGCTCTAAGTTGTAAGGCTCCCATTATGAGGAGAAGCCATTGTGAGAGCCTGGACATTTGTGGAACCCTAACTTCCAAGTTAGATGAGGTCTATGTGTGACTGTTGATGGTTATAGATGATCTGTGTGAGCCTAGCCATTAGGTTAGGTAGGGCATAAACTTTCGGCCCATTGGGTTGTCATTCAAGGCAAAAACAAAGGCCCTATGGTGTCGCACGATTTCCCCATAGAACCTTAATGGGGGGAGTGCAGAGGGGGATTGTCCCCATCTGCGGGGTCTAGGGGGGCCTATCCTATTAGCTCGTAAGGCCGAGATGGTAGGACTTTTGATCGTGGAGATATTGTCAGATTGTATATTTTGTCGACTATTGAGTATCTCCCGATTGCATTTATTCTTACCGACTTCTCTTGTAAAGGCTATATAAGCATAGCCCAGGTTGACCTTTACATAGCATTGTGCACTAGTAAGCCCTTCATCTAGATTCTATCTAGATTGCCATCTAAGCTCCACATTGGGAGCACACTGGTGGACAACACCCTCGTTGTAACTACATTATGCTCGACAATCTAAGAATTTGAGTTCTCTATCTCAGTCTACATCTGTTTGTTGTTACCCTTTGGAGTTGTCCTCTCCAATCATTTTAGCATAAAGGATCAAGTACACATCTTTAAATTGTCAATCCGGGAAGTATGCAAAGACCATAGCCCCTTCTAGTTAATGGAATCCAAGAATAAGAGAAAACTGACTGTTTTTCTGAGAAATTATGAAGATGAAGAGAAATATCTAGGGTTTTGATTATCTTGAGCTAAACAACAGTATTTTCAATGATCTTGGTGCCTAAAGTGTGCCATTTTCTCAGCAAAACACGATTATAAAGTCAAATCTCAAAAAAAAAATACATGTATCACACACACGAGACAATCGTGATTTTGTGAAATTTGATAATTTCCATCTCCAGCTCTATTCTTCAGCACTTTTGCACTCAATAATCTAAGAATCACCTCTCTTCATACACATTAATCAGAAATACACAACTGAAGCTCACAAATTCCATGGATTGCACATAAAATAGACTCAACAAATCAAAGAAAATCACATGAGAGTAGAAAACACGATTTTCTGCAGGAGAGCTCTTCACATTACTTGGATAGCAAAAATAATACAACCAACCCTCTCAAAATAGAGGAAATTATCTTTTATACATTTTCAAGTGTCCCTTTTCACACTTGAATTTTGGTCCTTTTCCCTTCTAATCTAAAAATATGCTATCAAAGAGCTTCCAAAAATTCTAGAAAAAATACATATGATTCTGATTTACATGAGGAAGACTCTTCCTCATTTTTACATCATTTGCATAAATATTTCTACAATTTTTTGACATTTTACAAATATTTCTCTTCAAAAAATGCTTCTTCTAACATTCTTCCCCTCCTAGTCTTTTTAGCTCTTGACAAAAAATACTCTTGCAGATAAATAGTGGAGCTTCCTTTACTTTTTTTTTCTTTGATACACCTGTGACAATAGGTCATGACTTTTTCTTTTTGGATGTTCAAGTTATTCACCATCTCAAACAATGCTTTTCTCCATTGTACAACTGCTTCTGGTTTATCTATCACATCTTTCTTTAGGTATTCTGTATATGTTGCTTCATAGGCTGTGAGTCTGGATTTTGTAACTACTGATAGATTTCCAAAAATTTCTGATTCTCTTTCAAAAAATCCATAATCAAAACCATCCTTAAAAATTTGAAGATAGTGACTACCCAAAAATACTGTCCTACTATAATAGGCCATTAAACAAATTCTGTCTGGGGTTTCACTAAGGTCAAAAAGTAATGCATAAGTTGGTGAATTGAAACCAATGTAATTGAGGGTTCTAACATCTGTATCTGTAAAAGTTTCTATACATGCCAATATGATTCTCTTCATCCTGATCAATAGAATGCAAGCTAGATCATTAACATCTTTATGTGTACATATGACAGACTCTACTGTGTCAACCATATATTTCTTTGTTGGCCATGTTCCTGCTTTAGGTCCTGCTATCTTTGGAAAGTTCAACCATTTTGCTGGAATCTGTCTTGCATTTCTTCTTTCCCAAAACAGAGTCCATTCCTTCTTCTTGCTACTAGACAATAGGCTGGATTGATCTTCAACTGAATAGGTGCCTCTTTCCATATTTTCCTGCATTCTTTGTTAGCATCTAACCACCTTTTTCTCCATTTAGGATTGGCTTTTTCAAATAATTCCTTAGTTACATTGATATCCTCTTCATATTCCAAATACTTGTTTGATGACAATCCTACCCGTGCAAGCTGGTAATTTTTAATACTTTCAATAATCATGCAAAAAGGTATACCTAGGCTATCTGCTGCCCAATGGTGTTGGTCTGGGTTTATTCCTTTACTGAGAGCAAAATTCACAATTTGTTCTTCATATTTATTATGCATTTTTTTGATGAATTCCATTCTAGATTCCCTATCTGTTAAAAGCTTCTGAACAAACTCATCTGAGTACTCCTCAACTGCTGC
This sequence comes from Ceratopteris richardii, assembly GCA_020310875.1. Classification (NCBI taxonomy): domain Eukaryota; kingdom Viridiplantae; phylum Streptophyta; class Polypodiopsida; order Polypodiales; family Pteridaceae; genus Ceratopteris; species Ceratopteris richardii. The sequence goes on from CM035435.1 coordinate 73,588,590, forward strand.
TTTGTTTTCTTGTTCATCAAAGTGTTGAGTTCTATTATCATCTTCCCCTTCATACTCTTCTGCTTGTGTAGTCTCTACCTGCTCTTCAACCTGGCTGTGTGGATTTTCTAATTTTTTCTATAGCTCTTCCACCATCAACATTAAGCTTCTATTCTGAGATGTCCACAACTCCCTTTCTGATTTCCACTCACTTCTTTGTTTTTCTATACTCAACTACCAATCACTTCTCTCTTTTTCTATATCCAAATGTAGTTTATTATACCCTCTCATTGAACTGGAAGCATGTACACTGGCTTGCTTTTCCAACTCCTTGGCTTCCTTCAGCTCTACTTGTAATCTTAGAATTTCCTTGTTCAATTCCTTCCTCTCATCCTGTGTTACTTGTACAATCTTGCTTTCTTCTTTTATTTGGCCTTCTTCCATCAATAACCTGTTTATTTCTTCATTTGCTTTGACCATAATTTGATATGAGCTTTGAAGTGTTCTATATCTTCCTTCTATTTTCTTAAGCTCCATTTCCATTTTGCTACTATGCTCTATCTGCTTTGCACATTTTTCTTCAAGAACTTTAATTTTGTTTTGTTTTTGAACCTCCAATTCTTCGAATGAAATTATCTTTTCGGTCAAATCCTCATTTCTTTCTTGGACAATCTTCAACTGTTCCTCTAATTTTTCCTTTTCTTTCTTTTGCTCAGTAATGTTCTACTACCTTTCACAAACTCTGATTTAACCACCATTCCTAATATTATCATGTTTCTACTTGATGGTCTAAACTGCTCTATATTGCTCATGATCACTTTACAAGCAGATCTAATATCTTTGGGTATCCTCTCTAACCCAGCTTCTAACTCTACTTGCTTTACTTCGATCTGCTTTTCATCTTTGAAGTCATTCTCTTCTTCATCTTCTTCCTCATATTCTATGACCTCATTCTTTTGCTCTTCATAACCCTTTTTTTCTTTCATTTCTTCCTTGTCTGCAGCATCTTCCTCATACTCTAATGTTTGATCCTCTTCCTTCTCATGTTTTGATATTTCTTTACTTATCTCTATCTCTTCTGCCTTCTTTTCCTTCATTCCTTGTTGTTTCTCTTCAAGGACCTGTCCTTCCTTTTCCTGTACTATATTATCCTAAGTTGAAGTTGATTCAATCTCTGTAGAGAGCTTTATCTGATCATTGATTATCTGCTCCTTTTGCCCCTGCTCTTGCTCATCTATATCCATAAGGTCTAGTTCTTCTTCTTTTTCTATAGTTGTAAACTCCTCATTATGATTCAGATCATAAAGTATATCTTCTATGTTTTGATTTATTTCCTTTTCTGTATCCCCTTCTTGACCTCTTTGGAATCCAACTTTCTTAGTACTTCCTTAGTTTCCTCAATTTGATTTTTTTCTTCTTTCTTGTGCACTGAGCTGCATATCTGAGCTTCCTTTTTTGCTTCTAGCTTTTTCTCATTAAATTTGAGATAGGTTTGCTGTGATGGTTTTGTCCATTCTGCTTTAAACCCTGAGTCCACCAATCCACTACTGAACTCTTTTCTTGCTTCAACCTCTTCTTCCATCATCACTGCTTTACCTTTAGTATCCTCTTTTCTTTTCTAGGATTAACCTATTTTGCTGCTTCTTCCTGGACCTGTTTCTCTTATGACTTCTCACTCAAATCTTCTGGTGTTTTACTTTTTTTAGAGACTTGGACTGTCACAATTGGTGTGCTAGGTACTGATAAATTCAAACTTTTCAACAGAAAATTTTCAATGTCACTCTCTGAACATGAAGAAAACTGTGAAGAACCAGCTATCCCTGATTTGTCCATTCTTGGTTCTTCTATAACAATGGATTCCTCATGCTTCTTTTCTTCTGTTGACAATTTTCCTGTCTCCATCCTTTGTACAGGTTCTACTGCTTTTCCCTTATTTTTCTTTGTCAACTTCTTTTTTTGCACATGTTTCTTTTGAACCTTCTTCTTCACTACTATTGTGGTCCTAGTTTCAAGAGGACCTTGTAACTCTTTGAAATAGGCCAACAATTCTACCTCCTTTTTCACAAACACTTCTTCAATTTCTGCAGCCATCATCTGATCATGCAACTCTTCATAATGTTCCACTCTTGTATCCAGTCAGTTGCTTTACATGAATAGTCTTCCAACATTTTTTGATGTTGTGATTCATATATTGCCCTTTTATTGTTTCCTTGAGCTAGATAAGAATACAACTGTTCCTTACTTGTTTGAGGCGGATGAGGTTCATTTGAAGACTGAACTTCCTTTTGAGCAGCTTCATGCTCTTCCTTTGTTGCTTCCACCTGTTCCAATTCTACCTTCCTGGGATCCAATCTTCTCTTCTTTAAAGGAATGACTTCTTCTAAGACTCAATTCCTGACATTAAACTTCTGAAGTATTGAGCTTCTAGAGCCAATTTTAATTGATCCTCCATCCCTAAAATATGATATATGATCCTTGTTAAGAATTGTGCTCCATTCATGAACTTCTTTTGCTCCCAGTGTTTGGCTACTTCCTCCAATTGTTCATGTATGTATGGAGTTACATCCATCACACCAAAAGGTTTGGTTATGTCCTTACTATTGAACATGATCAATGTCACTGGTTTGTGTGGCATGGTCTATCTAGGCAATTTTGGAAAACAAAAGTATTTAAGGAACATTCTGATTGCAAATTCTTCATTCTCTCTTCCTTTGAAATCAGTGAATTTGGAATATCCTGCATAGGTTGCTTTATTCTTCTTGACAAAACTGTTGTCCAGCTTAGTTCCCATGGAATAGAACTGGAGGGCTGCCCTGATATGCTCTGCCTTTATAGTAATATTCACTTCTTTGTTTTCTTTGTCCTTGACAGAACACCTGAAATATGCATCATTGCCCTTTCCAACCTCTAGTAGACTATTCATCACCTGTGCTACTCTTTCAAAATCTATGAAAAATAAAGGTTCATCCAACAGTCTGTGTAATCCTACTGCTTTCCATCTTTTGTAGTTGACTACAATTTTTTGAAATTTATAAAATTCTTGGAACAACATTGTATATTTATGGCCCCCAACTCCTACTGTAAAAATGTGTTGTCCCATGATATTAAAGGTTTCCTTTAATTCCTTCACTATCTTCTCTGCTTCTGGGATTTCCTATTCTTCATCTGACTCCAGCTCCACTTTTTCTACTGCAACTTCATTGTCCAAGAACCAATGTCCTCTAGAAAAAGTTACTAAGTCTGCTTTGAAGTCATGCATTGGTAGTTCCTTTGGATTCACCATTCTAGAGGAAATATAACATCACAAAAAAGGAAACTCCACCCACATGAGTCACAAGAAACAACAATAAAATCACATTTGTCTTGAGATATAAATGAAAAAGAATGAAAATAAAATCTGAGATGAATCCTGACTTCTTTATTTGTGTCACAGAAAAAAACTCAATTGAAGTGATCATCACATATGTAGCAAGATGTCTAGTGCTCTCTTTCCTTTTAACAACTCTTTTTTTATATATTTTTTTAGCAATAAAAAGAAAAAAATGAAGAAAAGAAAAAATGAATGAAAAATAGAAACTTGCTAAATTACACTCTATATCTTGCTTGTGCAATATAAGTTATATAAACAAAAATGAATTAGAAAAGAATTGATAATTTTTTCTCTCTTTTTTTTCTTTTTTCTTTTTCTTTTTTCTTCTTTTTTGTCTATTATTTTTCTCTTTTTTTTTTCCTCTTTTTCTTTTTGTTTTCTTCTTTCTCTTCTTTTTTTTTTAAATAATAATTTACTCCACTTTCTCTCTCTTCCCCTCCTATTTCTTTTCTTAGAAAGAGGATGAGGTAGAGTCAATGGAAATAATTTCCATGATGTCATAGTTTCCTTCTTGTAACATTCTGATTTTTTTTTTCAAGAATTCAATGTGTGCATTAGATGATCATTATGCTTTTTCTTTTATCTGTAACTCTTCATACTTTTGAGCTATTTTAGTATCTTAATGCTTGTTTTCTTCCATTGAATCAGATCTAATTTTTTTACCCAGTAATACTTGATTCCTGTTGACTTTGTTCTAGGACTAACACAATCTTCTTTTGATGAACTGTTCTTGGAAGTTTTTGGCTTCCATATCCATTTAGTTCTGGAAAATTGTTTTGATGAGCAGTGCTTATGTGTACTTTGTTTCCACATTTTTTCTGTCTTGATGCCTAGATGTTTCTGATCATTCCACACTTTCCACCTTTCTCCTGCCTTTTCAACACCTTTTGTTTCTTCAATTTCCTCCTATTGTTGATTGAAGTAGATTTGGTCATGAAGAAGTGGTGTTTGTGATTTCTTTGTAGCTTCTAGTGAAAAAGTAAATCCCTCCAATTCTGAGTTATAGATATCCTGTTGGTTTTCCATATTATTTTCTTGCCCTAAATCTTTTTCTTGTAAATTTCCTATTACTGGCTCTATCTCCTTCCCCCTTAAATCTTGTTTAGAAGGTGTGAACAATTTATTACCAGATCTCAAAATCATCCAACTAATTCACGATTCTGTGAAGAGAATCGTGTTTTCCACGATTCTATGAATAGAATCGTCTTTTCTATGGTTTTGAGAAAATTCTAGATTTTCTCACGATTCTGTGAAAAAGGATTGTCTTTTTCACTATTCTTTGGATATTCTAAATTTTCCATGATTCTGTGAATGAAATCGTGTTTTTTCACGATTTTGTGGATAGAATCGTGTTTTTCACGATTCTGTGAAAATAATCATGATTTCCACGATCCTGTGAAGGAAGTCATGTTTTTCCACGATTCTGTGAAGGCAATTGTGATTTCCATGAAGTCGTGTTTTTTTCCGGATTCTGTGAAGACGATCGTGATTTCCACGATCCTGTGCAGACAATCATGATTTTCACGATTCTGTGAATAGAATCATGATTTTCACGATTCTGTGAAGGCAATCCTGATTTCCACGATCCTATGAAGACAATCGTGATTTTCACGATTCTGTGAATAGGATCATGATTTTCACAATTCTGTGAAGGGAATCGTGTTTCTCATGATTCTGTGGATAGAGTCCCGATTTTCACGATTTTGTGAAGGGAATCGTGATTTTCACGATCTTGTGAAGGAAGTCGTGATTTTCACGATTCTGTGGATAAGATCGTGATTTTCACGATTCTGTGAAGGCAATCCTGATTTTCACGATTTTGTTCCCAGACAATCATGATTGCTCACAATCGTTAAAAACACGATTTTCTTATGAAAATTGCGTTTTGGGAATCATGATTTTGTGTTTAATTTAGAGGATCATGATTTTATGTTTGATTACAGAATCGCGATTCGGAGTAGATTTTCTAATTTTTTCTGGTTCTTGATTTTTAAGTTTTTGTTTCTCAAATAGAATCGCATTATTAAAATTTCAACATGTAATAAAAAAGTTTTAGCAAAGATATTATTTTTTCTCAAGAAAAAACAAAAATCTGAAAAATCGTGATTCCGTGTTATTTTACAATTTTCTGTGTTTTTGTGCTCTTATCATCATGTGAAAACTTGAAATCATGCAAAGATTTATTGGAAGACCATTACCTTGCTTACTTGATCAAGAAAAATCCAAAAACTTGTAGTTGCAAGAAGTCACGATTCTGTCAAGTTCTCTCACTCACTCTAATGAGCCTTTTTTATGAGATTCCATGCTTTTATAGCCTTCAGACAATCGCGATTTTGTGTGAATTTTTCAGAATTTTCACTTTTCACTGTATGATCCTTATCCCTTAACAATTTTGTGGTTTTGATTCACAATTCTTATCTTTTCAACAAAATGTACTCCCTTTATCCTACTGATGAAAATCGCGATTCTGTACCCAATTCTCAATTTAATCACGTGATGCTCAATTCTTATTGATATCTTGAAATTTGATTTTCTTTACTCCCTCAACTTTATGAAACCTCTTACAATCACTTACCTCAATACCCAAAAGTACAAAATAAATCAAATTCTTTTTCTTACAAAAAATCATGATCCTATGAAGAGAATCGTGTTTTTTTTTAACTTCCAACTTTTGCACTTTTTGACTTTTCTTTCCACCTAGTCCCTTTCAGTGTTCTTCACCAACTCCATATCACTTGTCACCTGCAATTATACACCATCAAACTCATTTAAAAAGTCTTTTTGAAAAATTTAAACAACAACTTCCACTCTAGATATTTTTTATTTTCTTTCAATTTTCAGATTTTTTTTTCACTTTTTCTCCTCCACTTTCAACAACAATCCTCCAGTCCAACTTCCTAAGAAAAAAGGAAATTTGTTTGAATTTTTTAATGGATTTTATGAATTTTTTAGTATTTTGTCCTAAATCAAGGTATACACTTCACTTAGGGTTTCCTTGTTTCAAGATCCATTGATCTTTTGTTTCATGATTGGTTATACTCTTTTATGCTTACACTCTAATCAGTTTAGAAGTAGAGCTTTCCAAGAAAATTTGTGCTAAGAAGTACAAGTATCAATTCATGCAAAGATAAACTCAAACATTTTTTCTTTTCAAGATGCAAATATATCTTCTCTCAAGATTATTGCTTTGCCTTGGCTAAACAAATGGATCTTATCTATTTGCATATAGCTACTTTACTTGACTTTCCTCAATGCAATCATGTCATCTTTTCCAAGATTAACAAATTTGCTTGGTACTTGGTCAAAAAGCACTCTACAAATGCAAAGATAGTCACATTTTACCTTCCCTTCAACAATCTTGATTCAATTTTTTCACACACCTGTACTTTACTCTTAAAAAATGATATGAGCAACTATCAATTTGCAAGAATTTCCCAACTTCTTTATCTCAAAAGGTTAATTCTTACTTTCTTTTCCCAAAAGACAAGCAAAGAAACCTACCTTTTCATGTTTCCTTTCTTAATTAAAGAGTAGTACCTTTTCAATGTGTTCAATACCATCAACAATGGAAGATCCAGCAAGGTCCAAACTTCAATGAAGCTTTTGCTTCGTTCCCCAGCAACGGCGCCAAACAATGTTTGCTATTACCCTTTGGAGTTGTCCTCTCCGATCATTTTAGCATAAAGGATCAACTACACATCTTTCAATTGTCAATCCGGGAAGTATGCAAAGACCACCGCCCCTTCTAGTTAATGGAATCCAAGAATAAGAGGAAAATGACTGTTTTTCTGAGAAATTATGAAGATGAAGAGAAATATCTAGGGTTTTGATTATCTTGAGCTAAACAATAGTATTTTCAATGATCTTGGTGCCTAAAGTGTGCCATTTTCTCAGGAAAACACAATTATGAAGTCAAATCTCAAAAAAGATACATGTATCACATAGAGGAGACAATCACGATTCTCTGAAATTTGATAATTTCCATCTCCAGCTCTATTCTTCAGCACTTTCTCACTCAATATTCTAAGAATCACCTCTCTTCATACACATTAATCAGAAATACACAAGTGAAGCTCACAAATTCCATGGATTACACATAGAATAGACTCAACAAATCAAAGAAAATCACATGAGAGTAGAAAACACGATTTTCTGCAAGAGAGATCTTCACATTACTTGGATAGCAAAAATAATACAACCAACCCTCTCAAAATAGAGGAAATTATCTTTTATACATTTTCAAGTGTCCCTTTTCACACTTGAGTTTTGGTCCTTTTCCTTTTTAATCTAAGAATATGCTATCAAAGAGCTTCCAAAAATTCTAGAAAAAGTACATATGATTCTAATTTACATGAGGAAGACTCTTCCTCATTTTTACATCATTTGCATTAATATTTCTACATTTTTTTGACATTTTACAAATATTTCTCTTCAAAAAATGCCTCTTCTAACAACATCTATCTTTGTCTGCATTTTTCCCTCAAATCTATGTATAGGTCTATTCCACTATGCTGTTATTTTCTTACAATATCGACATCTCCAAGAGAAATTAGAATCATTGTATATGACAATGATAATAATCTACTTCATGAAGATGATAATACTCTAGGTGTCGATTCTACTGATGATGAAGAGGAATTATCATAAATTAATATTAGTCCACCAATAGATGATGTCATTTATGAGAAAATAGACTTAACAATAGAAGAAATAATAGAAATCAATAAGGATAATGAAGATGAGACTATATTGATGTCTTACCAAAATGATGGTAGTAATGAAAATGCATGAATAGATTAGATAGTAGATCCTACTCTAAATATGGATTGTTAACTTGAATCATTTGAATGCGTATAAAACAATATGTTCTCCTTTATTCAACTAGAATATTGGTTAATCCCATCATAGAGATGAGAACATATTCTTTTAATTTAGAACATGAAGCTCAGGGGTTTGCCTAAAATTTTGTATATAGCTTTGTTTTTTAGGACAAAATTTCTCTCATGCATGTATGCATGTGTATGTGTATGTGTGTGTATTCATGTATGTTATATGTATACATGTATTACTATGCACATATGTGTGTTTCATATGTATATACATGTGTGCATATGTGTGTTATATTTATGCATATGTTAGTATGCACATGTGTATATATGCATGTGCTTTTGTGTGATATATGCAAGTGTATTTATAATTGTCTATGCATATATGTATACATGTGTGGATGTAGGCAAGTATGTGTGATGTGTATGTATCTACATCTATGTTTTATATATATGTATGTGTATCTACATGATTTGTATACATCTTTATATGTATTATGGTCCTCATTGATCTGAATAGCTATATATAGAGGCATAAGGTTGGGAGGAGAGACATCTCTCTAGTATGTGGTGGTCGAAAAGAATCAAAGGAAAAAGTGTGCATATACTTCACTGATTTAGTGGTGGGGTGTGTCAGCCTTTTCACTCACTTCTTGAGTTCTCATTGTATCATCACGTAGCCCTTGGAGGCCTCCAACACCTCCATGTACTGTATTTTATATCTCAATACATATACCTGAAATTTTTATCATGATCTCCATCTACTGTTCACTACTGTTGTGCATATCTTAAGCTACTCAACTTCTCATAGCTATTGAAATAAAGATATGGTCTCATTAACTTATATATTTATTGTATCATGAACGTAAAACTCTTTTAAGTTCTATAAGAAAGCCTTTAGCTATTGGAGCTTTGTGTGTAGAAATATAAGTATATCTCTATGATGGTGTATATGCAACATTTTCTTCTTGAAAATTTGGGATCACACCTAGGACTATATATATATATATATATATATATATATATATATATATATATATATATATATATATATATATATATATATATATATATATATATATATATATATATATATATATATATATATATATATATATATATATATATAGTGTTATATTCACTCTAAATTCATGAGATAACTTTTGTTAAATGACCTTTCTATTTGAAGCTATGCAAGAGGACTTTGCTGAATTCCTATTAAGCTGTGAGCACCAAACAAGTTTTTGAAAGCCCTCTGCCATAAATAGAAGGTTTCTTATACTTGAGAAAAATTTGAAAGTCCTCTGTATTGAATCAAAATTTGAGATCAATGCTCCAAGGTAATATGGTCATATTTTTTTATAGATTTGAAGCATAGATAGTCTATTAGAGTGTCCAATCTAGAAGTAGGCTAGTCTAGAGTAGGTTTTTGCAAAGACCCTCTCATCTCTAAAAAGTGCCATCACTTCCTCACAATGTGATTGTACAACCCATGCCATAACATACCTAGAGATCACCAACTATTAAAATAATATTGTCCAATGTTGAAACAAATAACGTTTTTCGATCCTTGGGAAAAGGTCTTCAACATTATCTTGTGTGTGCACATAAGCCAAACTGATCTCTTCAACAAAGAATCTCTTCATGAGATAATGATAGTGCATCTCAATGTGCTTTGTGTGACCATGGAATACAAGTGTCCTTGCAACTCTTGATGTGCTCTCACTATTAGTAAAATTGGTGGTGGCAAAAGAATGACCAACCCAAATTAGGCAAAAGGCATTTGAACCATACACACTAACACACTTTCTATGAAAGTTGCCATATACTCACCCTCACAACTAGAAGTGGCCATAGTAGGCTACTTCTTGCTCAACCAAGATATGCATGAGCTACCATGTATGAAGCAAAGACTAGTGACCACTAGTGGACACATGAGTGTTATAGCAACGATCAGAATCTAAGTCAAAAGAAGAATGTAAATATGGTGGTAATTATCCCCTCTCTTGATAAAAACAACCCAAGTAGCCAAGTACCACTCAGATAGTGAAAGACTTGCTTAACTACCTTCAATGCTTGACACCTTGGGAACACTTAAACCTGCTTATCTGAGACACAACAAACTAAATATCTAGTTTGTATTATACATAAGTAAATCAGGCATCCAAGAACCCATTGATAGAGAACAACATCAAATGCATCTCCAACATCATGAAGACTCAATTATAAACGTGTTCTCTTGGGAGTGGTAATAGGTTTGCAGTACTCAAGGCCAAAATGTTGCAATAAGTTGTCTATAAATTTTGTTTGAAACAAAGTTATCCCCCCCATCAACTTGCATAAATTGAATGCCTAAATAATGATGCAATTTCCACAAATTTTACATCTCAAAAGATGCATACAAATTAACATTAAATTAAAAAATATAATTCTCATTATGAACAGTGAGAAAAATATTATCAACTTATAGAAAAATGATCAGAAATAAATCATTTGCATGCTAAACACATGTGGTTTTGGACTATCTTCAAAACCATGTGTTAGCAAGTAGGCATGTATCTTCTCATACCAAGCATGTGGTGCTTACTTCAAGGCATATAATTCCTACTTTTTTTTCATGACTTTTGTGCACAAAATCATGGGGTTGAAATATATACACTTGTTCATGTAATCATCATTTAGAAATGAAGCTTTAATGTGCAATTGATGTACATTCCAAGCATGATGAGCTTCCAGTGCACAAATGCCATGAATTGTGTTCATTTTTCATGTGGGTGCAAATACCTCATCAAAATCAATGCACATCTCTTGAACATAAAGTTGCATTTTTTCTTGGAGGACTAAGTAAGATTCTTGATAATAGTATCACATTCTGATCACATAGTATCCATCCAATTGTCCAAATTCTATGACTCATCAAAAGAAACAAGTTCATTCTCATCACAAAGACTAGAAATAGACATTGAATAATAGTTTGATGCAAAGGAAGCACTATGAGAGCCTCAATGAGTAGGACCTGACAAAGGTGCATCTCATTTTCTATCTCTCAAAGTTTGCACTAGGCATTAGGCAGCTTTAATATCCTCAAATTATCAAATTGACAAGAGAAATAAAGCAACAAAAATGGCGTTGTCCACATATGTGCTCTTGATATGGAGCTTAGATGTCAATATAGACACACTCTAGCTAAAGGGTCCACTAGTGTGCAATGCTATGTAGAGATTCACATGTGAATTGTTTATATAGATTTTTATGATGGGAATTGGTATAACTAAATTTAGTTCAGAGAGGCAAAATAGTCAAAAAAATATGTAATCGAAAACATCTCCATGAACAGATATCCTACCCTCTTAGCTATGTGGGTTGTGGGGATAGGGCATTTCCCCACATTAAGGTTCTATGGGGAAATATTGCCGCATCAAAAGGCCTTCATTGTTTCCTTGAATGCCAACCAAAAGGACCATAAGTTTATGATCAACCTATCTCATGGTTAGTCTCACAAAGATCATCTATTACCATCCATAGTCACACATAGACCTCGTATAACTTGGAAGATAGGGTTCCACAAATGTATGGGCTCTCATAAGGGCTTCTCTTCATAATGGGCGCTTTAAAAATTAGAGCACTATGGATCATTCATGGTAGCTTGAGGGTGGGGTATTGAGTATATCTCACAATAAAAAAAAACAAATTAAAAAAAAAAGTGATGTGCGATTGGAGACAATAACATTGAGCTCTGAGTAGATGGTGCATTTTATCTCCTTTATGAAGTGTCTAATTTTCATCATATATTTTGTAGTATCTTAACCTTTTTCAATTTCTTGGTGGTGGTGAAGCTTGAATCCTATGTTATTGCAACTGATTACCTAACCATTCATCATCGATTCCAATTTATTGGATGTAGCTATGTCATCAAAGGAATTCAAGGATAAAAAATTTACAAAGTACTAGAGAATCTCTACACGAATGCAATAAGCTACTCCAACAAGGTAAGAAAGAAAATGAGAGCACAATTGCAAAGATAAAAGACAATATCCAATAATTGAAAGAGACTCCACTTGGTATGAAAGATACAAAAAAACCATTACCATCCTTTAAATCTCATCAATTCATGGTGCAATACATTAATGGGTATTTTTGCAATGGTTTCATCATTTCTTTTTTTTTTTTTTTTTTCTTATTCATTCTCCTATTGTGTAAGAAATTTGTTGAGGATATCAGTGGTTCATCAAAAACAAAGGATCAAATCAAGTTATTGAGATCTTGTTTGAGTAACAAACATGTGGTTAATGCCATAAAGGCAAAGCCTCTACCCAACGAGTACTATAATCCATACAGGATAGAATGAAAGTATTTTTGAAATGAGCAGTAGGGGGTTGAATAGGAACAATAAAATCTAAGCCCCATTTTTGGAAAGCTTCTAAAGGAAGTATTGGCTAAAGAGGAAATTGATGCACCATGGGAGGCTCACCCATCCAGTTACATGGATCATACAATCGCACATATTTGTGGACATCCTGTTGCGAAGTGGACCACCATAATCTACTTGAAATGAACTTCTGAATCATAAGTTCCACCCCAAAATGACCAATTGTATGAAGACAATGAGCTTCCAAAATGATTGTAGAAACTTCATGAAGAGGCACACCGTGAAGCCAAACACCTGTCAGGTACACAATAATAGAAAAACATATACTATACAAGACAAGATTCTTCATGGTGGTGAACCATAAATGTGTTGGAGGAATCCCAGTAGCCGAAAAGGATATCATTTCTTCATACCATGTGGAGACACTAGCCAATGAGTTATTAGTCTCAATGACTTGAAATAGCTATGCATCCAAGAATGACTCATCAATCCCCACTTGAGGCTCACCATTCTCTAAATGAGATAAAAAAATATTTATAACATGCAAAGAATTGGGTCGATGGATAATATCTTAATCAAATTCTTGTAGTAGGAGTACCACCCTGCAAGGTGACCAACCAAGTTCTACTATTTCACCAAATAAAGCAAGGCTGAGTGGTCCACTCTGAAAGTGAAAGGGCAGACCAATAAATAATATCAAAAATTTTTAATAGAATAGATGAGGTGAAGGCATTCACATTTAGTGATCGAATAATTCCTTTGAGCATTATTGAGATGATGACTAACATGGTAAATGGGATGAAACTAGGTACATCCTACTTTCTGCATTAGAATAGAGCCAATAGTGATGTTTGGAGCATCAAAAAATACATGGAAGGGATGATTCCAATCCGGTGCTTATAATATGAGCACTTTTGTAAGAAGATCTTATCAGGAGCTTCAGAGCACGCACACACAAAGGCAGAAAGAAGACGAAACACGAATCAGAAACAGAGAAACAATCAATGCGATATTGGGTACAATCTCCCCCCATGTACTCTGATGGACAAGTCTCTCAGAGTACACGTATTTATAGATTTAAAAGGAAGAGGGAGGCAAAAGTTGGTGTAAATATGAAAAAAGGGAGATAGAGTGATAACTCAAAGAGATGGAGTAGTGGTTAAAGTACTTCCCTTGTAAGTAAGAGGTTGTGGGTTCAAATCCTCCTACCTTACGGAATCTAAAACTCTCTATTGCCACTCAAAATTAAAATTGCCTCACGCGTAGCTAGTAGTCACCAAGGGAGCCTTGCATGCCAATGTTGCCAATGTATTGCCTAAGTTCTTTGCCTTAGTCGACGCCTTGGAGTAAGCTGAAGGAGTAAACGTAGGTGTAAACATAGGTTCTAGTTCTAGAACTGGAACAGAAACTGAAACAGAGACAGAGATAGAGACAAAAGCGAAAGCGGACACGGATGCAGACGCGAGCTCGGATTTGGATTCGTATCGCAAACAGAGCGGATGCGGATCAGGAATAGAGAACGCAAACAATCCCCTCAAAAAACAATCTCCTCCGGAGTGATACGTGCAAGGCTCTGATACCAGTGTTATTAGGACCTTCAGAGCACGCACACACAAAGGTAGAAAGAAGACAAAACAAGAATCAGAAACAGAGAAACAATCAACGCAATATTGGGTACAATCTCCTCCCGTGTACTCTGATGGATGAGTCTCTCAAAGTACACGTATTTATAGGTTTATTTCTATTACGTCTTGAAAATAGAAGTTACATGAGGGCCGTCGCTTTTAGAAGCGTCTTTTAGGAAAAACTACTTTATTTACAAAAGGCATCGCTTTCTAAAGCGAACCACTACTTTTACAACAAGACAAACCTAAATATAACTATTCTAGAAGTCTTTGATTTGGTCTTCGAATTTATTTATTTACGCACATCCACTTGTATTCACGCCCTCATGCTTCTTCACCTGCTAGATCAAACACAACCACATTAAAACCTTCTGGACATTTAAAACATTAAAAATCCATTTAACCTTCCATGATTCCATAATATACAACAGAAGAAGTTTAAGTGATCAAAAGGCAAGATCACACTCTATGTTCCACTTAAATTCAATCAACCTAACATGATCCAAGCCATTACGAGGCATAGCATTGTGAGCTAAATAGCACAAATGACTTCCATGCCAAATAGCACTTCGTCATGATCCACTACAAATACAATCCTTAGAAATAACATGGCCTAGCATTTTTCTACACTTTACCCCAAAAAAATGACTTAGTTGGGTTTAAGCAAAGATGAACTTTCCTTCACTTAGAAAAACGTAGGTGTAAATGCTGCAAATGATCAACTTGATTCCATGAAATAGAGAAATCATTGACAAACACCTGTCAAATAAGGGGGCAAAAAATTGATGCATACAACATTGGAAAGTACTAAGAGCATTCCAAAGTCCAAACCATGTTACTATGCAGGAATAAACTTCCCAATTTGTGATAAAAAACAGTTTAAAGAACATCAATTTCAACCACACTAACTTGATTGTAACCATGAAATCCATCAAAAAAAGAATATATCTCCTATCCAACCACCTCATCCAGTATAGTATCCAAATAGCTTAAGGGAAAAGGATCCAGGACTGTAGCTACATTTAACTCATGATAATCAACTCAGATTTGTAGCTCCTTATTTTTCGTAGGGGAAACCCATTACAAATGTTGAATAGGGACAATAAATTCTACACATAGACAATTTTTCCTTAACTTTCTTAGCAAAATTCTGATTCAGACCATAGTGCTATTAAATGACAAGTGAGGCCTCCTGTTCTAGTTGAATCTTATGTTGGTGGATGCAGAGGTCTAACCCTTGCATTTCGAAATATTCCCAAGAAAATACATGCTTAAACTCTATTAACAAGGAAATTAACTAATTTTAGAACAAGGATGGTAGCTCAGCATAAATTTTTACCATATGAGGTTTAACAGAAGTACATAAATCCACCATTTCAATATGATCATTTTGAACATGCACAATAGTAGATTCTAAAGGATCATTTATTGGGAGGCTGAGATCAAGAGGAAAACCAGTCAAAGGTAGTTTTGGTTGGATTGTAGCGGGGATCAGAGCATATTGAGCTAATATTGCAGGGATGTCCATAACACATACAGACCATAATTCCTTAATATTAGCTTCTAAGAAATGAGCTTCCCCATCATTGTCAAGAGCCTCATGAACATGAGGAGGTTTGGCCAGTATTGGTTTTTGGTCCTTAGGATAGATTTTCTTATCACCCAAGGTGACCAAGTATTTCTGATATCTTTTACAAAAAGTGATAGCTTGATAACCCCAATCTTGTAGAACTTTCACATGCCATACCAAGGGATGAACCTAAAGTAAATTATAGTTCTCCTTCACCCCCATTTACTCAATGACCACAAAAGTAATGTGGAAAGTAGCCCCTTGAATCCAAATAGGAATTTCTTTAAGGATTCCTATAGGTTGAACTCACACTTGATTCCATTTGGATATAAAAGGGGGTGGGTTGTAAATCATTCCAAACCAATTTTTGACATACTAATAAAGTGGAAATATTGACCCAGATCCACCATCAATTAATACTTGAGGAATATGTTTGAACAATGATCAAAGGAATGTCATAATCTACCAATTTATCTTCTACTTGAGTAACTGGTACAAACTATGAATCATGCTGCAATGGAGGGATGATCACCCCAGAATCTAAAAACAAAGCATCTTTAAAGGTCAGTACCAAATTTCATAAATCCCCCAAGGATATCTGAATAGTGGACTTACAAAGTAATTCCCAAGATTCCTTGAAGGTAGTAGGAACAGAACCAAACTAATGTAGATGGTCCATCATTATTGGAACAACTATCGTATGGTTTACTTGCTCCATGGAAGTTGAGAGATTGATTAGCCCACTCGGAAGCTTGAGTATATACTTGATGTTGTTCTTGGACTATGGGGTGGACCATCAATTAATACTTGAGGAATATGTTTGACCTTACACCAAACAATGATCAAAGGAATGACATAATCTACCAAATTATCTTCTACTTGAGTAATTGGTACAAACTGTGAATCATGCTGCAATGGAGGGATGGTCACCTGGGCATCTGAAAACAAAGCAGCTTTAAAGGTCAGTACCAAATTGAAGTGGTGATTGAGTCCTCAGAATTGAAAGAAACAATGCTTGTCATAGGGGCTTTCAACTTAGATTCCTACTTCCCTCTAACATAGACCTAAAGTTCTCTACAATTAGCTTTGACATGACCAAATTCCATACAAATAAACATTGTGGACCTTTTCCCTCTAACTACCACTCCCATCCTTTTGATTACCAATTAGAAAACTTTCTTCCTCATCGTTTGCCCTAGAATTCAGAAAGAGGAGCTCTAGATTAAGATTAGATTCTAGTTTTTGTAGTACTCCGAACATTACTAGCCTAACAAGGACAAACATTATGTATATAAGTGGTACGACACCACTATTGAGGATTCATCAATTCTAGTTGCACTTGATTAGTGGCCACCGCCTTTGCGCAAGAATTATATACACAATTTTTGGTGCTATGATTCATGACATTTCATATTTCACAATAAACGTCACTCAAGGCCCAAGTCACAACAATGTGACTTGCATTTTGACACTTAGTATAGTATATTTGATTGAGAAACTCCTAGCATTCTACTAAAGGTACTTGGTGTGGAGTTGCTACTTCTAGTGATTGTTGAAAACAAGGATTGACCACTTTTAGGTTCCTTTCCAATTTCTTAGTCCTATCAATAATTTGATCTAGCATTCATTTCCCATCTAGAGAAAAATGGCAAATATTCTCCTAAAGATTAGAGTTTAAACCATCCATAAACCATCTCCTTATTACATCATTGGGTGGTCATTCGAGTTGTAGAATCTACTATAATGTGCTCTAGAAAAGGGAGGCATAATCAATGACAATATCAGCCTGTTGATGAACCATATATTGTAATGTGAAAAAAACTTGCCTATTGGTTTTAGCCTTTTGGAACCTTGCAAAAACCTTGTGCGCAAAGCATCACTTGTCACAAAATGATTTGCTACAAATTTGATTAACTTGTGGACCGCTTCACTGCCCAACATTCCCTAGAATACTTATTATTTTCTGAGAATCATCCTGCCCTCCTTCTAAGAGATCATATTCTGTCTCAAATAATCACACATGAGAATCTAGGTTTTCATCCATGTTGCCGTTAAATTAGTTAAAATGCATACCACTAATGCATTGCACCGAAACCACCATCTGATGCACAAGTTACACTTGCATCCTTGCATCAACTATAGATATTGGAGTAACTTTAGTTTTTAACATCATACATCCTCAAGCTACAAACCTCGTAATTGTTCCACCCAATTGAAATCCAAAAGTTTAGATGTTATGTTAGAATCATCCATAGTTTTTGCCTCTACCTACACTGATTCTTTTGTAGAAAGCCTAGTTCTAGCAGCTTTTGCATGTAACTTCATAGTCAAAGGCTTCCTTGACCTCTAACAACTATGTAGTTAATGGGCACAAAATTATGTGTTCTAAACGTGAAAATATTCATTTAGGAATGTGAACATTTCTTGCAAAACCCAGGGTAGTATCCTTAGTAGTGCCCCAAATTAACTCTCTTCTAGTTGTTAATTGTTCTTGTTCTTCATAATTGCATGTTATGGCATCCATTGTGTCAAGAAGTTTGGAGTGGGTCTGAACCCACCCTCATGGGATTGAGATGTTCTCTCACATGATTGCCATGTGGCACTCATGTGAGAAACCATTATGCTTCTAAAATAGATGGATATATAGTCATATGGGATATGCATTATGTATGCATATCTATGCATGTATGTGTATGTGTGTGTATGTCTCTCTATGTGTGTGTATGCATATATGTGTGTGTATGTGTGTGTATGTGTGTGCGTGTATGTGTGTGTGTATGTGTGTATGTGTGCTAACCAAGAACCAACTACTTAGTATAGCTAATTAGTAATAGCTAATTAGTAACAAGCTATTTATTAACAAGCTAATTAGTAACAAACTAACTATTAATAGCTAATTACAAACAATTAACCAAGATCCAACTACTTAGTAATATCTCATTAGTAACAAGCT
Source organism: Ceratopteris richardii (assembly GCA_020310875.1). Lineage (NCBI taxonomy): Eukaryota > Viridiplantae > Streptophyta > Polypodiopsida > Polypodiales > Pteridaceae > Ceratopteris > Ceratopteris richardii. Next base: position 73,607,282 of record CM035435.1, read on the forward strand.
AATTAGTAATAGCTAATTACAAGAGCTAACCAAGAACCAACTACTTAGTAATAGCCAATTGCTAACAAGCTAATTGTTCTCAGTAATAACTAATTTTTGAGAACTAACTAAGAACCTGCTACTTAGTAATTGCTAATTACAAATAGCTAACCAAGAACCAACTACTTAATAATAGCTAATTACTAACAAGCTAATCAATAATAGCTAACTACTGAGATCTAACTAGTAACAATCTAACACCTTGTAACAACTAACCACCAACTACTTAGTAATAGAAAAATGATAACTAGCTAATTAATGACTACTAACAACCACTTTTTTGTGTAATGTAGATGGAGCTATTTATACGCTTCAAACAATTGCATCCAATGATAAATATCCAGGTTTCAAAGTTCGAATCATTGAAGCCATATTTTGTTAAGAGATTGAAAGACAGATTCACATGTTGCTACATTTATCACATTCAAATGGCATACCTTAAGGATGTAATCAATCTCCTACATCAATCAAGCTCGGTCGTGCATAGCTATCTTTGTAAATGTGATTGTTCTATTTGTCAAGTGGGGGGAACATCAAGGAGCATTATAGAGAGTATTCTATGTCCACGTCAAAATGATACCACATTCCACCAGTACAAATGTGTGATGGGTGAGTGCTCTGATTGCGGAGTAGGACATTTTAAGTGGTGTCCGAGAGAGACTAGCATTGAGGAATATCATATTCCTATAAAGATCTTTGAAGACTTTGAGTCAATGTATGAAGGACAAGTTCATAAAAGGAAAGACTTGATAAAGAGGGAGATGAGTCCTAAAGTTGTAGCAGGATTATTTGAGAAAACTCTAAAGAAATTTATCAAGCACAATTTCATTTATTTATGGCAAGCAAATCATTTTAAGATGTGTGCTTTTGAATTGTCAGGCGATGTGGTTTGACTGGTTGATTTTGCAGAAAACTAAACATTCCACGAGCAAAATGAAATACAATCTATGCATTGGTTCTATACAGGTAACTATTTTTGTGCATATCACATATTTTTGTTTGGAGGGTATTCCTAAAAAGGTAATCCACTTCTTCATATCTGATGACAATAAAGCATGACACCTTTTTTGTGCAACATTGTTTCCAATTACATTGGCAATGGTTGAGAGAGCTAAATCTTGAATTAATCCAACATTGGGTATGGTCAAATGGTGCATCTTCTGAATTTAAAGCTAAACACCCATTTTACTTCATACGAAGATATCCAGGGCTAACATGCATGACTATCATATGGAACTTCTTTGAGTCAGGTCATGGGAAGGGAGAACATGATGGTGTAGGTGAAGTTGTGAAAAGGGTGCTAACCCATGAACAACTTAAACCTGAAGGTGCAATGCTGAAGTGTGTTGCATATGTTGTGAAATTTCTCATGGGACATTTGCTAGAGTCAAAAGGGAGAGATGTCACACACGTCTTCTGGGAAGTGAAGATTGACGAAGTGAATAGGGAGAAGGCTTGGGATTGTAAGGGGATATCTCAAGTTCGATCCTTGTATTCGATTCATGGCTATCCAAGGTTAGGTGGACATTGCATTGGTGTTAGAGAACTAACATGTTATTGCTTTCATTGTATCCATGGTCAATGGAAAAGATGCATCAACAAATGCCACGTTCAAAATTGGGCGTATCATACTTTGACTCCTATCAGTGAGTCAGATGAAGCAGAAGACTCATCCTTTTCCAATTTTACATTTGAAGGTGATGGAAACTACCTATCAAATGCATTGGCAGTGGATGACAACTTTGCAGTTAATGTAGAAGAGGACAATGATGAAGGTGCAGATTTCTATTTATTAAAGTGCACACAAGCAAAACAGTTAAGTTCGAAGAGTGTAATGGATGTGTGGAACAACCTGATAGCTTCAGGAACATATTATGAGGTGGGTTTATTTTATGAGAGACTAGAAGAAAATGTCTACAGGCTGTTAGAAACAAGACCACTAGCTTATATGTATTCCCATCTTCTAAGATGCATTAAAATACCCATGTCACCAGTCCATGATTATACAGACATGTTTACCATAAATGGTGATGTGTATGAGGCCGTTTATAATAGTATGCCCTGGATTTGTAATACCCATGTGATGTTGGACAACTTTTTTTCTGGCACTATGTAGTACACGATTTGACTAGATAATTATAAACTAGTTTCTTCAATAACCATTTCTATGCTGAGAAGTTCAATCAAGTGGAACATCTACTGCCTCCCTAATAAAGTTGCTAAATGGATAGCTAGAACCTTGGATTCTTCTAACATATGGGATAACCTCATAAAAAGAAACACTAAACATTTTTATATAGAAAACTATAAATCTTGGCAAGATCATTCTTTTGTGTCTCCTCACTCTTCTGTTGTTGTAGGCAGTTCCCTTTGTTGTAGATTATGGAAGGCTTGGATGGAGGTTAAAAATGCATGTTGCGCTAATGAGAAGTACTTTACTCATTTTGACTTTTTTCTTCAGGAAAGCATCAGGATTGGATGGCTATCTCTATGGAACAATTGCAAAATGGGAATCAAAGAGCACAAGTGTTGCAAGAAGGGATACTCTAGCTGGAATGACCTCACTGTCAATGGTGGGGTCATTCAAGACTCTGCTATAATGGATATCACTAACTTATATCCTACTTGTCTTCAGGTATTGCTGCTACGCAAAAAGGTGCTGCGGGAGAGGCTTCTTCAATGCACTTCCCATAGGCTTGTTCACCTTGCTGATGTTGCCAGATACATGTTGCAAAAAATCAAGAGCTATAGAGGGTTCAAAGACATTGCAGTGAGGTATCTTCTTGTTATCAAGACAAACCCTCTTGAGGATTTTCAACTGTCTAAACATCTGTATAACAACTCCCCCAACCAATGGAGAGTTTCATTACTTAAGTTGTACTCTAGTTCTAGATTTGACATGATTTTCTCATGTACATGAGCTTGTGTATCAGGAACCTTTGTATCTCTCTGACTTGTATCCTGCCTAGATGTATGTCCCCTACTCCAACAGTATTTGATGAGTATTTATTGTAATCTAGGACCCTTGTGTGGGATCCTGCCCTCTCTCCACTTACACATATCATCATTAATCTAATCTTCTTCTTGTCTTAAAAAAAAGGGTGGAGTGCTTATCTATATTTAGTGAGGGTTTGCCCCAAGCACAATTTGTAACTCTTCTAAATTAATATTCATTGTTTTTGTTCTCTCAAAAAAAAGAGTGTGGCTCAGTTTAGTTGGATTGGCTCTTCGCCTCTTGAGGCGGGGGCAAGGGTTCAATCCCTGGCTACGGCAAGACACTATGTAACTCATCTAACCCTTGCTTTGTGGGATACGGAGGGTCCCATGGGTACTACGCATGTTCACCTATACAAGTGCACTTTCAAAATTAAAGTCTGGGGGAGTAGGCTTAGGCTGAACCTCCATTTCAAAAGGAAAAAAGAAAAGCATGGTAGCTTACCCCCCTCAGAACAAAACATGCACCCCTGAAACAGATGAATTGATGTGCAGGTGGAAGCATGACTTTGGAAGGAAATGCCATTTATGTTCCATTGGAATAGCTTGAATCCACCCTTAGACTTAAAAGCTTTTTTTTTAATGGAAAACACAGATTAAATTAAATTTAGGAAATATTGTACATGTGCACGGGGCAAGCCCTCTTGGGACAATACATCTTAGAGAGAGTGACTCTCCACTATTGGTATCGAACATTACATATGATTTTTTAATACATGGCTTGATGCATAGTAGCATCAGAGATATTAGAAAGGTAGGCCTGTCCAACAAACTTCATTTCTTTCCAACAGTTGTAAATTTGATTCCTACTACCATCTCCAAAGCATCTTTTATTTCTTCCAACCCAGATGTTCCATAATATTTGTGCTCTCCATGTGTGCACTCCATAATATTTGTAGTGGTTGCACTTCTCTATGGCTTTTAGGAGCAGCTCCCTCTGATCCATAAGCACCTGTTTCCCACCGAGAGATAAATCAGCAATGTCATTAATGAAGAAAGGATCCATAATATCTTACCGAGACATAAGGCTATTCCATGAGTTAAATCCTTTTTTCCAGCACTTATTCATCTTAAGAGGCAAAGGAGAAGCTTCTTCAGCATTCACCCGTCCAGTCCATAATGAGTCTTGTGATAAAAACCCAAGATTAGAAGCAAACACTGGATTTAAGGTATAACCCTCTTTAACTTTCCTCCACGCATAGAAATACCTCTAATAATTCCTTGTTCAATTTTATCTTTGACTTACCATCCTAGAGCAACACTAGAAATAGAAAATAGAAGAGGAGCAAGGGGACAACCCTATCTTGTAGATCTATAAAGATTGAAGGGTTCAGAAACAGAACCATTCATAGCCACCCTAGAGTTGGCATTACTCAATGTTTTTGTCTGTAATCTCGATTATGTCTGTTACCTCGATTATATCTATAATCTCGATTATATTTATAATCTCGATTATGGTCTCAATGTATTCCATGATATATAGAAAAACTCTCTTCACCAAGAGGAATTAATCTGGAAATAATATCTGCATACTCAATACGATTTGGGGCTACTAACCATTTCCAAAGTTGATCACAAAGAGTTCCTGATAGATAGTTAAGTCTTTCATTGATTGTCATATTTGGTAATGTTAGAAAAAATCTTCTAATGTTGTTAAATAACGTGTAAGCAGTAGTATCAATTATCAATGTATTGCCAGGCCCGTACTCCACATTCTTGTCCTAAAAATGAGCCAGTTTCTTGAAATGGATTGAAAAAGTCCAAAAGCATTGATCGCTCCCCCAAATATCCATAAATTTCCTCTTGAACATCGGGAAGATTGTACCAATACATTTGTTGACCTCGTCTAGATCAGAGGCACTCCAAATCTAGACATTGAAATGTTCAAGGCACCATTGAAGAAAAGCATTACTGTTAGGAAATGTTTTTCTTACTTCAGATATTCATAAAGTCTTCAACTTCTAGAATCAGAGCCGTAGGTTGTAAATCCTTGTGAATAGGTTTCAATTCGTGTATCTCCTCCTCTGTCAGGCCACACTAAATCTTTGGAGGGTCCCTTTCTATCTCAATAAATTCTGGTTCCATTATCACATGATCCAACCTCTTTTGTTTTTTTGACTTGCCTAGTATTTGTTTTGGCTCTTGATTGCCTTTTGGTGTAAACACTAGTACATGATTAGTTTGAGTTGAAACTCATACTTTCTGCTCAACTGTTGTTGCAATAAGATCAGTTTGAGTTGAAATAGGACATGTTTGAGTTGAACTAGGATCATTTTGAGTTGAAACTGATACTTTATTTAGTTTTTTTTCTTTTTGGGCATCTTTGTGCTCAACTTCTGTTGTAGCCTGGCATTGACTTGCTGAGGATGTAAGACTGTCTTTTGTGGCAGCTCTAGATGGAACTTTGTTCTTTATCTGACCTTTAAGCCAAACATCATTACAACTTACAATCAATGACACTGTTAGTCTATCAAAAATTGTACAAAATAGGATAAATATAATCGATAACATCGGTACAAAATAGGCTAAATACAAAATCCTATGAGAGCTAATCGATTTGGACAATGTCACGTGTGGATAGTAACCATTACAAAGAGGTGTTGTAAGAAGGTGAACAGTAGAACTAAATAGTGAAATCAGTTTCCTCACTTTGAAACTATTTACTACTATCCAAATAATATTATTGTGAAAAAGCATCATGAGAGAAGCAATTGTAAAATTCATACAAATGCATTCGTAATGTTTATGATGGCATTAAGACTTCAAATTATTTCCAAATTGGTGCTTAATTTATGGACAAATGCCATTTTGCCCATATAATACCAAAAGAAGAATTGTTTACATCATTACAATCAGTGACACAATTTAGCTATCAAATATGTATAGGCTATAAAATACGAGGCAGGGACAACAAAATATTTTAATAACATTGATACAAAATAGGTTGATCACAAACTGTGATGATAGCTAATAGATTTGGATGATGCCACACATGCAGATAGTAACCATTACAAAGGACAATGATGTAAGAGGGTGAACATTGGTACTATTCTTTCAAAAGATCCTCTATATCAGGTACAACGCCTTCGTTCAAGTGTGATCGAGTAGCCTGCCCCCTCATAATTGGGTGCAAATGGCTGGGCTTCTTCTGTCATTTCATAGGTACTTGCAAATTTCTTTTTGTATTTGCCATAAACTGTGCTAGAGTGGCATCCTCTTGTACATGAACACCTGCATCCTTTGTTGGGGATCCACACATGTCAGAATCTGAGGTTTGGTTACAATAGTTTTGCTTTAAGGAGGTTTCATTTGTAGCATTCGTTTGAAGAACATATCTATTTGGACTCTAATTAGGATCAAAAGTTGTATTTTGCAGATGACCTTTGTTTGAACAAACAATGGGATCATTATCAACTACAAAGTTGTGACTAGCTAGATAAATATCTAAGCTGCTAACTGGATCAAGAACATTCTCAATCATTCTATTTAGACCACTATGAAAGTCAATTTGTGTGGACTCTACATCATGCATGTTGTCAATTGGACAAGGATCCACACTAGCATCCATTGTAGACGGTGTTTGGAGGAAGGATGGAATATTTTCTTTCTCTTTCGATGATGAAGATTGGGCATAAGTCTTACTTTCAGCAAATGGTGTATGTCCAACATTCTCACTTGTCCCAAGCTCCCTATCGTATGCAACATCAGCATTGTTGGTAATTGTTCCTATTGAGGTACGAGCAACTCCTTAGCACAATGATACCAGCTAGATTAGTGTTCCACTAGAGGGTTAAAGAGTAAGAAAGAGATAGTTGATGGATGACTTATTGCAGAAAAACTAACTAAAAACTAGATCCTTAGTAATTGTGAATTAGTAACAAGCTAATTAGTAATCGCTAACTACTAACAACTATCGAACAATCAGCTACTTAGTAATAGCTAATTAGTAACAAGCTAATTAGTAATAGCTAATTACAAACAACTAACCAAGAACTAGTTACTTCGTAATAACTACTTAGTAACAAGCTAATTAGTAATGGCTTATTCATAATAGCAAATTAATAATAGATAATTAGTAATAGATAATTAGTAATAGCTAATTAGTAATAGCTAATTAGTAATAGCTAATTTGTAATAACTAATTCACCATAGCTAATTTGGAATAGCTAATTCGTAATAGCTAATCATTAATAGCTAATTAGTAATAACTATGTATTAATAGCTAGTTCATAATAGCTAATTCCTAATAGCTAATTCATAATAGTTAATCAGTAATAGCTAATCAATAATAGCTAATTAGTAATAGCTAATTCATAATAACTAATTCATAATAGCTAATTCGTAACAGCTAATGAATAATAGCTAATCAGTAATAGCTAATCAATAATACCTAATCAGTAATAGCTAATTAATAATTTTGAATTAGTAACAAGTTAATTAGTAATAGCTAACTAATAACAACTATTGAACAATCAGCTACGTAGTAATAGCTAATTACGAACAACTAACCAAGAACTAGTTACTTCGTAATAGCTACTTAGTAACAAGCTAATTAGTAATGGCTAATTCATAACAGCAAATTAATAATACCTAATTAGTAATAGCTAATTAGTAATAGCTAGTTACTAATAGCTAATTAGTAATAGCTAATTTGTAATAGCTAATTCGTAATAGCTAATTCATAATAGCTAATTTGTAATAGCTAATCAGTAATAGCTAATCAATAATAGCTAATCTGTAATAGCTAATCAGTAATATCTAATCAATAATAGCTAATTAGTAAAAAGTTAATCAATAATAGCTGATCAATAATAGCTAATTAGTAATAGATAATTAGTAATAGCTACTTAGTAATAGCTAATTACTAACAAACTAAATATTAATTCATAATAGCTAATTCGTAATAGCTAATTAGTAATAGGTGATTAGTAACAAGCTAATTAATAATAACTTACTAATAAGCTAGCTAAGAACCAACTACTTAGTAATAGCTACTTAGTAATAGCTAATTAGTAATAGCTATGATAAATTATCTACTTAATTATAACTACTTATAATATCTACTTAGTAATAGATACTTAGTAATGGTTAATTAGTAATAGCTACTTAGTTATAGCTAATATTAATAGCTAATTGGTAACAAACTAATATATTAATAACTATTTCTAACAGTGAACTAACGACCAGCTACTTAGTAATAGCTAATTGGTAACAATTTAATTATTAATAGCTAATTACTACCAAGTAACCCAGAGTTAGCAACTTAGTAATAGCTAACTAGTAATATGCTAATTAGTTACAAACAACTAACCATAACCATATACTTAGTAATAGCTAATTAGTAACTAGCTTATTAGTAATAGCTAATTAGTAACTAGCTTATTAGTAATAGCTAATTAGTAGCTTAATAGTAGTAGGTGATTACTAACAACTAACTAAGAACCAGCTACTTTGTAATAGCTAACTGGTAACATGCTAATAGTAATAGCTAATTACAAACAACTAACCAAGGCCTAGCTACTTAGTAATAACTAACTGGTAACAAGCTAAATAGTAATAGCTAATTACTACGGCTAACTAGGAACCAACTACTTAGTAATAGCTAATTGTTAACAAGATAATTAGTAATAACTTAGTAACCTAGTAATAGCTAACTAGTAACAAGCTAATTAGTAATAGATACTAAAAAGTTACCGAGAATCAACAACTACTAGTAATAATCTAATTAGTAATAGATACTTAGTAACAAGTAACCAAGAACCAACTAATTAGTAATAGGTAACAAGTAGCAACCTAATTAGTAATATCTACTTACAAACAACTAACCAAGAAGCCACAACCATGGATAAAAAGTAATATTTTTACATTAATCAACACGATAAGCTTACCTCTGTGAAAGTTGAATCCACCATCAAAGAATCCAGAGATTGTTTGTTACACATGTTCTGGTATTTTAGCACCACATTCAGGTCCTAAACAGTTGACTGACACACGACAATGTGCTGCAAAACAAATATAGTGATATGCATGGTTCCATGGCATAAGGTGCACTATAAAACTCACCCTCTCCTCAATATTCAAACCATATGCTATGCACATGGATGAAACACTGACTAAGAGGGCTGACGGTAACTCTGGGGGAGGTAATGACAATAGTGGTGACAATTCATTTGAATCCATCATGCTTAACATGTTCGTGATGTCAATTTGCAATCTTCAGTCGATTCTCATGCAACTTATATTCAGCCTATGTATGTAACAATCCAAATGATCAGTATTGAACCTTAGAAAAATGTTCCAACCACTGTCAATAAAGCTAAATATTACCTCCAGTTCAGGCACCTTGTCATTCTCATCTGGCTCAACCCCTAATAGCTCCAAATTAATAGTATATATTGAATTTGCATCCCCAACTGAATCCTCCTCTTAGGAGACATTCCCACATCACATTTCAATCATCTATGGATACCTCTAACTTTTTTCTCATCTCAATGACTGTTGTAGTCACCTTAGACTCAGCAGCCTTTGATAGCTTGGCTTGATCCAAATCAAACTTGACCCTATCCAACTTATTATGTTCACTATCAATTGACATTTCTAAAGTACTTATAACCTTAGTACCCTCCACTTGCCTTATGGTAGCAACTACCGTACCTTGTCAAGCATTTAACTCAACATCTTCTTTTTGTTCCTCCAAGTTTGCATCCAAAGGCTCTAAAAGTGGTGAAGCATCATTGTTCAAACAACTATAAAACCTTTGCATCTTTCACTAGAATGTACCCATCTTCTTGCATCTTTCAATAGAAGCTTCTGCACCTACAACCCATGCCACTTGGTACATAGCTGGATTTTTTTATGTTTGACCAGTGGTACAATTTTCAAATGCAAAGGCTCTAGCGAATTGTATAGATAATTCATAGTTTGTTGGTACCTCCTGGTAGACTTTTTGATGTAACACCATCAGTGCGTCATCAAACTCTTTCCTGACATATTTAACTTTCATCTTCCCCTTGAGTCAAGTTACCTTGAAGACAGACAACCAATTTGCCTCACTAACCGATTTTTTTGATATAGTACCTGGATCAATACGAGCGATAGATAGGCTGTAAACGATGTGGAAATCCTCTTTTTTCTTGCAGAATACACCGTGGTCTAACACTTTTGGATATGCTGGATATATCTGCCTTCATCAACAAGGCAAATTGTTTCATAAATGCATGCCCATTACTCTAGTCGTAGCACCAAAGATTAAGTGTAGAGTCCCTATATCTTTGTGGTTTGTGGATGCAGAAAAGAAGGGTCCTACACAGGCCCGTAGATATAATGGCACATGGTGTTTGGCCACATGGTTCATATAATGGCACATGGTGTTTGGCCACATGGTTCATATAATGGCACATCATGTAATCGTAGTTAAGCCGCTTCAACACTCCCCTATAACTAGAGTACTGGAATGTGACATAGATGTTACTTGATTTCAATGATTCCAAGATGTTTCCTGCAGAAGATGAACTTATCTGCTCCCATAGGCTTTGTAAGCATATCAACCCACATTATATGAGTTGATACATATGAGAGATGAAGTTTTTTCTGCTCTATAGGATCACGTATAATATGAAACTTTAAATCAACATGTTTTATTTTCTCTGTCGTTGGTAAGAGCTCTTGCATGACCGTTTGGATCTAGAGGCCTTCTTTTGCCATGAGACCTGAGGCCAAAAATTCAGCTTCTGTTGATGACAATGCAACAATTGTCTGCTTCTTGGAGAACCAGCTGCTACTTGCCATTTAACTGGCTATAAAACTAGCCTATTAAATTACACAGCATTAGACACACCGATTGTTGACATTCAAGGTCACACACAAGCAGCAAAGCACATCAATGAAGTGGACACACAAGACAAAGGTGCATGTAGGGAGCTCCAAGAAGCACATGTCAAATTTTCAGAAGAAATCCCCTTAAACATAGTGACTTTTGTCACTAAAAACCACTTTAAATACCATTTTCTATTTTTACAACTGCATTTAGTTCAAGCCAAGGAGTCCTTGAGCTTGAGGAGTATCAGAAGTAGCATCCTATTAATTTTCATAATTTTTAGACTCCATTTGAGCTCCCAAATAAGCCTTGGAACCTAATTTTTAACTAGGCCGGACACTAGGTCTGGACAGGGCCAAAACTACTCAAAAAACTATAAAAAGGGCTGGAGAGCTCATTTTAGGGGTGAGCTTGTTGTAGATTTCAGGTTTGTAAGAGAGTTCTTTTGTAATCTAAGTCCTTCCATTGTTCCATTCTTTGCTCTTACCTTGTGCATGTGTGTGTGTGTATGTGTGTGCATGTTTGCATGCTTTCACTCATGCACTTGTGCACTTCACTTGCTCTTGGTCTTCATACCGGTCCTCATGTCTCCGCGGATTGACATTTATGAGGTGAAGCTCCTCACGTTGGTACTTGCCATTGTGCTAGAGTGACACCAAATTTGGCGCCGTTGCCGGAGAAAGAGCTTGGAGGAGGAGCATGTGATGGTAAGACGTAGAGTAGCAACCTTGAAAGGTAAGAAAATCACCATTTTTAGTTCAATTTCTGAGTTTTGCTTCATCTCCATCATCACCATCTTCATCATCTCCTATCACCTTTACTTTCTCTGATTTTTTTCACTTTTTTTGACCATATATCCCCTATTTTCACCTCTTCTTCTTCATTCTTAGCTGCGGAGGAGTTCAGAGAGGGTTCAGAGTTTAGGCATCCTTGAAATACAGAGATTTGCGCCACTAAAACAACAAAAATCTGAGCAGTGGTATCGCGGAGTGACAAGAGCTGCGTCTGGTATCATGAGTGTCGTATCGCGACTTTGAAGGGTGACTTTGCAAATACAGACTCATAGGAGCGACAAGGAGAACATAAGATACACATATTTGCAAAAAATTTTGAATTTGGGCTTAAAAATCTCCAAGTATCGTGTTTGGCTGAGTTTTGGTATCGCGATACCAAAATTCCCGAGTATCGCGATACTTGTCGAGGTATCCTATCGTGCACGCCCACTTGAGGTATCGCGATACCATTCAAGTATCATATCGTCAAGTGATGGTATTGCGATTGCAATCGCCCCTGTGGTATCATATCGCGGTCCACATGGTATCGTATCGTCTCGGTCTTGGTATCGTATCGTTGACCATGCAATATTGTATCGTGTGCTAGTTTGGTATCGTATCGTTGACTCCGTATCGTATCGTGCCCAATCTAGTATCGTATCGTGCAAAAATGTGGTATTGTATCGTCGACTCAGTATCATATCATGCCCAATCTAGTATAATATCGTGTATAAGGTGGTATCATATCGCCCCTTACCCTAGTATCGTATCGTGCAAAAAGTGGTATCCTATCGGCCACTAACTTAGTATCGTATCGTCGAGTGCAGAGGTATCGTATCGTGTGATTTCTGGTATCGTATCGTGCAAATCAGAGGTATCCTATCGTCACCACTTCGAGTATCGTATCGTGTGAAAAGCAATATCGTATCGTGGAAGTTGGTATCGCGATCGTAGTCTCCCTTGCGGTATCGTATCGTGAAAATATGGTATCATATCGCCTGTCCTAAGGCACTCCCAGAGGGATCATGTTTCCCTGTTTTAACCCCCAGAACCCTGAACTGGCATAACTTTCTCATACAAAATCCATTTGGAGTGATTTTGGATTTGTTTGGAGTGATTTTAGATAGGGTATTTTGAAGTTGACCCTCAGGTTGGACTAGGAAGCAAGGGGTTCCACAAGATTTTGAGCAATTCAAAGGACAACTTTGGACTTGTAGACAAGGCTTATGACCTAAGCTCAAGTTGATACTTAGGAAGAGATAGATAAAGTACCAAATCACTTGAACCTAAGGTCAACCACACCACCAATTCAGGGACTCGCAACTCAATGGTTAGCACTACTTGTTCAGTTCACAGATGAGTGAGTTAGAAATGTCATTTAACTGGGAGAGACTCTTGGCTTCTGATGACATGCATAGTTCAGTACCTAGGGAAGGTTTTATGTCTAGAGTGGAAGGGGAATATCGGATGTCTCTTCAATACATATCCACTAACTGGCAAGGAATACCCATCTACCTTGATGGTCTACACAGGACAATAGCAAGAATGATAAACACTACAGAATCTGAAATAGTTCCAAGACCAGTTGTCAAGTACGAAGGTGGAGTCTATAGGGACAAGATGGACCAGATATATGTAGTAACCAAAAACCCTGATCAGATTAATGAAAGAGGAGAGTTAGCTCGAGATCAGGCAACTACATCTCAAAACCCATTCGAGACCCAGCAAAGAATGGAAAATGCAATGTCAGGACAAACAAGCCAATGCAGTTTGCCCAACAGACTTCATGCACAATCCACCATGCGAGGAATTAACTCCCACTACCAAACTAGTCAGGGAATGGGAAATCTGAATTCAAGCAAGTGTTGCGAGTGGAGAAAGTGGATGACTTTTTCGTGCAATATGAATCCTTTGGGCTAACCCTCATGGGAATAGCCTTAGCTTGGTTTCAATCCTTGGATCGAAATTCCTTTGGCAATATCGAACAATTCTTCCAAGAATTTATTTGGGAATTCACTAAGTGAGGGATCAAGCACAATTCGTCATGCTTACTACATAGTTTCAAACAAGCTCCTAATGAGACAATAAAAAATGCAGCACGAAGATTTAATCAATATGTAGACCGATGCCTTGTGACAGAGAGACCTTCTCAGCAGAAGATGATATCCTTATTTTTAGAAGGTCTAACCAACGGAACATTGAGAATCTTGGTATACGTAAAACGTCTGCAAACTCTGAGTGAGTGTCTTCAAGAGTGCATAGATTTGGAAGACAACTTGGCTGAGGATCTCCAATTCACACAAGATCCTACCACAACAGAGGTTACAAGGAGCAATGAGACTTCTAGTTCAAGTTATGTGGAGGAAGTGGCAGTGTTAGTGGCCAAGAAATTAGGAGTACAAGGACAAAGGAACTACCAGAAATCCTCCTTGAGAGTGCCAATGTTAGAAAGTTGCACACTTTGTGGTGGAAATCATCCATCTCATGTCTGCACCAGAGTAGGATTAGGGTTGTCACAACCTTACCCTTACGATGGACAACCAACTCAGGAGCCTAACATGTACTCTTATAGTGAGCAGAAGTACATCAACTACAACACTGAAAACTATCCAATGAATAGACAGTCACTACCGTTTGTACCACTCTAATGTAGACCATACGGGTACCCTCCTAAAGAACAAGGCAGAGAAGTTCCTAAGTATAACCCATGTCGAGGACCACGAGGAGCAACTAGACAATATGAATATGGAGGATATAGCCAACCTCACCTATACCAGGACAACAACCACCCCACCCACTAGCTCTAATACAAGGGTAGAACATCACAATACAAGTCGTTTGTCTTGAGTGTGGCAAAGAACAACTCCTGAGAGATTGTCCCAGACATCCCTCTAGTGCACCAAATGTTACACCTGTTAATGTAGTAGGCCTAGTAGGGAATTCAAGTTCCAGTAGCGATAATGTGGCTCCTATACATGCAGTTACTAGGGCACAAGCCTTACAACAACCTAAACCACTTGAGCAATCAGGGCGAAGTGAGTCAGGAGAGCCTAATAAGAGAAAAACAAGAACATGGAAGGACACTAGAGAGAAGGCCAATCGTAAGTGGACCAAAAAGTTATCCGAACTAGAAGAAAGCTTGAAAGATGCAAAAATAAAAATAGAAGATATTTCCTCTCAAAGCCCCTTGCATGTCAAAACTCCATCCACACCACCTCATCCCCACCCACCAACCATTGTAAATAGACCGCAACCAGGGTCTGTTCTTGCATATACAACCCCAGAAGGCTTGGACATGATGTTCAAGGCATACGAGGCTCGACTTCAAGAAGAGCCAACACCTGCAAACCTAGACAAGAGCTACCCTAGAGCAGATTTAGAGATTGAAAAGACAAATAAGTGCATAAAAATGGTGGAACTAGCTCAAGCTATCTTCGAGCCCAATCAATTGTTCAATCAGACGAATGCTATTACACCGGGTTTGCACTTCCAAGGCTTAATAGACACATTAGAGCAGTTGGTAAATAAACCTCAAGTTTCTTTACCTCCATAGGCTCAACCTATTGTTGAAAGAGAAAGCTCAACACCAAAGAAAGTCTATGTTCCTGACTCCATAGATGACGGAGAACCTCTTTCAATTCAACAACACACTCAAAAATTCTTGCAGGAAATACAAGAAGAGAAATGGGCCAAGGAGAAGGATGTTTCCCCTCCTATTCCTGAAATTGATGACCATCACGATCAATTCCCACAAGACATTCCATCTATTTATGGAGACCAAGTAGAGCAACAAGAAAAAGAAAGTTCAGGATTTGAATCCAATTCTATACAAGAGTTGCCACAGTTCACAGGTCCATGGGAATCTGAATCTCTTCAGGTTAGAGCTCCCACAATATTGGTAAGAAATGAAGACTCAGTGGTTCCAAGAAACACTGATGTCGTGAAGAACACTAAGGTTCAGTGTTATCTCACTGTAGAAGAGCTGCTCAAAGTAAAACCTGAGTTATGGAAACACATGGCAAATCAGGTCCTAGAACATGATTCCAATATGCCAAAAGCAGAATCTAAGAAAGTTCCAGAGATACCTCTAGACAAAATAGGGGACATGACCAAAGGTGAGGAAGGTAATACTTATCTTCCGATCACCTTACACAACCAAAGCAATCATAGATTCAGGTGTTGGCGTTGCTATTGCGACCACTTCCCTATGGAAGCAATGGGGTAAACCTGCATTAAGACGAACTAGAATGAAGCTTCAGATGGCGGCCATGTTGAAAGACCTCTAGGATTGCTAGAAGGGATAACTCTAACCACGTGTGGTGTAGAGTTTGAGCACACCTTCACTACATGTGACTTTGGTAAAACTACTACCTACGAAATGATCCTAGGAAGGCCCTTCCTACAACAACTGCAAATTGTATAGGATTGGGGAACCAACTCCTTATACTTGCAACGCTTAGGGGTCACAACCAAGATCAATTTGAAGGATTACACCTTCAGAGATGTACCACCCCTACAGTGGAATTCTATCCACAAGGAGCAAGAAGATTCAATCTCTGTAAAAGTTCATCTGATACATCTTGGATGCATGAAGATACTCATTTGTGGATGTGCAAGGTTGCAAAGGAAGAGGAAAAACTCTTAAAAGCAAGAGAAAAAGGAACTTCTCAAGGAAATAGACCAGTTAGAGACCCAGCCTATACGCCGATGATCTTTTTGGATGAGGAATTTGAGCCTCATGGTTGGGCAGAAATCTTGGCCACCATGGACATTGCTGTCAATGAAGAACAGTGGACACCTTATTGTGATGAGGAGGGTTATGATATTTCAGTGTTCATGTGTCAGCCCTTGCTAGAAGAATGTGACCTTAGTGACTTCATAAGAGAAGAAGAGAATGATGACAATCTAGAGTCCATGGTGATGGATAATTGTTTTGACTTAGAGAAGCACTATCTAGAAGACATAGGAGTATTTACACAAAAGGAAGAAGAACCTCTCACAAGCATTAAAACTGTAATTCAAAGGATGGAAGTGGAGGAGGACAAAATAAAAAGAAGAGAAAAGTGGTGAAACAAGAGGAATCATTGTTCAAAGTACTAGAGAATTTCAAAAAGTACGAGGTTGAGGACCGAAGAATTTTGGTATGAATGCCTAAGAGAGAGGCCACCACAGGAGAGGCATATGATAACAAAGAAAAGACCAAAAAAATCGTAGTCACCATCAAAGAGAACGAAGAGAGATGTACATACATAGGAGATGACCTAAGTAAAGAAGAGGAAGCAGAGTTGGTAGCCTTGTTAAGGGAATATAGGGACGTGTTTGCGTGGCACTATAGAGACTTGAAGGGAGTAGATCCGAAGGTTTTTTCTCATACAATCCCCATGATAGCAGATGCCAAGCCCACCAAATAGAAGCCCTACACATATAATGACACCTATGCAGCTAAAATAAAAGAGGAAATCGACAGATTGATTGAAGCCGGATTCATCTATGAAATTGAGCATACTGAATGGGTGTCCCCCGTTGTAGTGGTGCCCAAGAAGAATGGGAAGTTACGTGTCTGTATTAACCTTAAAAAGGTTAATGCCGCCACAGTAAGAGATAGTTATCTGCTTCCAATCATTGACCATTTATTGGAGCGTGTTGTAGGCAAGGAAGTGTATAGTTTCCTTGATGGATTTTTGGGCTACAACCAAGTAGCCATTGCCCAAGAAGATCAACACAAAACAGCTTTTGCAATAGAGTGGGGAGTCTTTGCATTTCGTGTGATGCCATTTGGGCTCACCAATGCACCTGCAACATTCCAAAGGCTCATGTGTCATGTCTTCAAGGAATTCTTGCGAAAGAGCTTAGAAGTGTATGTGGACGATTTATGTGCTCATTCCCAAGAAAGGAGATGTCACATTCCTGAGCTCAGAAAGATCTTCAATAAGTGTAGAGACTATCGAGTGTGTCTGAACCCAGAAAAGTGTGTGTTCATGGTACGACAAGGTAAAATCTTAGGTCATATTGTTTCTAAGAATGGAATATCAACACGTGAGGACAAAGTAAAAGCCATAACGGAGCTGCCAAGACCTAACTAATGTTAAAGATGTACAAGCCTTTATGGGCCATTGTGGATATTACCGTAGGTTTATTCACATGTATGCAATTATCGCTAAACCTCTTTATGCCTTGTTGACAAGATTTGAGTGGAATAACGAATGCAAAAATTCCTTCAATGAGCTAAAGAGACGCTTGTGCACATCACCAATACTGACCAATCCTGATTGGAATAAGCCATTCCATGTACATGTGGATGCATCCAATTATGCAATAGGATGTGTGTTGTCACAACCCATTGGTGAAGGAAACCTAGATTTGCCTATAGCATATGCTAGCAGGCAATTGAACACTGCTGAATGAAACTACACCACAACCGAAAGAGAAGGCTTAGGCATGGTATATGCAGTAAAGAAGGTTAGACACTATTTATTTGCCAACAAGTTTAAGTTCTTCACTGATCATCAAGCCTTATTATACTTGGTCAATAAACCTTGCAATAGCAGATGCTTAGTAAGATGGTTCCTCTTCCTAATGGAATATGACTTTGAAGTGGTTGTTTGGAAAGGTAAGACCCACCTTAGAGCGGATCACCTTTCTCGCATACTTCAGGCGAGTCACCACAAGGAGTGTCTGATGAATTGCCCGACGCTTATTTGTTCAATCTAGAAGTTGTTCCTAAATGGGCAAATAAGTTGGTACCAGTCCTAACCTTTGGACCTACAAATAAGAAGGTGAAGACGAACAGGGTAAGATCACAAAAATATCAAATATTGGTAGGAAGCATGTACAAACAAGATACCAAAGGTATTCTAGCTTGTTGTGTGGAGGATGAGGAACATAGTAGTTGGTTGCAACAAGCCCATGAGGGATTTCTAGGAAATCACTACTCTAAACAACGAACATTGCAGAATCTAAAACATTTAGGAGTGTATTGGCCTAGTATGGATAAAGAAATACATGAGTGGATTAAGAATTGTCCAGGGTGTCAGGAAAAACCCCTAGTGGAGCATGCCACCCTTTATCGCGTTTCATTAATTCCAGATTGGAGTGCTCCATTGGTGGAATTTATGAGATCAAGAACACTACCCAGCGAGGCAAGTCTAGCAAGAAAACAAAGCATGGAACAAGAGGCTCTAGACTATACCTTAATAGGAGATAACCTATACCGGAGAGGCAAAGATGGTTACTTAAGATTGTGCGTTCACGAATCAGACTATTTGAAAATCTTAGAAACTACCCATAGTAGTGTTGCAGGCGAACATTTTGGTCCTGACCGAGTAATTAAGACTATTCTATTCTCAGGACTTTGGTGGCCCACTCTTCATATGGATGCACATACCTATGCGAAGAAATGTGACACATGCGAGCATGCCCAGTACCTAATTAGAAAAGATGAGATGCCTTTAAGGCCAATGATGGGAGGACATGCATTTTTGAAATGGGGTATAGACTTTGTAGGTCCTATTAACCCCCTAGCCAGAAACTCCCATGCCGAATACATTATTGTAGCCACATATTACCTTACAAAGTGGGTAGAAGTTAAAGCCACAACAAAGAATGATGCTCAAACAAGGGCAAAGTTCTTATTTGAGAATGTGTTCACGAGATATGGATTACCAATAGAGTTAGTAAGTGATAGGGGCACACACTTCTTGAATGAAGTCATTGAAAATCTTCTCCAAGAATTCTTGGTGATACATAAGAAATCCGCCCCCTATCATCCACAAGCTAACGGACAAGCCGAGAGCACAAACAAGATCCTATGTAATGTACTAACAAAACTAGTAAATAACAAACGCTCTGATTGGGATAAACAACTTCATCATGCTGTTTGGGCTTATCGAGTTGATTATAAAACGGTACTCAATGCCACCCCATTTTAGATGGTCTTCAGACAAAATGTTGTGCTACCTTTGGACTTCCTAATCCCAACTTTAAAAGTAGCACAAGAGCATGAGTGGAATGGACACGAGTTATCATCTAGGATCTTTGATCTAGAACGCTTAGGTGAGACATGGCTAGGAGCGGCTGCAGGCATCTATGCTGCAAAGAAAAGGCAAAAGGCATACTTCGATGCACACATTAAGGATAAAGGACTAAAAGAGGGAGACCTAGTGTTGGTTTATACACTAAAGCAACATGCCCGTAAATTGGAAAAAAAAGGATACGAACCCATGATCATTAATAAAATTTCCACTAGCGGTGCTGTTCAATTGGCCACACTAGAAGGCGATGTCTTGCTGAGCTATATTAGTGGTTGTCGATTCAAGCTATATCAAGAACCTCTTACAGAGGATATGCTAAAGAGACTCAACACTGCCAAAAAGCGAAAAGAAGAAGAGTTAAGGGTTAGAGAAGAAGCACATGTAGAGGCTAGAGAACACATTAGGAGAAATAAGTTAAGACGCCTCGGTCTAGATGTCAAGCTTGAGGCCCCAAGATACCACATGGCCATGTGTCAAACATCAAGTGTAGTGGCATCTCAAATAATTGATCGACGTCCATTTGTGACCATAGCGGTAGGACAAGGAAAGAATGCAAGGATTGTGAGAGCATTGATTGACTCAGGTGCAACAACTAGTGCAATTAGACTATCCTACTACCAAGACTTGCAATTGAACATAAAGCCTATAGAAGCCTATCTCATAGGTTTGGGAGGTGTGGAAACCCCTTGTTTGGGCGAGGTGGAACTTCCCATCTACTTTCAAGATGTTCCAATGAAAGTCAAAATGCTAGTAGGTCACGATGAGGACATTATAGAGCCACTCGTCCTGGGTCAAGATTGGATTTATGACCATGCAGTCAACTTGAACCTAAGAAGTCAAATCCTTCAAGTTTGGGCACATGAACAATGTATTACATTAGAATTAGACAATTGCATGCTCACAAATCGAGAGGTCACACATTCTCTTAGTTCTTCTGAAACTAATCTTTGCAACGAAAATGTTGTGTGTGTCAACAACCCTATGAAGCAAAAGGACTCAATCATGGAAGCAAAATCTCAAAGGCCAGCAAACCTCTCTTCTTCTTCACATACTAATGCAAGTGTAACTCGACCAAAGAGGCAAGAAAAAATGACATCTCGTATCTCAACTAGACAGACAGAATTCAAGAAGAAAGAAGCTCAGGGCATGAAGCAGATTTGGGTACGAAAAGGAGAACAACCACCAGCCTTGCCACAACCCTTCCCAGTGAGGCAAGTCAACCATGCTAAAAGAAGCACCAAGAAACGAAGACCAGCTCAATCCTACAGTCTCTTACAGATTTGGGTACCAAAGCAATTGATGAAGGCTGACCATAAGAACATACAAATTTGGGTGCCCATGAAATTAGTTGCAGCTCAACAAGGGCGATTGCAAATGTGGGTACCAAAGGCACTCTTACATGCACAAAACAATATCATCTCCTTCACGAGAAAAATCTCAACAAAGCAACCACGTAGAAGCAAGAGTCGAAACCATGGACGGAGACCAAAAGAAGATAAATTCATCTCCTCACCGGTAATAAAAAGACAACCAAAAAGGGTATGGGTGTGGAAGCCAAAAGTACCACTAGCTTCCATAGAGCCAAAGAGCCAACCACACTGGATACCAAAATTTAGAAACCACCCAAAGATACAGAGGACAGAGCTTATGTCTATAGGGCCAAATACTATCTTGAAATGGATCCCTATAAGAAGGATTACATCATTTCAAGATCCACTCGCTACCTCCAACAAAGACTGCATCAACATATACCAACAACATTGAAAGCCTCGACATGCAACAACCATGTGCCTTTGGCATAACCTTGTCTTTTGCACCATTCAGGCCATGCATTTCCAAAGTATGCATTAATATAGGGCCACATTGCACGGCCGTGCATAGACACAATTGAGGATCCCACGCACATGTGACAGATCTGACATATGTAAAATATTTTATTGAGGCTAACACCTTTTTCGTTGTTTTATTCCATTGTTCCAAAAAGAAGAAGAAGAAGAAGAAGCAAAAGAAGAAGAAGAAGAAGAAGAAGAAGAAGAAGAAGAAGAAGAAGAGGAAGAAGACAAGAGAAAGAATGGGATTGTGCATTTGAAGAATCCCCCAAGTGAACCATCAACAAGGACAGCCATCAACAACGGAAGACAAGCTAATGGTCAATCACCATGATGGAAGTACGACACGAAGAGTTGAATATCGATGGAACTTTCACCATGGTAAGAATTGTATGCGTCAACAACAACCAACAACATAACCATGATCGATTACTTTGTCGGTGAGAGGGGCATTAAGGAAATGGCCTCTAACACTTCCTGGATGCTCAACTCATAAACAGAGAATGGAATTGAAGATGAGGGACACCAAGCTCCTACAAAATCACTCACATGAAAAACACACAGCAGTGCGAAGGCAAGGGTGGTCCATGCCCCCTTGTCACACAAATACAATGGCACGCTTAGGATGGGGATGATCCACGCTGCCCTGTTAGTACACTTAAACACAATCAACACAAAGGTACTCTTAAGGCAGGGGTGATCCACACCGCCCTCTTAGTACCAGTAAACAAAACACAAATCATTCACAAGAATGAGATTCTCAATGAAAAGAGGAGCCAAGTGGTACCACAATCTTCAATGGGTTTGGGGAATGATGGAGAAGAGGGAAGGAAGATGGAAGAAGTAGGAAATGAGAGAAGAAGAGAGAGTGTATTGGATAGAATAAGCAAAGGTTCAGGGTAATGGAAATGGAAGGAATTGGAGAAATGAACTTGATTGAAATAGAAAATATTACAACGGCATGGGGGACTTACAAATTAGGAGCTTGTATAGCTCTCTCAATACAATGACATTGAGTAGACTCCTCCTCCTAGGTTTGGAGTTCTCACTACACCCACAGCGCGTACCTGCATACAACTCTTCTTGTTTTGAGGGCACCCAAGGGGGTCCTTTTATAGGCCTTTTGGGAAGATATTTGGAGATGATATTATTTGAGAGAATCTTCTAGATGTGAGACTTTTGTGGTAGGAAATAAAACATTGACAAAATCCTAGAAGAGTTTTGGCCATTCTAAGGTATGCACCTTACCCCATATGGTCATATCTTTGTTTTTTTCATGAAAAATCATAAAAATACTATAAATAGCACCCTCATTTCGTGGGAATGAGCCTCATATCCGAGTTTGGGTGTTTGGAATATTTTATGCTTGATTTTGGTCCCAAAAAGTCAATCATATGTGTCCCAGTCTTTGAAAAGTTTTTTGGACTCTTTCAAAAGGGAGAGTGGGTCAAGCTTAAATATTTGAATTTTATAAAATTACTTGTCCCACTCCATATTTAGCTTGGGATTTGATTCTACCATTCACTGCAGGTAAGGGTAGCTACTTTACTAGGGTGGGGCCCACCTTATTCTTGGATTTTTATTTCCTTCAAATACATATATTTATGGTTTCCTTGAAGGTTTGAAAAATACAAATACTATAGGGGTACATATCTATACATAAGGTATTATTGAGGGGTTTCAAAAAATATTTCCTCATACTTAGCCCTCCCTTTGGCTAGAGGCATTCATTTCTCTAGCCTTCAAAGAGTTTGTTGATGTTCCAAGGTGGGTCATCTTCTTGTGCTACTGATATGTATTTCTCCCTTGTTTGTTCCTGTTGTTCATTGCTTTCCTCTATCCTCTACCAGTATTTCTTTAACCTCCATCCATTGACCTTCATCTTGTGCAGCTTCCCTGACATATCCATGAGTTGATAGCTTCCATTCTTGAGCTTTGTCTTGATAAAAAACCGTCCTTCTCATCGTGGTTGGAACTTTGTATCATGCCTGTTATCAAAACGATTATCATACCTTAAAACAAGAGTTCCTTCTATTAACCCTTTATCTTTTAGTTGTTTGTTGAATTCCTCCCTTCTTTTCTCTGCTTGATTGATGTAATGTTCCACTACAAGCTCCCTTTTCATACTCAATTGTTGTAGATCTATAAGCCTCTTTTGAATGACCTCTTCTTCACTTTCTGCACTTTCTTTTAGCAATACGCGAAGACTTGGGATTTCCACTTCTATTGGTTATAAGGCTTCTTATCCGTACACTAAATGAAAAGGAGTGAATCCTAAGGATGCCTTGTAGGATGTGCAATATGCCCATAATGCTGCACTGAGGTGCTGGTCCCATTCCTTAGGATGCTTCTTTACTTGCTTACTGATGATTTTACAAAGAATTCCATTGGTCTTTTCAACAAGACCATTACATTAAGGATAATAGGGTGTGGAGTATCTGTGCCTTATGTTTAATCTAATCAATAGATCGTTCAAAATAGCTAATCTAAAACCTAGACCATGATCAGACACTATCTCTAAAGGTATCCCAAATCTACAACATATGAAATCATAAATGAACCTCCCAATATCTTGTGTGGTTGTCCTTTTTATGCTAGCTGCTTCTGCCCATCTAGTCATGTAGTCCACTACCACAATGATGTACTCCTTTCCTGAGCTTGTCCTTCGTAGGGGTCCAATTGCATCGATTCCCCATTTCTCGAATGGCCCATAAGATATGACTGGTGTCCTTGGTTCATACATAAGCCTCTTATTCCCTGTAATCTGACATTTGTTACATGTTTTACACCAATATTGAACATCTTTATGAAGTGTAGGCCATTTATACCCTGCTTGAAGTACTTTCCTTATCGTTATTTCATCTGAGAAATGTCCTCCACATGCATGATCATGACATGATTCCAGAATGCTCTTTATGTCATCTGATATGGGGACCCTTCTAAGGATAAGATCCTTACCTTTCTCATAGAGATGATCTCCTATGAGTTGGTACTGTAAAGCCTTCTTTGCTAATCTATGCCTTTGTACCTTGTTTAGGTGATTGGGTGCTTCTCCAGTTTCAAGAAACTCGATGATATCTTCTAATCCTTCTTGACCTACAAATCTGTAGTCTCCCAGCTTCATGGATGCTATGAAGCCATCAAATTGCTCATTTGCTAATGCATCTACTTCCTTATTTTCGCTCCTTGGTACATGACATATTTGAGTGTTATCAAATTGTTTCAATAACACTCTTACCTTTTTCAACCATTCAAACAAATTTTGGCTTTTGCAACACCAAACATTTTGTAATTGCTTAATTATCAACATTGAGTCTCCTTTGATGATCAACCTTTTGATATCATGTTGAACACATTCATGCAAGGCCTCACATAGTGCTGCATATTCTGCTTCATTATTTGAATGAGCATTAGGAAGAGCTATACCTTTCTTGAAGATGAACTGTTTGTTTTGGTCATATATGAGGAATCCTCCTGTTGCTTTGTCGACCTGCTTCTCATATGCACCATCAAAAAATACAATATGTGCATCTTCAATATCTTCTTCATGCATGGTTGCCCCCCTATCCCTCTCATTGGATATTTTCCTCTCCCACTTCCTGCAGGTGAGTATGTCTGCAAGAGTGGCTCTTGTGCTTTCCTGTACTACAAAACTATAGTTGTATTCTTGAAGTTCAAGAACCCATTTAGCTATTCTAGATGAGATGCTCATATGTTGTACCACATATGGAAATGCATGATCTGTTGTAAGAATAATGAAAGGCCTAGCAAGAAGGTAAGACCGAAACTTCCTTACTCCAAACATAAGTGCATACATAAGTTTCTCTGCATCTGTGTATCTCTTCTCATTTTCCTTCATTACCTTGCTAGCAAAGTAAAAAGGATGCATGTGAGATATCCTTGTATCCTTCTGGAGTAAGACCACTCCGATTGCTTCTTCACCTGCACTTGGACACACATAGAAAGTCTCTCCCATATTTGGTGGCATCAATGTGGGTAGAGTGCTAAGTACTCTTTTGATTTCTTCAAAAAATTCATTATGGATATCCTCCCATGCAAAGACACTATCTTGTGCAAGCTTTTGTAATGGAGATATGATTTCAGAAAGAAGGTGGATGAACCGTGACATGTCGCGTACCTTTTGTACAAAAGTGAGGGTCTGCTTTCTTGTTGTTGGAGGAGGTAGAGCCAATAAGGCTTCCACTTTGGATGGATCAACTTGAATCCCCTTTTCTGATATGAGATGTCCAAGAAGAACTACTTCTTTCTCACCAATATGACATTTATCAAGATTCAATTGACCCCCAAGCTTATACAATCTTTTTAAACCTTCTTCAACTTTTTGACAATGCATGGCTCTAGTGTTATATATGTGTAGAGGAGGTACTGGGATATCCGCTTTTAACAAAAGTAGAGATTAAAGATTAACACATCCAGTACATCGCCTACTCAAGGGGGGTTCTCTTTAGGGAAGTATACCCTTTAACATTTCTGTGATCAGGTAGATAATAAGGATTGCACAGAGTGGTACATACTTCAGAAAATATGAACAACTATTGACCAAGGAAGACCATACACTTCTTGATTCGATTCAGATGATTACAAGATTTGTCAAGGAAATGCTCAAAAACTAATGCTCAGAGCTTCGCGGTACTCTATGCAGATAAATACAGATCAATACAAATGATGAAGGAATTGCTCAAGAGAATAGAGCTTAACACCAATAGGTCTCACAGAAAAGAAAGAAACTCCAAGACACTCTCTTACACTATAGTGCTCATAGCCCTCCACTGAGAAGCCTACCCTCTGTATCCACACTACAGAGTAGCTCCTACAATAGGCTTGAAACCACCAAGTGCAAGAGAGAACTTCTGCACGTATACACGCGTCAAAGTAACTCCAAAAAATGTACCCAAATGAGCACAAATCCATTGTTTTTATAGGCCTCAATAGTTCAAGAGGGCCTTGCTTCACGTCCACTGATCCGCGCCGGTGGATTGCCCAGAATTGGGGGGTAGGTCAATTATTCCACTTGATCGGAATTGGATCCACAAAAATAGGTAGTCGTCGTGAATGGTTGGCGGCAACATTTGTTTATCCATTTTTACTTTTAACAAGCTACTTTTACTTTTAACCGAGTTTCTCATTTTGTGTTGCTTTGTTATTTCCTCAAATCCCTCAACCTTTTATTTGTTAGCATCTGTTGTGAAACCCTTACTTCTTGGGTTCCAGTAGAATGATAAACAAGACGATGTTCATCCCACCCCTCATAATTTCCTGACTCGTAAAGACGACCATATCTACAATGCCCAAATTTATGGCTGTGCTCCAGACCATAGTCCACCCTTCCTCCTTTTAAAAAGTAGAACAGCTCTCGTGCCCTGTCATGAATACTTGTCAATGGACCGAGGTCGGATACAAGAACTCGGACATCTTTTTCCTCAGCTCTTGCCCTGTAAGAAAGCCTCCCCTTTTTCCCTTTTCCAAAACCGAAGATCCCATGAACAAGAACAATCGGTGCATCACCATGTCCATCAACAATCGTAGAAGTGGCTTGAATCTGCCTCCCCTAAAGTAATCTCTGATTGCGAATTGGCATTGGCGCTTGTCTGTGTTGATATAGCGTTTTGAAAAGCTTTTCAATGTTGCACATTTGACAATTGAGCCTGAAGTGATAAACTCGTGTGCATCTTGCACTACAGCTGAGAACAGAATGGAAGCGGCATATAGAATGTGTACAAATGCACTGATTGAAAGTTCTGTGAGACGAAGAGTGATGGAGATCATCACTTCCACACTTAGTCATAATAAACTTGAAGCCCTGAGCTATTGAGTTTTCATACAAAAATGTGAGGCAATTAATAGCAGTCGTAAGAAGCTGCTTAGATGTGTCGTTGATGCCTCCAGAAGGGGCGGTAGACCATAATCTCTGTGTGTGTGTGTGTGAGGTCATATATGTATGTATGTGTGAGTGAGTATGTGTGCAAGTATGTGTGAGTGAGTATGTGTGTGTGTATATGTGAGTGCGAGCGTGTGTGCATGCAGGGATATGTGTATGTGAGTGTGAAAGTGTGTGTGTATGGAAGTGTGTGTGTGTGTGTGTGTGTTGCCTGTGTGTACGGACGTGCATGTGTGCATGCATGTGTCATGCATGAGGGAGAGTGAAGGGGAATGTGAGGGAGTGAGCGGGGGTGGGGGATGTGGAGGGCTGCGGGCGGGGGGGACTGGGCGGGCTACTGCGGGGGCTGCGGGGGGAAACTGGGCGGGTGGCGGGGGGAAAACTGGGCGGGTGGCGGGGAGCTGCGGGGAGGATGCACGCGGGGTGGCGGGGAGGGGAGAGAGTGAGAGAGAGAGAGAGAGAGAGAGAGAGAGAGAGAGAGAGAGAGAGAGAGAGGGACTGCGCGGAGGGGGAGGGCTGCGGGTCACGCAGAGGGGGGGGGTTGCGGGTCACGCGGAGAGGGAGAGAGAGAGAGAGAGAGAGAGAGAAAGAGGGACTGCGCGGAGGGGGAGGGCTGCGGGTCACACGGAGGGGGGGGCTGCGGGTCACACGGAGGGGGGGGCTGCGGGTCACACGGAGAGAGAGAGAGAGAGAGAGAGAGAGAGAGAGAGAGAGAGAGAGAGAGAGAGAGAGAGAGAGAGAGAGAAGGAAGAGAGGGAGAGGGACCGAGAGAGGGGAAAGAGAGAGGGAGGGGGGAAGAGAGGGGGAGAGCAAGAGAGAGAAAGAGAAGAAAGTGTGTTCAAATCATGCCGTATGGATCCCACTGCATATGAGGATTGTTGAGATCAAATCGAAATGACTTTGACTGCTTCTAATCTCCATAGCTCGAACAATATGAGCCCAACACCATATTTGCTTCGACCTTGATGAGACTAATGCTCAGAATCCTTGGTCTGTATTGAAATTCCATGGGTGAAAACAGGTTGTAAACCCCATATTACTCAAGCAATGGGACAAAACATATGTTCCCAGTAGGTATGGTTCCACTATGTTGCTAACCAGCTAGTATGAAGAGTGCTCAAGAATCCTCATCAGAGTTATGGAGATCACCTTAATTTTTGTTCCGTAAACATGAAGCTTGCATCAACTCTACATTTCATTGGTGTGTCAAAACTTGAACAGATCATCAGTAGTCTCTTTCCATAACCCCGCCAATGCAGCTTTCCATTTGCAGCTTTTGATTAAACAGATCAGATATGAGTAGTCCCTTTCACTAGCTCCTACCGAAAGCAGCATATTGGCTATGTAAGGGGATTATCCATCATCCTTGGAAAAGACGTTACAGACAAAACCCGACCCACATCCATGTGCATTGACACCGGCAGTAGTCCGATTTTCCAATGCATTTGTCTGCACCTTCTATCCCTTAACCATGATGATCTAGAAGCTCTCAAAGATGGTGTGAGAGCACAGCAACAATATATATCTGCAACGAGACTTTTCCAGTGCTTCATGGCTTCCGCATATCAAAGAGATGAAGTCAAGGCAAGGTGTCCATCAATCAATACACCTCATAAATAACTATACCGGCTGAATTTTGTGCAAGAACCATTGGGATCTGACCCCCTCGGTAAAGCATACCTTGCACAGGAAGGAGATACCTCAGCGAGCGAGAGGGAAGAGAGGGATCTACAGACCCCCACATCAAGCTTTTGCACCGTCCCTAGTGCAATCTCTCCCTTATTTTACTCATTTCAAAGAGATCTAGTTATTCTGCAATTACTAAAAAGAAACATGGTATGTACAGGGGTGGAATGCTTCCATTTTGACCTAGTTCAGATGCTTCTTCACCCTGGAGATGTTAACCAGGGGAATCCTTTTTCCCTGCAGATCTTCCAGATGCACAGCGCCGTGTGGTAATACCTTGATCACCCTATATGGTCCTATCCATTTGGGTGCCAATTTAGTTGAAATTGCTGGAACTTGATGCACTAAAACCATGGATCCTTCCTGAACTTCATTCAATCTCAGATACCTGTCATGCAATCTTTTGCGCTCTTCTTGTGTTACTTGAAGTTTTTGCATTGCCCCTTCTCTGTATTCTTCTAATGCCACCAATCTCTGAATGGGGGGTTCAATTTCCATAGTTTTGATTCCTATTTCCTTTCTGATAATGAACTCAAATGGTGCCAATGCCTCTTTTCCATAAACTAAGCGAAATGGAGTCTCGCCTGTGGTTCCCCTCTTCGTGGTTCTGAAAGCCCAAATTGCACCAATTAGTACTAGTGGCCAAGAGCTTTGATGATCAAAAGATAATTTGCGAAGCAGTCCAATCAAAATCTTATTGGAACTCTCTGCTTGGCCATTTGCCCTTGGATAGTAGGCACAAGATTTTTTATGGAAGACTTTGTACCTGTCAAATATAGACTGGAGTAATTGATTTACAAAATGTGTGCCCCTATCACTAGTAATTTCCAGTGGGCAACCAAATCTTGAGAAAATACGTTTATACATAAATTTAGCTACTGTTAAAGCCGTGCAGTCCACAGTAGCTTTAGCCTCTATCCATTTAGTGGCATAGCATGTGGCCATCAAAATATACTTTTTACCTCCTGGTTGCCCAGTTGGGCTAATTGGCCCTATGAAATCAAGACCCCATCGTTCAAATGGAAGCCATCCGGTAGATATGACTAATGGTTGAAATTTCAATCTGGTTGGCGCGGGAGCACACCTGTGGCAGATGTTGCATTCTTTAGAAAACTTGATTGCATCCTTGAAAATATGAGGCCACCATAAACCTTTGTGGATGATTCTATGGGCCAATCCTTCCCCCTTTAGATGTCCTTCATTGTGTGCAGCCTCTAGCAGAAGATTTACCTCCTCTGGATAGACACACCTTCTCAATATATCATCCTGACAGTATTTATATAAATTTCCATTTATAAGAGAATACGCTTTGGTTTTCAGTAGCAATCTTCTCTTTTCTACAGGTGTCAAGTGTTCTGGGATCTTTCCAGTAGTAAGAACATGGAGAATCTCATCATACCAACCAGTCCGAGTTGTTACTAGGAAAAGATTGCTATCCACCAATTCATCATTAATACCTGTTGCCTTTTTGCTCATTGCCGTCCTAGACACTTGATCTGCCATGTAGTGCTCTTTTCCTGGCTTAATATGAATATCAAAATTAAATTCTTGAAATAGGAGTAACCATCTCCAGATCCTTCCAGCTACTCTAGGCTTGTTTATCAAATACTTCAAGGGCTGATGATCAGAAATAACAATGAAATGTACACCAAGGAGATAATGTCGGAACTTCTGAAGAGCAAATACGATAGCCAAACCTTCTCTTTCCGTTGTACTGTAATTTCTTTCAGCTTGGTTGAGTAGTCTGCTTGCATAAGAGATAGGTCTATCCACTTTGTGAGATGATGGTTGAGTTAGAACTGCACCAACAACATGAAGACTAGCATCTGTATGCACATGAAATTCCAATGACCAATTAGGAACACTTAAAAGTGGAGCAGTACATAGCCTCAACTTTAGTTCACAAAATGCTTTGTCGGCTTCAGCACTCCATGAGAAAGGGATCTTTTTGCTGGTAAGCCTTGACAAGGGCTTAGCAATTTCCGAATACATCCTAATGAATCTTCTGTGATACCCTGCATGGCCCAAGAAACTTTGCACTTCCTTTGGGCTTTGTGGAATTGGCATGGAAAGAATAGCTGTAACCTTTGCAGGGTCAACAGTTATGCCTTCAGCAGATACTATGTGACCAAGAAGAGTGCCTTTAGTGACCAAAAAGTGACATTTATCAGGATTCAATTTCAAACCTGTTTTAAGACATTGCTCAAAAATTTCTTTTAGATTTTCCAAATGGTCATGGAAATCTTGAACTGCTGTCCTTCTATCTGTACCTGAAAATACTGAAAAGTCATCCATGAAAATGCGTAGAAAGGTTGTTAACCATTTGCCCAATATCAGATACATCGTTCTATTAAATGAAGCCGGTGCATTCTTCAAACCAAAAGCCATTCGAGTATAGACATAAGTGCCCCAGGGAGTGACAAAGGTTGTTTTGTCCCTATCATCAGGATGGATCACTATCTGATTGTAGCCACTAAAACCATCCAAGAAACTATACAAAGTGTGACCAGCTACCTCTTCAAGTACTTGCTCTGTGAAGGGCTGAGGAAATCCATCTTGAATAGTCACTTTATTCAAAGCACGAAAATCAACACATACCCTTATTTTTCCACTATTTTTCTTCGACACAATAACCATAGAAGAAAGCCACCTGGAATGTTCTACTGGCACAATTATACCTGCTTCTTCTAATTTTGTAATCTCTGTTTTTACCGCCTCTGCATACTTCGGATTGAGTCGATATGGCCTACTTCTTACAGGTGCAGCTCCCTCAACCAAGGGTATCCGATGTAATCCAAGCTCTTCTGGTATTCCTGTTAGATCTTTGTAGGACCATGCGAAGACACTTTTGTAAGTAAAGAGCAAAGAAGTTACCTTCTGTAGTAAATTAGGATAATGCCACTACCAGGATGCCAAATGGACTACTTGAGGGTTCTCTTCATCCCCTAAATTTACTTCTTGAACCAATGTTTCAGGACTGGCCTTGTTTGATAAATCATCTCCACTATATGCAGGAGTGGAGTTTAATTTTAGTGTTTTTCACCTCCCCCACACTCCATCTTCATCACCGCATCCTCATCTTCAACTCCAAAAAATCAGAAAATTCACCATATCCACCCATTCTCCTCATTTCCCCTCATTTATGCATGCGCGAGAGAGAGAGAAAGCTTTTGTGCTTGTGTGTACTTGTGTGTTTTTGAGTTTTCTTGCAGGTACAGAGCTCCAGAGCATCAAGAAGGCTGCAAAAAGGTAAAATTTCGCTTTCTGTCAGAGATCTGCCGAGTGTGTCAGACCATCGTGATGGTCTGCCAACTTCGGTATTTTTGGTAAGCGAGTTCATAAGCGTGTAGGCGACCCTTGCGTGTGTAGGAATTCTTACTTGCATTGAAAAAATTTGAATTTTGGTGGACCATCGCGATTGGCTCAGGCCATCGCGATTGTGTCACACCATCACGATTGGCTCACGCCATCGCGACGGCTCGGCCGGACCATCAGGACGGTCTCGCACCATCGCGACGGTTTACTTGGACCATCACGACGATCTCGTCGATCACACACCATCGCGATTGGCTCACACCATCGCCATGATACTGCCACGTGTCAAGTCAGACCATCGCGATTGCTCACTAGCCACACCATCGCGACGAGACCCTTACACCATCGCGACGACTCAAACTTTGGACCATCGCGATTGGCTCACACCATCACATCTGTGACCATGGCGACGGTTCATGTTGACCGTTGACCTACGCCATCGCGATTGCTCATTGATTGGATCATCGTGACGGTTCATTTACACCATCGGGATTGTTCACATTCACGCCATCGCGATCATCCATTTCACGCCATCGCGACAGTTTGCATTTTCGGACCATCGCGATTTTGCCACGCCATCGCGACGGTTCATCTGGACCATCGCGACGGTCCCAGACCATCGCGATCATCTCAGACCATCGCGATTGTCCACCCCAAACACATTTTTAGGGTTTGATTTTTTGGGCAATTTTGGGGCTATTTTTGGAAATATTTTTGGGTGATTATACTCATAGGAGACCCCTTAGCTCATATTTGGAGAAAAACCTGTTTGTCAGTTTTTACCCCCGAGGGCCTGAACGCTCATATCTTTTTCATCCGAAGTCTGTTTTTTGAGCTTTATAGCTCGTTAGAAAGCTCTCTACGTTGATTTTTTGAGAGGCTATTTTTGAGGTTGACATAGTTGGGACTAGAAAGCCAGGGGGCATTGAAAAATTTGGGCAAAAGGGAAAGGACCTTTAAGGGTGTATCTACTCAAGTGCTTGATCATCCATTTGTGAAATTGGTCTAACATTGGATTTTTCCAGGTCTAGCAAGGGCAATCAAAGCAAAGCAAAGCAAGGCAGTGAAGAACGCAAAGCTTGGGAAGCGCGGCTTCTTGGGCATAAGAGCAACCAAGCAGCTGACTTGAGGTTGGAAGATTACTCAACCCCCTTAGTCAATTCTTAGCTTAAGCTAAACGTTAGCATTTTGGATAGGATTAACAACAATAGGAACGCCTCAAGTGCAAGATATTTAACATTCTCAAGTCCAAGACTAAAGTAAAGGTGTGTGATACGAAAACCTAAAGGGAAAGAACTTAATTCTGACGGAACGAGAACTCAAAAGTACCACAGAAAGTCGATTCTTGACGCATACATCAAGACAAGAATCTAAAGAAACTTAAAAAGAATCAAGAAAGTAAGAAAGAATAATCTTTGACGATCAGAGAGTGCCGCGAAGAAAATTCATGAACCTTAGATCGGGCAAACACATAGGTAAGTTAGACCGACGAAGCCTTAGATCATCAGAAGCCAGTGTAGGAACCACTGCACGATCCTGGGCTCAACAATTGAATACTAGTTATCCCTACGAGAGCTCAGATATGAGTGAATCAGAAATGGCTTTTAGCACGGAGAGACCAGAAGGAGGGTCAAATGTAGCATACTTAGAAAAACCAGAAGGACCCTATAAAACTCAATTAGAATTTCTCTGAACCAACCACTTAGGTGCTCGCATCTATGAGGATGGTTTGCAAAGACAAGTGGTGCAAATGCACAATCCTGATCAACCCATTGGATTGGAACATCCAGTGGTGAAATTTGAGAGAGACGCGTACATAGACAAAGAAGGAACGATGTACATCTTAAGTACGCAGCCAAACAATACAAATGAGTTTGGCGTAATTCAGTTAGAGACGGATGCGAGAGCACAAGGAAAAGAACCATTAGAAGAACCTAGAACACCTAGAGGGAAATCTGTACTGACATGAGTACTAGTTCCAGATTGGACCCCTCAGGACAACAGGAGCATAGAATTGTTTGTAAATAAAGAAACTGACAAAGCATTTTGGAGGTACAGAACGGAACAACCTAGTGAGGTAGGCTCCATTAAAATTTACGAGTTCAAGGACCCGGATACACCTGGAAAGGTTGTATACCTGGATGGGACTTCAGAAAGAGTATTTGTGGTACCTGACCACGCTAGAAACACATACACATGGAGAGGGGAATTGGTATTCCCTCCATCACGAGCGAACGTAAACGCGAGCCAACAAGGGGTAAGAACATCCTCAGCCCATGCTAATCAAAGAGAGAAAAACAAAGAAAGACCGGAAGTAAGCTTCAATCATCCCATAGGAAGAGAAAGAACCACCATAAACATGGACAGAGTGGAAAGACAAAGAATTCCAGGTGGTAGAGATGATTTTCCTCTACCTAGACCTCGTGAACACGCAAGAATATTAAGACCCACTCAGTTAGTAAAATCCATGAAAAACTACTTTGATGGGACAAGAGATCCCTATGACC
Organism: Ceratopteris richardii; assembly: GCA_020310875.1. NCBI lineage: Eukaryota > Viridiplantae > Streptophyta > Polypodiopsida > Polypodiales > Pteridaceae > Ceratopteris > Ceratopteris richardii. Next base: position 73,642,170 of record CM035435.1, read on the forward strand.
ACGTTGCAGAATTTAAGCAAGTGTTACGAGCAGAGCAAGTCGAAGACATGTTCACGCAATATAATGCATTTGGACTAACGTTAAAGAATACAGCTTTAACTTGGTTCCAACCATTGCAACAAAGGCAATTTGGAGACATCCATCACTTTTTAGAGTCATTCATCATTGAATTCTCTAAAAGTGGGATCAGACATGACATGTCTTCGTTGATTCATAGTTTCAAACAGACCCCTCAAGAAACAGTAAGACTGGCAGGACGTAGGTTTAGACAATATGTTGAAAGATGTCCAGTACAAGAGTTACCTTCACAGGCCAAGCAAGTGTCGTTGTTTTTAGATGGCTTGTTGAGCTCTAAACTACACTCCTATGTGTACTTGAAAGAACCCAAAACGCTAGAGCAGTGTGTAAGAATTTGCATAGACATTGAGGACAACCTCGGAGATGAGTTGGAACTCTCAAAAGTCTATAAGGATTCAGATTGTTCCTCTCTAGCATCCACAAAATTGTCTAGCTCAATAGAGGATCTAGCAGAAAAAGTGGCCCAGAAACTAGGAGTTTCTAGTAAACAGATGCCTAGGGTAACAACAAACAAGCGTTGTTACACCTATGGTGGTGATCATATGGCAAACGTGTGCCCCAATGCAACACAACCGCAAGCCAACCCTAGTGGCCAATACTGTACAATTAAGAGAAGATACACAAATCACACGGCTCAAGACTGCCCTTATAACAAACAAGCAGTGAGACAGAACTACCCGCAAGCATACGCACAGCCAGGTAGGTATCAAGGCCAATACAATGCTTAGCCTCATTACTATAGGCCTCCTCAGAACTATGCTTATCATGCTCAACAGAGACCTCAACTTGTCTTAGATCAGTAGCCACCCCCACCAGCGAATGTCATCTCAGTTAAATATGCTGCTGCAGAAGAGAACCTCAATAGGGCTTTAGTTCCCGTTTCACCCTTAATTACTGACAGTGACTCGAACTCAAACAATTTTGACTCTACTCATGTAGATAGTCCACCCGCATATTACACGGAGTCACCAGAACACGTGGAGACATATCATTATGATAGTCCACCATGGGAACCTAGTTGGGAGCCCGACTATGCGCACGTGATGTACACAAACCCAAATCCACGGCCCCAAGACAACAGAGACCATAGGGCCCTAGAGGACCATGCTTTAGGTGCGAAGGAGATCATTTCATAAAGGATTGTCCACATCCTCCGATAGCAGGACAGTCACAGTACTATAACATACAAGGCTTTTGTGTCGACTGTGGTAAAGAGCACATAATCATAGATTGTCCTAAGAACCCAGTTAACACTTCAAATGTGACACCAATCAACGTGATAGGTATTGTGCACAATGCAGATGGATCCAACCCTACATATGTGCCTATCCAAGCTATAACCCGAGCCCAAGCGCTCTTACAGAATCAACAGCCTAATGCTGAGAAAGTAGCCGGAACTAGTGAAGTCGCAGAATCTAGCAGTAAAAAAACAAAATCTTGGAAAGATTCCAAAGAAAGGATTAAAAGAAAGTGGAGTAAGAGGATAACAGAATTGGAAGGAAGTCTCAAGGAATCTAGAGCCAAAATCCTAGAGTTGACTTCACAGGAATTGAATCAAGAAAACCTAGCTCAAAAATCAGGATCAGTTTTAGCGGAACCCATACCAAAAAACCTAGACATGAGGTTCCGTGCATATTAGGCTAGAATAAAAGAGGGACCTCAAATAGCTGAAATGAGTAAGAACTACCCTCGAGCAGACCTAGAAATTGAGAGGACTAAGCTTTGCATGAAGATGGTAGAATTAGCACAAGCAATGTTCGAAGCCTCTAGATATCTAAATTGGAATAACATGGCAAAACCAGAACTACACTTTCAAGGACTAATGGAGAGGCTAGAATACTTGATAGATAGCAAAGAGAAAAAGAATGAACATAGGAACCCTACTGCCTAGAGACACAGGAAAGGAATGCACCATCCCTGTCTCAAGTACCCAATATAGAAGGTGAAGACAACCTGTCTTCCATACATAGGTACTCACATGAATTTTTGAGAGAAATCCAAGAAGAGAAGTGGAAAAGAGAACAAGGAACCCATCCTCCTATTCAAGAAATAGACGACTTGCAAGAACATTTTCCCCAAGACATTCCCTCTATTTACGATGATGTAGAGGAAGAACAACTGAGTGAACACACAGGTTTTGAATCCAATTCTTTGCAAGAATTACCTCAGTTCAGAGGACCTTGGGAAGCTAAGTCTATTAGCATGAGAGCACCCACGATAATAGTGAGGAATGAAGAATCAATAATCCCTAGAAACACGGAAGTGATAAAGAATACCAAAGTACAATGTCACCTCACTCTAGAGGAGTTGTTACAGGTAAAACCAGAACTGTGGAAACATGTAGCAAATCAATTCCCTGAGCTTGCTATTGCTCCCTCACAGATAGAATCACATAAAAAGGTACTAGAGATACCCGTAGAAAAGATCGGAGATGTAAGCGAAGGAGAGGAAGGTAACACTTATCTTCCAATAACCGATCAGGGCTACACCACGAAAGCCATCTTAGATTCAGGAGCCGGAGTAGCCATCACTACCACCGCTTTATGGAAACGTTGGGGTAAGCCAGCATTGAGACCTACCAGGATGAAGTTACAAATGGCTGATGGACACATAGAAAAACCATTCGGCTTACTAGAAGGCATATCTCTCACCACTTGTGGTGTAGAGTTTGAGCATACTTTTGCCATTTGTGATTTTGCAAAAAATCATGCTTACAAGATGATTTTAGGATGACCATTCATGCGTCAGTTGCAAATTGTACAAGATTGGGTAAGTAATTCTTTGTACTTGCAACATTTAGGAGATGTACCCCCAATACAATGGAATACTATCCATAAGACACAGGTAGAAACGGAATCGGTGCACTCATCAGAGTCAGACCCCTCATGGTTACACGAGGATACTCATCTATGGATGTGTAAGGTAGCAAAAGAAGAGGAAGAACGGTTGGAAGCTAGGACCTTAGGTGCAGAACAACATCCAGGAACCCTTCAAGACCCAGCTTACGCACCTGTAGTATTTCCAGACGAAGAATTCGAACCCCATGGTTGGGCAGAAATCCTAGCAACCATGGGCGTAGCCATTAATGAATAACAATGGAAACCCCACTATGACGAGGATGGCTATGACATTTTTGTCTTCACAATAGAGCCAATCATGTATGATTCAGTTTTAGAAGAGTGTGAACCTAACACTGATGCATTTGAGGATGCGAGTGACTTCGATTTAGAATCAATTATTATGGACTCACCCTTTGCATCAGAAGAAGAATATTTCTACGAAGTAGAGACTCATCCTCAGAGACACGAAGAAATTATGAATGATGTAAGGTGAACCACATAAGTGACTGACAAAAGTGAAGGTAAGAAAAGAAAGAAGAAAGAAACCATGTCAGAAAAAGAAGAATCCTTGTTTGAGGTTCCTGAGAACTTCAAAAAGTATGAAATAGAAGATAGACGAATAATGGTACGAATGCCTAACAGAAAAGTTGAAGTTGGAGAAGTATATGATAATCGAGAGAAAACCAAGAAAATCATAGTAGCCATAGAAGGAGAAGAAGAAAAGTGTACTTACATAGGGCATGATTTGACAAATGAAGAAGAAGAAGAATTAGTCGCCCTATTGCGCGAATATAGAGATGTGTTCGCTTGGAGTTACAAAGATTTGAAAGGAGTAGATCCAGACATATGTTCTCATAGAATCCCTATGACTCCAGATACAAAACCTACGAAACAGAAACCATACACGTACAATGATAATTACGCTACAAAGATTAAAGAGGAGATAGATCGCTTGATAGAAGCAGGATTCATTTATGAAATTGAGCATACCGAATGGGTATCCCCCATTGTGGTTGTGCCCAAGAAGAATGGAAAATTGCATGTGTGTATTAACCTTAAAAAAGTTAATGCCGCCACGATTAGAGACAATTATCCTCTTCCTATCACGGAACATTTATTGGAAAGAGTTGCGGGCAAGGAAGTTTACAGCTTTCTTGATGGATTTTCAGGCTATAATCAAGTAGCCATTGCTCCAGAAGATCAACACAAGACGGCTTTTGCCACAAAATGGGGCATATTTGCATTTCGTGTAATGCCATTTGGCTTAACAAATGCACCCGCCACTTTTCAGCGACTCATGTGTCATGTTTTTAAGGAATTTTTACGCAAGAATTTGGAACTTTATGTCGATGACCTATGTGCTCATTCGAATGTCAGGAAGACTCATATCCCAGAATTAAGACAAGTATTTGACAAATGTCGAGAATATCAGGTTTGTTTGAACCCAGAAAAGTGCGTTTTCATGGTCAGACAAGGTAAAATTCTAGGACACATTGTGTCAAAGAATGGAATTTTGACAGATGAAGAAAAGGTAAAAGTGATCGCACATCTACCTAGACCAAATGATATAAAAGAAGTACAGGCATTTATGGGCCATTCTGGTTATTACAGACGATTCATACACATGTATGCAATCATAGCCAAGCCTCTGTACTCTCTTTTGACCAATTTTGAATGGACAGATGAATGTGAGAATTCATTCAATGAACTTAAACGACATTTGTGCTCAACACCTATATTGACAACCCCGAATTGGAGTAAGCCATTCCATGTACATGTGGATGCATCCAACTATGCCATAGGATGTGTGTTAGCACAACCCACGAATGAAGGTAATATAGATCTTTCCATAGCTTATGCGAGCAGACAGTTCAACACAGCAGAAAGAAATTACACCACTACGGAACGAGAAGGATTAGGAATGATCTACGAAGTAAAGAAATTCAGGCATTATTTGTTGGCGAACAAGTTCAAATTCTTTACAGATCATCAAGCATTACTGTATTTAGTCAATAAGCCATGTAACATAGGAGGATTGATACGTTGGTTTCTATTACTCATGGAGTATGATTTTGAAGTAGTAGTCAGGAAAGGGAAGACACATCTCAGAGCTGACCACCTCTCGAGACTAACCTCAGGAGAAGCTCCTCAAGGAGTAGTGGATGAGTTACCCGGTGCATATTTGTTTAACCTTGAGATAGCACCAGAATGGGCTAAGCCGATAGTCCTGATTCTCACATATGGACCCAAGAATCCTAGGATAAGGATCAACGAAGGAGAGATTACCAAATCTCAAAGATATCAAATCATAGCAGGAAGTATATATAAACTGGATAATCAAAAGATTCTTGCTTGTTGTGTCGATGAATCAAAACATGCAAATTGGTTGCAATTAGCACACATAGGTGCATTAAAGCAACATCATTCGAAACATCGTACTTTGCAGACTCTGCATCGACTAGGAGTGTACTGGCCTTCAATGGAAGCAGATGTCTACAAATTGTGTAAATAATGCCTTGTTTGTTGTGAAAGACCACCGGTAGAACATGCTACATTTTATCATGTGTCTCTCACACCAGAATGGAGTGAACCTTTAGTGACGTACTTGAGGATGAAAACATTCCCTCAAGGAATGACCTTAGCACGACAACGCAGTCTAGAGCAGGAAGCTCAGGACTATTCACTTATTGGCGATAATCTATACAAAAGAGGAAGAGACGAATATTTAAGACAATGTGTTCATGAAAGCGATTATCTGAGCATACTAGAGACTGCACACCAAGGTGTTGCAGGAGGTCATTTTGGACCAGATAGGATAATCAATGCCATCCTCTTTGCAGGATTATGGTGGCCCACTCTTTGTTGGAGATAGACGTCTGCGAAAGCACACGAACAGCACAAGGAAGAAGAAGAAGCATGAAGCAAAAACCACTGGTGGACACACGAGTGTCATAGCAACCAGCCCAATCTGAGTCAGAAAAAGCATGCAAATCTGGCGGTAATTGTTGGAGATAGACGTCTGCGGAAGCACACGAACAGCACAAGGAAGAAGAAGAAGCTTGGAGCACAAACACACAATACTGAATGTATTACTAGAGAATGTACAAAGATAAGTAGCCCATTAGGGCAATAGGCGTATATACAAGCCGGGGGAAAAAAACCTCCTAAAGAGGGAAAAAAGTGCCCCGGCGGTCCTAGAGTGTTCACACACATCACTACCTAAATATATCAACAAATCCCCCCTGGGAGTGATGCGGTGAACAAGGAGCTGGCACTCATGTATAAGGAAGTGCCAAGCTATGTGGAAATCACTCCACAAAAGGAAGTAAGCCCAAAGCTTTGCGAAAAGCTTCAAACTTCTCCCTAGGCAGAGCCTTCGTGAAAAGGTCTGCAATGTTCTCCTGCGTGGGCACATATGCCAAGCTGATCTCCCCAGTAGAGAACCTCTCCCTGACATAGTGATAATGCACCTCAATGTGCTTAGTGCGAGCATGGAACACAGGGTTCCTCGCAACTGCCAATGCACTCTAACTGTCAGTGAAGATGGTGGTGGCAGAAGACTGGCCAACACCCAAATCAGCCATAAGGTGTCTGAGCCACACACACTCAACAGTCGCTGTGAAAGCTGCCCTATACTTAGCCTCACAACTAGAAGTGGCCACAGTAGGCTGCTTCTTGCTCAACCAAGATATACATGAGCTACCAAGCATGAAGCAAAAACCACTGGTGGACACACGAGTGTCATAGCAACCAGCCCAATCTGAGTCAGAAAAAGCATGCAAATCTGGCGGTACTGATCCCCCCTTGGGATAAAACAACCCAAGTAGCCGAGTACCACTCAAGTAGCGAAAGATGCGCTTAACCGCTTTCCAATGCGTGACTCCTGGGCAATGCATAAACCTGCTCATCTGTGAGACAGCAAACTGAATATCTGGCCAAGTAATGCATAAGTAAATCAAGCATCCAACAGCCTACTGATAGAGAACAGCATCAAATGCATCTCCAGCATCATGAAGACTCAATCGTAAACCTGTCTCCATAGGAGTGGCAATAGGCTTACAGTCTTCAAGGCTAAAACGCTGCAATAATGTGTCAATATATTTCGTTTGACACAAAGCCATTCCACCATCAACGTGCATAAACTGAATGCCCAAATAGTGATGCAAATGCCCCAAATCAGACATCTCAAATGAGGCATGCAAATCAGCCTTAAAATCAGCAATATGTGTCTCAATAGGACCAGTGAGCAGCATGTCATCAACATAGACAACAATGATCAGAAGCACATCATTAGCACGTTTAACATATAAGGTGCTTTCAGGTGGACTGTTCTCAAAACCATGTGCAATCAGATAGGCATGTATCTTCTCATACCAAGCACGTGGTGCTTGCTTTAAACCATATAATGCCTTCTTTAACCTGCAAACCTGGTTTTCATGCCCTTTTTGCACAAAGCCACGGGGCTGAAAAACATACACTTCTTCATGCAAGTCACCATTCAGAAATGCTGTTTTAATGTCCAACTGATGTACATTCCAACCATGATGGGCTGCAAGTGCACAAATGCTCCGAACAGTAGTCATACGGCATGTAGGTGCAAAGGTCTCATCAAAATCAATGCCTCTTTCCTGCGCATAACCCTTTGCAACAAGCCTAGCCTTATACCTGTCAACGGTACTATCAGGTTTACGCTTCAGCTTGTATACCCACTTAGTGCCAATGGCCTTCTTGCCAGGAGGCAAGTCACATAAGGACCATGTACCATTCTTCATTATAGCATCATATTCAGATTGCATAGCAGCCATCCAATTTTCTAAATTCTGTGCTTCATCAAAAGAAACAGGCTCATTCTCATCACAGAGACTAGATGCAGTCATAGCATAGCAATCTGATGCAAAGGAGGCACTATGAGAGCCTGAACGAGTACGATATGACAAAGGTGCATCTAATTTGCTGTCACGCAAAGTCTGCACCAGCCATTTTGGCATAGTTTTTGCCTGCTCAATATCAGCTCTCTCATCAGCAAGTGCATCATGTAAATCTGCATCAGAAATGGAATGATCTGCATCATCATATGAAACCCGCAAAGGCTGAGAAGTTGCCTCATTAGGACCAGCACTAGCCTGTCCACCTGTAAACAGAGGCATCAAAGTATCATACATGTCTTTGGAGCTAACAGATGTCTCCTTAGTACATGAAAGCAATGGCTGAATAGCATCTTCCACAAAGACAATATCACGGCTAACCAGAATGCGTTTAGTCTGTGGATGATACAGACGATAGCCTTTACTTTCAGAACTGTACCCAACAAAAATACATTTTACTGCCTTATCATCAAATTTTCTACGATGTTGTTCAGGCACTAATGCATATGCCAAACAACCAAAAACACGCAGATGAGCAACAGATGGCTTGCGGTCATGCCAAGCCTCATATGGAGTGATAGACTGCAACGCTTTAGTGGGACACCTGTTCAGTACATATGCTGCACACATGACAGCCTCAAGCCAGAAACTATGTGGTAAAGCCTGACTTTTGACCATGCACCTCGCCATCTCCATGAGTGACCTGTTCTTTCGTTCAGCAACTCCATTCTGTTGAGGTGTGTACGATACTGTACACTGGTGTTTTATCCCACGTTCAGCCAGAAATGCATTAAAATCTGAAGACATATATTCCCCCCCTCGATCAGAACAGAGGGTGCCCATTTTACATGCTGACAGATTTTCAGCCAAAACCAACTGTTTGAAGCACATGAACACTTCGGACTTTGCTTTGAGTGGATATACCCATGCATGCCTGGAAAAATCATCAATGAAAGTCACGAAGTAAAGGTAATTTCCAAAAGAGGGTATCTGCATAGGACCACAGACATCACTATGTACAAGCTGCAATTTCTGCGTAGCCCGAACTGAACCATCTTTTGGAAAGGAAGAACGTTGCATTTTGCCCAAAATACAGCCTTCACAAACATGTTTTCCAGGTGCCTCAAGTTTGGGCAAAGAGGACACCATTTCAGATTTTTGTAGGCGTAACAAACTAGCAAAATTCAGATGACCAAAGCGTGCATGCCAAAGCTTTGCATTTGACATAGCCTGAGAATCATGAACTGCACATGCCGAATCATTCACAGATCTTTCATAGTCTATGAGCTTATACAGCCCACGACATAAGATGCCAGAAGCAATAATCACATCACCATTTGAGAGATCATGGACTGTACACCTGTCATCAACGAATTTCACAACCAAGCCAATCTTGGCTAATGCAGAAACTGATAACAGGTTCTTTTTGATCCCTGGCACAAATAAAGCATCTGACAAAGTGAAAGAACTACCATCAATAGTAGTCAGAATAATCTTACCAACTCCCATAACAGGATAAGAGGAGTTATTGGCGCATGTGACAGTATTCCCTGTAGGGGCAGGCTCGAGTGAAGAGAAGAAACTGCGCTGCGAGGTAATATGTTTGGTCGCCCCACTGTCAAAGTACTAACATCTGAGTCTACTGCAGACATGCACTGATCATGAGAAGATGGGTCAAAACTGCAGACAGTAGTAAACGCCCATTCTTCTTCCTGCACAAGATTTGCAGACTCTGTTTTTGGTGTAGAGGCCTCTGCAACAACCATTCTAGCCTCTTTCTTCTTTGCCTCTTTAGCAGCCAGTTTTGGATAGTTCTTTATAATATGATCATTTCCTTTACAGTACTTGTAGAACAATTTCTGCTTTTCTGATTTCTTTTCATCTTTATCCTGGTTCTTCGATTGTGCAGCATTTGCAGATTTTTGCTTACTAGTAGAAGAGCTCCATTTTCCTTTGCCCTTCTGACTAGCCAGGAAAGCTTGATCTGCAACACGCATAATGGACCTGTTCTGCCTCGACTGATCTTCCTGCAACAGAACATAGACTAATTCCTCAAATGACAAGGCATTCGGATTGCCTTTCATCATCAACCGAAGAGTAGAGGCAAAACTCTGATATGAATCAGGAAGACCATTCAGAACGGTCTGCACAAGTGAGCTATCTGGTATAACCTCATCAGCAGAAATCAATTGTTCCTTCAGGTCTTTGATCTTTGTAAGAAAACTGTCCATAGAATCACCTTCATTCATGTGCTCACTCTCCAACTGTTTTCGGAGGTAAGCAACACGAGCCTCATTCCTAGCCTGGTACAAAGTGGTAAGTGTATCCCAAGCATCCTTTGCTGTTCTGCAAGAGCGAATATGAGGAATAATGGCACGTTTGACAGACAAGGCTATCAATGCATGTGCCTGGGCATCTCTGCCATCCCAACGAATCTGCTCTGCAGTAGGTGCAACAGAAACAGCAGCACGAACAGGAATCTGCGGAATATCATCTTCGACACCATCTTCATCAGCTCCAGTACCTCCAGCACCTGTATTTGTAGTACCTGTAGTCGCAGGTGTAACAGGACGTCTTTCAACACCCTGCACAATGTTCCACAGTCCTTTTGCAACTAGTACATGTCGCATCATATAAGCCCATAATGGGTAGTTGGTACCATCCAACTTATCCTCAACAGCCAACATACGGAATACATCACTGCTTTCAGCCATGGCCGGTGACTAAAACACCTTGATGCAGAAAATTGACTGTATCTCAAAAAGTTGAACGGAACTGCCCAGACGAGTTCTGCTAGACCTGTAGCAGACTTCGAGATGCTTAAACTAGCGAACAGAAACTGGTATATACCTTTGGCACAAAAGGATGAAATAGCCTGCACAAGCGTTGCGATAGTGCGTTCGAAGGCCGAAACGAGCTCAGATCGCGATTTCGCGATCACCCTGAGTATGCTCACCAAATTTCGTGCGAATCTTAGACTGCAAACGGAGGAGTGTCGACGGCACCCTAGAAGAAGCGACGACCTGCTCTGATACCAATTGTTGGAGATAGACGTCTGCGGAAGCACACGAACAGCACAAGGAAGAAGAAGAAGCTTGGAGCACAAACACACAATACTGAATGTATTACTAGAGAATGTACAAAGATAAGTAGCCCATTAGGGCAATAGGCGTATATACAAGCCGGGGGAAAAAAACCTCCTAAAGAGGGAAAAAAGTGCCCCGGCGGTCCTAGAGTGTTCACACACATCACTACCTAAATATATCAACACTCTTCACATGGATGCATATACCTATGTTAAGAGATGTGATGTGTGCCAAAGAACTCAATTTCCTACTCACAGAGATGAAATGCCATTGAAACCCATGATGGGAGGACGTGCATTTTCTAAGTGGGGTATAGACTTTGTAGGACCCATTAACCCCCCTGCAAAAGGTACACATGCTGAATACATTATTGTTGCGACAGATTATCTTACCAAATGGGTAGAGGCAAAAGCCGCGAAAAAGAATGATGCACACACAACTCCAAAATTCTTATTTGAAAATTTCTTTACAAGATATGGATTGCCTATAGAGCTAGTGAGCGATCGAGGAACTCACTTTCTAAATCAGGTCATTGAATATTTGTTACAGGATTTTATGGTGATTCACAAGAAATCCGCACCATATCATCCTCAGGCCAATGGTCAGGCTGAAAGCACTAACAAGATCCTTTGTAGCGTACTGACGAAACCAACAAACATTCAGATTGGGACAAACAGTTACACCACGTTGTTTGGGCATATCGAGTGGCCTACAAGACCGTACTCAATGCAACTCCCTTTCAGATGGTTTTTGGTCAAAATGTTGTGCTTCCTTTGGACTTCCTGATACCGACCCTTAAGGTTGCACATGAACATCAGTGGACCGGCCATGAATTATCAGCAAGAATAATGGACTTGGAACGATTAGGAGAAACCAGGCTGAAAGCAGCAATAGTGATATATGCGGCAAAGAAACAATAGAAAGCCTATTTCGATGCACATGTGAAAGATAAAGGTTTAAAAGAAGGAGATTTAGTCCTAGTATATACGCTGAAGCAACACGCACGGAAGTTAGAAAAGCGAGGTTATGGACCTATGATCATTAACAGACTCTCGACAAGCGGAGCAGTACAATTAGCCACCTTAGAAGGAGATATAATGCCTAATTACATTAGTGGTTGTAGAGTCAGGCTATATCAGGAACCTCTTACTGAGGATATGCTTAGACGACTCACGATGGCAAAGAAGCGTAAGGAGGAAGAAAATAGAATACGTGCAGAAGCTCAGGCAGAAGCCATATTACGCATTAAGCGCATGAAGTTAAGAAGACAAGGACTAGGGAGAGAGCATCATAACCATCTGGAAACATCACCCAGATACCCCATGGCCATGTGTCAAGCAAAGTCAAGTACACATCCTCGCATAATGGACAGGAGATCATTCATTACACTCAGGCTAGAGCATGGCAACCCTTGCCAAGAGGTCAGGGCTTTAATTGACTCAGGTGTTGCGACTAGTGCGATTAGATGGTCCCACTATAAGGACTCACGAATAGAAATGCAGCCAATTGAGGCATACCTCTTAGGGTTAGGAGGCATGGAAACCCCTTGCATGGGTGAGGTGGACCTTCCTATCCTCATAGACGAAGTGACCATCATTGTCTTGCTCCTTCAATTTTCTGCATCATCTTCTTCGCCAACAGTAATCTTGCAGAGGCTGCTGCTCTCTCTACAGAGCTTCAAATTGCATGCAAGAGGACTCATTGGAAAGGTATTAGTGTCTGGTTTATGCTTGTAAATTTTCAAAGCATTTGGTTCAGTAGATTTGGAGAAATCTGAGTTTTTCTGCCTCGGGATCAATCTCTACGTATTCCTGAAAAATAGGAAGTACCACCGGTGAATGTCACATTCATTCCTATAGCATATTTTGCTTATTCCTTATACTTTTGTGCATTCCATACACTCAACCCTATTTGTATCACTCCCATAAAAGGATTTTTTCTAATTGTAATCACTCTGGTCGCTATGGGCATTTGAAGTTCATTGTCTCTTCCACAGATAGTAAGTTTTTTGAGCTAGTCGACCCGCGAACCTATCTGTTTTGTATCGACTCATTCTCCTTGATGCTCCAAGGTACATAGTGCATTTCTTTGCACTTATAGCATGCCTATAAGGTCTATTTGAGTCTCCATAAGCTCAAGGGCTGGTCTTGTGCCGGTTGGCTTGACCAAACTTCGTCGCCTCGAAACACACTTTTCTACCTCCGACAAGCTTCTCCAAGTTCTTTCAGTGGTATCAGAGCTAGATCAAGATGGGTGATGGCTTTCCCTCAATGATCGAGAAGCTTGATCGACACAACTATGCGGCTTGGCAAATCAGAATGGAGGCCTATTTGCAAGGAAGAAATCTTTATGGAATTGTAGCAGGTGATGAAGTTATGCCTATTCCAAGATCCAAAGGAGGACCTACACAAGAGGAGACAGATAAGCTCACACTTTGGTGCGCAAGGGATGCTCAAGCAAGGTCGTACATACTAAAATCTATCTCTGACTTTCTATTACCACATATTAGAGGATGCAAGACATCTCAAGAGACTTGGGATGCCCTCGAGACTTTCTTTTCTGCTAGTACCAAAGCAAGAAAGAATCATTTTTGGAACGAGTTCAACCAAATGAAGAAGACGCCCAAACAAACCATCACAGAGTTTGTTACCAAGGTCAAAGAGGTTGCAGATCAGTTAGCATCCATCGGAGAGCTGATTGAAGAAGAGGTCATCATGAGGCAAATTCTCAACGGCATTCGAAGTGATAAGCAATGGCAATCCGTCACGACTGCTTATGATCTCATCATGGATGTGCAAACTCCAGACTTCAATATCTTTCTTGGACAACTCTTCAATCAAGAAGTCAACAATAGCATAAAGGAAGGTAACTCTTATCATGGTAATTCAACTAGTGCTCTATATACAGATAAGAAGGATAAGAAGCAGAAAGGCAAGAAGAAGGAAGAAGATGAAGAAGAGACTTCTCAAGCCAACTTCGCAAGCAAGAGCAAGTGGAAAAGGAAGAAGAAAGGACCAAAGCAAGACAAAGCCAAAGGTCAAAATGTTCAACCTTGTGCCATATGCGATAAGACCAACCACACCACTCAGAATTGCTGGTTCAATGGGAAGACCCAGAAAGGAAGTGGAAGAGGTGGATATGGCGGCAATAGAGGCAGAGGTGGACACAACTTCATAACAATAGAAGCTATAATAGAAGAGACTACAACAATTATTCAGAAGATCAACCACATGAAGACTCATTACTTCTCATGAATCTAAGCCACAAAGAAGGTAAAGAAGATGATCATTTGTTCTACATAGATTCAGGATGTTCGAATCATGTTGCAAGCAACATTGCTCTTCTATCTGACTTGGAAAGTCCAAAGCATAGACATGAAGTGCAAACAGGGGATGACACAAAGCACAATGTGGAGAAGATTGGTAATGTCAAAGCTTCCAATGGCGGGACAAACATTCTAAGTAAGGTTCTCTATGTACCCACTATCACCAAAAACCTAATAAGTGTAGGCCAAATAGTTGAAAAGGGCTTGCAAGTTAGGTTCACCCAACATGGAGCTTTTGTGGAAGATCCATGTCAAGGCTTCAAGAAGATAGCCCGAGGTGAGAAGCATGGTAGGCTCTTTACTTTTGAAGTAGGAGAAACAAGGAACATAGCTCTATTCAACTTTGGGTCTCAAACCCTAAGTGAGCTTGAAGTGTGGCATAAGAGACTTGCTCATGTGAATGAAAGAACCTTGAAGGATATATGCAGGGATCAAAGTGTTCTAGGACTGCCGAACATATCAAAGCAACACATGATCAACAGGTGTGATGCATGTTAGATTGGGAAGGCACAAAGACAACCATTCAACCACAAAGGCTACATCCACAACAACTTATTGGACTTAGTACATACAGATGTATGGGGACCAAGTCAAGAACCTTCATTGGTAGGGTCAAGGTATTATGTCTCATTTATTGACGACCATAGTAGATGGACTATTCTATACTTTATCAAGAGTAAGAATGAAGTATTTGATTGCTTCAAGAAGTATCTTGCACATGTGGAGAATCATACAGGTAGATCACTAAAGAAGCTCAGATCTGATGGAGGGGGAGAATACTTCTCCAAAGAGTTTGATGAGTTCTTGCGGGACAAAGGTATCAAAAGGGAAGTGACTACTAGGTACTCTCCTCAACTTAATGGAGTTGCAGAGAGGAGAAACAAGACATTGGTTGGATCAGCTCGAACAATGCTTGAAGAGAAGAAGTTGCCACATTATCTATGGGCAGAAGCTATTTCAACTGCTGTGTACCTTGTCAATCGACTACCATCCAAATCACTTCAAGGTATGACTCTTTATGAAGCATGGCATGGAAAAAAACCTAGTCTTGGACATTGCAAGGTTTTTGGTTGTTTAGCTTATGTTCATGTACCATCACAAATAAGAGGTAAGCGAGATGAAAGGGCAACAAAGGCAGTGTTTATTGGATATGATTCAACTCAGATGGGTTACAGGTTCTTCAATCCTTCAACCAAGCAATTCACTACAAGTAGAGATGTTGTGTTTGAAGAACACAGGTCTTGGTATGATGAAGATAAACAAAAGGTAACACTACCATATGATCTTGATTCTGACTCTCATCAATTAGGAAGCAAGCATGATACACAGGTCCAGGATCCAAGAAGTGACACAGATGATGACCAAGATGAAAAAGAAAGGGATTACAAGCTATGGAAGTCAAGAGGCAAAGCAAAGATGCAAGAGGTTGGAGAATGCTCAAAACAAGCACCTAGAAGATCAACAAGAGAGAAGAAGCAACCAGAAAGGTATGGATATGATTCCACATTTGTTACGAAGCATTCAATCTACTTGGCAAAAGACTCTATTTCAGAGGAACCCTCAACCTATGAAAACCCTAATTGGGAAAAGGCCATGAACGAAGAGATAGATGCATTGAAGGAGATGGACACTTGGGATTTGGTTCCAATGTCACCGAGTCAAAAGGTAATTGGTTGCAGATGGGTATGTAAAGTTAAAAGAAATTCAGATGGATTAGTTTGCAGGTACAAGGCAAGATTAGTTGCCAAAGGATGCTCACAAACTCATGGTATAGACTATGAGGAAACATTCTCACCAGTTGCAAAGATGACTACAATCAAGACATTGATAAGTGTAGCTGCTGCAAGGAATTGGAGACTCCTCCAACTTGATGTGAAAAATGCATTCTTAAATGGTTGGATAAGTGAAGAGGTATACATGTCACAACCACCAGGTTTTGAAAACCCTAATCATCCATCTTATGTTTGCAGACTTAAGAAAGCATTGTATGGATTGAAACAAGCTCCTAGAGCTTGGAATTACAGGTTGGTTACATATCTTCAAGATCAAGGATTCAAAGCTAGCAGCTCAGATCCTTCTCTATTCATCAAAAGGGATCACAATGAGGTTATCTATCTATGTGTATATGTAGATGATATTATTGTGATGATCTAAATGGCATTCAAAGGATCAAAAGACACATGCAAGAGGAGTTCAAAATCAGTGACCTAGGTGAGCTCACATACTTCCTAGGTATGCAGGTGATATACACAGATGAAGGAATGTATTTGACTCAAAGAAGATACATTCAGGATCTTCTTCTCAAGTTCAAAATGGAGAACACTAAACCTGCAGGTACACCTTTGGAGATGAATCATAAACTAAGTGTTTATGAAGGTGAGAAAATTGAAGACATTAAAGAGTATCAAAGCTTGGTAGGTAGCTTGATATATGCTACTCATACAAGGGCAGACATCTCATATAGTGTGGGAGTGCTTAGTCAGTTCATGCACTCACCGAGAAGACCACACATGGATGCAGCTAAGAGAGTACTTAAGTATCTCAAAGGTACAATCAACGAAGGTATATTCTATCCTTACTCTTCAGATTTGGATATCAAAATCTACTCAGATGCGGATTGGGCAAGAGCTAAGGATGATAGAAAAAGTACATCTGGTTACTTAGCATTTGCAGGTTCGAAGCTAGTGTCATGGAGTTCCAAGAAGCAACCAACAGTTACTTTATCTTCAACTGAAGCAGAGTACAGAGGCTTGACCATAGCAACTCAAGAGGAAGTATGGTTAAAAGCATTGTATACGGATTTGGGACTTGTGAGTTCCAAACCTCACATATTTGGAGATAATGTAAGTTCCATGCATCTAGCGGCAAATCCTATTTTCCACGCGAGAACAAAGCACATAGAAGTGCATTACCACTTCATCAGGGAGAAGCTCATGGAAAAGGAGATCGACATTTCTTTTGTTCCAACTGAAAAGCAAGTAGCAGATATGATGACGAAGGCACTTGATGGAGTAAAGCTTTGTAGATTCAAAGCTATGGCAAGTATTCAACCTATCAGAGAATGAAAACTCAAGCATACTTTAGCTTGAGGGGGAGCTGTTGGAACATCAAGCTTACACTATGCTTGAGGTGGATTTGATCTACATCGAAGGCTATCGCGTCGAAAGAATATCCGTTGGAGAGTTCTTTTTCATATGCTCATTTATTGTATTTTTTTGAGAGATTGCTCATTTATTGTATTTTTTTGAGAGATTTTTGATGGCTCATTTACCATTGTAAAAGCCTTGAGCTTTACACATGTAAAGGTACAAATATAGAGCCCAAATCCCACGAACTTCTGGTGGTTGAAGTTGCATTCAATCAAGCAATCAATCACCTAAAAGTAGATCAATCAAGATCTTCACTTTTCCTAGATTGTAGGAAAGTGAATTGATTCCCTCCAACAACCATTCCCACCTTCATTTGAATTCAAATTCAACTTGTAAAACTTGTGGAACACGATAAGTACTTGGAATCACTTGTAAAATACATGGAAGCAATATACATACACTTGTGACCATCATTGTCTTGCTCCTTTAATTTTCTGCATCATCTTCTTCGCCAACAGTAATTTTGCAG
Organism: Ceratopteris richardii; assembly: GCA_020310875.1. Classification (NCBI taxonomy): domain Eukaryota; kingdom Viridiplantae; phylum Streptophyta; class Polypodiopsida; order Polypodiales; family Pteridaceae; genus Ceratopteris; species Ceratopteris richardii. Next base: position 73,659,982 of record CM035435.1, read on the forward strand.
AGGATGCTGCTCTCTCTCCAGAGCTCCAAATTGAGTTCACAAGGACTCATTGGAAAGGTAGTAGTGTCTAGTGTATTCCTGTAAATTTTCAAAGCATTTGATTAAGTAGATTTGGAGAAATCGGAGTTTTTTGCCTCAGGGTCAATCTCTATGTATTCCTGAAAAATCGAAAGTACCACCGGTGAATGTCACATTCATTCCTATAGCATATTTTGCTTATTCCTTATACTTTTGTGCATTCCATACACTCAACCCTATGTGTATCACTCCCATAAAAGGATTTTTTCTAATTGTAACCATGCTGGTCGCTATGGGCATTTGAAGTTCATTGTCTCTTCCACAGATAGTAAGTTTTTTGAGCTAGTCGACCAACGAACCTATTTGTTTTGTATTGACTCATTCTCCTTGATGCTCCAAGGTACATAGTGCATTTCTTTGCACTTATAGCATTCCTATAAGGTCTATTTGAGCCCCTGGTCTTGTGCCGGTTGGCTTGACCAAACTTCGTCGCCTCGAAACGCACTTTTCTACCTCCCACAAGCTTCTCCAAGTTCTTTCAGCTTTGAAAACAAGTGACTTGGAAAAGATAGTTTTTTGGCTTTTATACTTTTGAAAGTTCTTCCTAACTAAAAAGACTAATAGGCACAAAGGTTGAATGCTACTCGAACTTCCTAACCTACTTGCCTACTTCCTCCTTCCTACTCTACTCACTCCACTCACTTCCCTAAACTATCAACTCACTACACACACTCCAAGAGTGAGAAGTAGTAAGTGCGGATGAGTGTAACTTACCAAAGAAGAGAAATTCACAACTCCTCTACTCACTTCAATGCTAAAAGCTACTTACCATCACACGAATGCCTCAGTTTGATTTGACTTTCCCCAGCAACGGCGCCAAAAACGTGTGTACCTAAGTATCAACCTAGGGACTTGTGGAGAAAGAGACTATACCTCAACCCCCCTCAAGTGCATATAGTGGGGATGCACGCTTTATTTATCAATCCGAGGAGTATCAAAACCTAGCCGAGTGTATGAAGACATGCATTCAATTGATGGTCAATGCAAATGAGCTTCCCAAAGAGTGCAAATAAGTCTAAGTTTAGTCCAAACAAGCTTCAACTATTAGTTATGGTGTCACGATACTTGGAGCAACAGCCAACAGTAAATTGAGCTTTGCTCTCAGCTCCAAACTCCAAATATAGTGAATAGCATATGCGTTTCGAATCTCTCGCAAAGACGCATCCAATGATTATATTTTCACTCAATTTTGACGCTTTGGCTTCAAGTTATGAGCAAAATACTGAGTCAGGGTAATGATCTTCCTACACTTCAACACTTCCTACACTTCACACACCTTAACAACAGCAAACAAACACTTTCATGGATAGATAACACTTCCTAACACTCTTCTCAAGCAACACACATGCACACAAGCTCACCACGAAGAAGATATAGAGAGGAGAAGACACAAATTCGAAATTTTGTGCTCTTGATTCTCACAATGGCAAAAAGTCCTTACAAAGAGTCACAAATTGACTTGTATACATGTGCCCTAAAAATGGTCCCGCAAATGTAGAATTGCCACCTTTTCTTTTGGATCCTCACTAAACATGTGCAGGTTAAAGAAATCTTCAAGTTCATCAATCCATGCTTCAAGATCCTCTCAAGTTTTCTTCTCACCATCAAATTCATTTAATTTTGCTCTTTTAAACACTTGCTTAAGTGCAAATTCACCTGCATCATCATCGTCTTCAAGTTCACGTTGTTGTCTTTTTAATTGTTGGATCTTTCTTATGTAATTCTGCATTCAATCTATGGATAAGCTCCTCTTGTTCTTCTATCTTCTTCTTCAAAGCTTGCATCTTGTCCCGGAATCCAACTCTGCTCTGATACCACTTGTAACAAGTCTCATAATCTTAAATCACAATCCCACAGAGAATAATAGACTTTGGCACAACAAGATATAAAGAAGAAAAACACAGTATACGGAGAACAAGAAAAAGGAGAATTTTATTATTGTGCACATTTTCAAGTAGTTCTGATGCGCATTACAAAATCTATCAAATAGCTTCAATGTGAAGCCTCATCCACCCGACCACCCTCGAGCTGATCTCAATCCCAATCTCAATCACAATCACAATCTCAATCCCAATCTCAATCTCAATCGCAATCTCAGAAGCCAAAAACGATCGTGATTAATGTACCACCATCGTCCTTCCTTATCTTCTAGTCTTCGTCTTCTTGGATCTCCACCTTTCACCAGCGCACAAGCAATCATGCCTTCCTAGACATGCACTCTTAGAATCTGCATGCTCCAAGATAGCATCTTTTTGCATGTCTCATGCAAAACTTCCTGACCACCCATGCATCTACTTTTCATGTCCACCTCAAGAATCCTACCTACAAAAATAGAGGCGATCCCTACAACACACTCACACACACGTCAATCACCCAAAATAACCCATATACCCATGTGCATTCTCTAAATCTGTGAACATGAATAAGATGAATGAAGGCTTCTCTCTTTTTTTTTAGTGTTGGAAAACGGCACTTTTCCAAACCGTGTAACTCAAAAACGGTGAAGAATTAGCTTAAGCTTGTGAGGCACAAAAGTATTCAACTCTTAAATCTGTACAATAGTGTTAGAGATGCCTCAGGTCCAAGTCTGCTTCTAGACATAACTTTGGGCCTTGCGAAATCCGAAATTCGAGAGAGAGATGAAAAAACATGAAAAATCTCTTCGTTAACCTACCTTCATGGGACCAAATGAGACATAAAACATAGGAACTACAAAAAATTCAGTCAGGTAAAGTTTTTCTACTAAGAGTACTCTATCTTTCTCTCATATAACACTTTTTCAGATTCTTTCATTTTCATGCTCACATTTAACACACAAATTTCATGTGATAACTTTCTAGAGAGAGAATGTAAAAACTTATTGCTACAAAATTCTATTGACATGATCAAAATATCCTAACCATAAAATTTCATTATTACCTACATATTTTATGTGGGAAAATCAATATGGCATTTTACATTAGGCATCCGACAAGAAAGAAAGTAAACCAAAGAAGGCAGAATATAGTGATTCAATAGAAAAACCCTGTGACAGAGAGCGGATTGAAAAGCATACCAATCAAAAACTCTATTTTTAAATTTGTTCATGATTCAATCCCATCTTTGGTTTAGGGACACTTGAAAGCCCATAGGGATGCCAAGCAATCTAAAAATCTCCCCATCTCACATGATATCACAACCCAGAGCCGAGATAGAAGGGGGCACAAGATTGGTGGAGGGTTTAAATGAAGTTTTTTTTAATGATTAATGTGGGACACATTGGCTAAACAAAAAGTGTTCAAGCACTCAAGAACACAATCAGCAAATCTGGGTTTGACTTTGACCAAAATGTTGGTCTCATCAGCAAATGCCTGAAGGCATAGTTTTTCATCAGAACCAGGGATAGAAATTCCTTCAATCCTCTTTTGGGACATAGCATCCTTGAGGAGCCAGCCAAGAGCATCCTTGCCTTATAGATATTTTGAGTCTAAAATGAGGAGAAAGGACACCATTTATGGATATTCTAGAGTGATCATTTCCAAAGAGGGTGCTAATAGCTCTAATGAAGTTTTTACCAAGACTAGAGTCATGTAGGGACTGAAGCACAAAATCCCACTCTATTCTATCATAAGCTTTGTCAAAGTCTATTTTAAAAAAGTAGAAAGGCTAGTCGAACTCTTGGGCATACTCAATGCCCTCCCACAAGGAGATGATAGCATCAAGAATGAATCTACCTTTAATATATCCTTTTTGCTTAGGGACGATAATTTTCTTCATAATAGGACTAAGTCTCCTAGCCAAGGAAGAAGCAATGATCTTTTAAATAGAGGTCAAACAGGTTATAGGTCTCCAATTATTTAAGTCCTCTTTAGGACCCCTCTTATGGATGAGTCCAATGACCCCAATATTGATCTCGATAGGAAAAGTGCCTTTTCTAACAGATTCTTTCCACACCAAGAGAATGAAGGGAGTAAGGAAATTAGCAAAAGTCAAGAAAAACTCATTGGGAAGGCCATCAAGGCCAAGAGTTTTGCAGGGTCTCAATTTACTACTGGTTTCTTTAATCTCATCGACAGTGAGGGGCAAGTCCAACATGGCAACCAGGCTAGGAGAGATAGTTTTTCCCCTTTTTATGGCAATGGAAGCTCTGGCTCCGAGGATATCCTCCCCCCACTTGAAAGAACTAGAGAAAACATATGTAAAGAAGTAGGTAGCCTCCTTCGAATTCTCCTCAACACTGATAGCAATACCCCCAGACTTTTTGAAGAGCATGAAGATGAAATCCTTACATTTCTTCTTTTTTATCAGAGAGAACATACACTTAGAAGGTCTATCCAGGTTCCCAACCCAAAATTCTCGTGAGGAAGAGAGAATACTACTAGCCTCAAGGTACTCTTCATATTTCAACCTTTCCTGAAGACACAAGATTTTATCCAAAAAGTTGGGATCCTTAGAGGTAAGGAGGGAATTTATTTCTCTAGAAATATTATGTCTTTGAGCAGCTCTAAGGTTTTTTTTTTAGGTTCTTATAGTAGGTGAAGACTGACTACTTTTCCTTTCTGGCTTTAGCCCAAGCAATGGAGGGGTTGGAAAACTTCTCAAAACAATAAATGTCTTAAGGCTTCTCTATGACAGAGGGCACATGTAAAAGGGAAGGATCAAGGTGGGGCCACCCAGCCTTAAAGTTGGGACAATTGCTTTTAAGAGAAATACGAAGAGGGGCATGGTCCGAGAGGCAAATAGACTTGTCGGTGGAAACCTTAGCTTCCCAAAAAAGCTGAAAAAAAAGGGATATTAATATAGCATCTCTCTAGCCTTACAGCAAGAAAATTACAACCGTTTTGTTTATTATTCCACATGAACCCTGTGTGGTCGGAGATGTCCAAAAGGTCGCGTGTGGTGACAAGCCTAAGCCATGAAGACCATTCTTGACCTTGAATGGTGCTACCCATCTTGTTGTGTCTATCAGAAAGGGAAGTAACCATATTAAAGTCTTCTGTAATGACAATGGGACCAAGGGAACATAGCTCTTCCCAACATTTACTTCTTTGGGTTGCACAGTTAGTAGCATATAAACATATAATGGTACAATCGAGGGGCTTGTTAAGAGCAAACCCTACCCACTGGTGGTGGGATTAGCAACACCTCACGAACGAGATGAGCAATGGAATGGGAGACACCGATCAATGCACCTCCCATCCCATATGGGTGCTTGGTAGAATACCATGTATGCTTATTGGAGACTATGTTTAAGTGAAGATCAAACTTACCATCAGCGACTTTCAGCTCTTGTAAGCACAAAAATTTAGGCATTGCCAAAAAGTCAAACAACCATTTGGAAACACATTTAGCTCTAACTAGATAAAAAATACCTTTCATATTATAAGAGATGATTTGAATTTTGTTAATCATGCTCAAACAATACAAAAAGATAGAATGCCATAACACAAACAAGATAGACAAGGACTCAATCATTTCCTAATATTCTTGGAGACTTTAGTCAAGGAGACCGAGTTCTTCAGGATGTCTTTCCTCTTGCTTTTAGTATTGCTATGCCTCCTAGCCTTTGTGACATTTTGGCTAGAGGAGCCTCATTTTCTTTTTAATTCTCTATTAGGTCCTCTACATCCGTGCCTTTCTAGTTTAGGTCACGAATGACAAAATCATCTTGGTTGGCTAATTGAGTTGAAAATCTTTTGATGTCTTCAGAAGTATGCAGAGCAAGGTTGCTCTTAGAGATGATACCTGGTATAGCAAATTTCCAAGAGGAGCCTGAAACATTTTTCCTTCTATTCACCACAATAGTCCAGCCCTCTGAGTCAACAAGCTGATTGAGATTTACCTCCTGCAAGGTGAGATTTTTGGAAACATGATTCAAGGAAAGGGGATTATTAACACTCTCTTTCACTTGAGTAGCTTGTTCAGATTTAACATTCTACAAATCCTCCAGAGGGTTAGTGACATCTTCCAAGAGAGCATAAAAAACATTTCTCCAATTTTTACCTTTTTTTTAAGCTTGTTTGACCTGAGGTCTTTTTGTTTGAATGTCTGGAGACACACTTGATTGAGGCCACTGATTATTTATCTGCATCAGACTAATAGCAGGATCCACCTCCTTAAGCAAAGGACAAGCTCTTATCCAATGTCCTTGTCTATAGCACTTAAAGCAAGCATTAGGAAGATTCTTATAAACAATTTTTTGATCATGCAGATAGTTACCCTTGGAGTCCATGATTTAAAGTGATGATTTTACCGATTTGCTCACATCTAACTCAACAAGGAATTGAGGGTCCCACTTTGGATTTATATTCCCCCTTGATTTCTTCCCTAAAATCTTACTAAGCAAGTTAAAAAGATTATCCACCCAAGGGTAAAACTCCATCGGGAGGTCAGGGAGCTCTACCTAAACGGGGACCCTTGAGGATTTGGGTCCCCTAGGGTTGAACACCAGAAACCATATAAAAAAGGAAATTGGCATAGATTTAATTATCCATTGGCCTTCGGTTATTATCCAAAGCACATCATTAGCATCATCAAAGTAAAAAAAGTAATATCCATTCCATAAGTATTGTACATGTTTGACAAAAAGACCTCTACACTCCCTGTTCGTACGAATCCAATGTCTAAGCATGTCTTGAGGTGGCTGTGGAAAGTGGCACAAAGCTATGATAATAGGGTTCAATAATTTGTTTTGCCATTGAGTAAACAAAACTTTATCTATGATTAGCATCACATCATCTCTAATAATCATATCACCTTTGATGAAGCATTCAGGCGTGTAAAATGTTGACATATCAAGCTTAACATGTGATGATCCAAGATGACACGTATCAGTGGCATGAATGTAGATGATGATGATGATAAGGTGGAAGTGTGCCTCCGTGGTCTAGGAATTGCATATAAGCAGTTCAGAAGTTCTATACAGACTAGGGAAAATATTCTGAATTTCGTTGATTTGGTATCTATGCTGATTATTGAAGAAAAGAATCTTGGTGAGGATTCAAACTCCCAAGGACAACACAGTTCTGAGTAGGTATTCTACTCTGGCAGAGGAAGAGGTAGAGGTAGAGGTTTTAGAAGTGGAAGAGGAAATAGTAACCAAGACCAATGTCAACAACAAAATCATTCAGGAGGAAGAGGACAGTTTCGAGGTAGGGGGAGCCAAAGAGGTCGCAGAAATTTCCAAAGAAATGATTCAGGTAATGATAGGAAAGGATGCTGGAATTGTGGTAAACCTGGACACTTTGAACGTGATTGCAGGTTGAAGAATCAAAATAACAAAAGGCAGCAAAACAATTATGCATCCACAAGTGAAGATGATTCTGAGAAGCTGTTCATGGTTCAACGTCACATGATGAATACGATGTCTGCTGGTATTTCAAAATCGAATGATAATGTCTAGTATGTTGACTCAGGTGCTTCAAATCACATGACCAGTCATGCAGAATGGTTTTGTAGTTTGCAGAAAATGCCAGTTCTTGGATATGTTGAAACAGGTGATGATACATTGCATCCTATTGAGCATACAGGAAACATAGAATTGTCTATGGAGGATGGGAAGGTAAAACAACTTGCTGATGTGTTGCATGTTCCAAATATAACAAAGAATGTGGTTTTTGTTGGACAAATGGTTGACTAGGGATTACAAGTTAGGTTCAATGGTGATGGATTATATGTAGAAGAGTACAAGCAGGATGGAGGATTGGTTGCCAAAGGAAACAAAGTGGGTTGGATGTTCACCTTAAATGTGAAGATTCCTGAAATGAATGCAGCCATGTTTGCAAAAGGTGCAAGAGTTATTGCAAATATAGAGATGTGGCACAAACGGATTGGATGTGCAAACTTGCAAATGCTGAAACTGATGCAATCAAAGGAGATTGTCCATGGACTACCAAATTTCAAAGTTGCAGAAATGAAAAAGGTATGTGCAACATGTCAATTTGGTAAACAGTCAAGATCATCGTTTCCACATGACAAGCATGTTAGTGAGAATGTGCTAGAAATAGTACATACAGATGTTTGGGGTCCTACAAAGACCACATCTATGGGCGGTTGCACGTTTTATGTTACTTTCATTGATGACCATACACGAAAAGTGTGGGTATATTTCATGAAAGAGAAGAGTGAGGCATTCACTCACTTCCAGAATTTTAAAGCTATGGTGGAAAATGAGATTTGATGGAGGAGGTGAATACATGTCAAATGAGTTGATCAGTTTTCTAAAAGATCATGGAATTCGACGTCAATTTTCATGCAGGTACACACACACAATAGAATGGCGTTGCTGAACGCAAATATAGACATACTGCAAAAATAGCAAGAGCCTTGATGGATGAGAAGAATATGCCTCATTGTTATTGGGCAGAAGATGTGCATACTGTTGTATACATCATGAACAAAACTCCGATTGCTATTGTACATCAAGTTACACCTGAAGAGAAGTTCACAAGTAAAAAGCCAAACTTATCACATATGAAAGTTTTTGGCTGTATTGCATATGTACATGTCCCAGATTAATTGAGGATGAAGCTTGATCCAAAAGCAGAAAAGTGTGTCTTCATTGGATACTGCCTTGAGCAAAAAGGATATAAATGTTATAAGCCACTCACATGACAGGTGAAGGTGAGCAGAGATGTGGTATTTGATGAAATGTCAAGCTTTTATGCAGATGCCAAAGAAGGACTGAGTCTTGAATCAAATGACAAAGAAAATGCTGAAAAATCAAGTGCAGAATCTCAGGTTTTGAGTGGACCGGATGCATCACCAAGCAATAGTTCCAACTCAAATCCATGGAGTGGAAGATTACGTGGAAATTTCAGTCCAGCAAATTCATCAAATACATCCAAGAAAGGTAAAGAAAAGCTTTCTGCTAGTCATAAAACATGTGCAGGTTTTGAAGACGTTGATGGAGATTCAAGCAGTTCAGAAAAGAGTCTTGATGAGGAACTTGGATTGCCCTCTGTGAAGACTCCAGGAGTAAGAAGGGCACATGCAGATGACACAAGGAGAAGTGACCCAGGATCGAGAAGATCTGGGAGGATGCAGAATTCAGTGCAACGGTTGACATATGACAGTTATATGGCTCGTCATTGTGCCTACATGACAAAGGTAATACAACATGCTGAACCTTCTTGCTTTGAAGATGCAATTCGAATTGCAGATTGGGAAAAAGCTATGGATGAGGAGATGGCTGCACTTTATGGAAATGATACATGGAAGTTGGTTCCATTGCCGCAAGGAAAGAAACCCATAGGCTGCAAATAGGTATAAAGCATGATTGGTAGCTAAAGGATATGCACAGACATATGGCATTGATTATGAGGAAACATTCAGCCATGTAGCTAAAATGTCTACTGTCAGGACACCTCTTGCATTAGCTACAGAAAAAGGATGGACTTTGCATCATATGGATGTGAAGAATGCTTTCCTACATGGTGAGTTACAAGAAGAAGTATATATGGAACAGTCACAAGGATATGAAGATTCGAAGCATCAAGAATATGTCTGCAGGTTGCAAAAGGCTTTGTATGGGCTGAAGCAAGCCCCTCGTGCATGGCATGCAAGGATTGTTGATTACTTAACCAGCATTGGGTTTTCTATGTGTGATGCAGATCACTCACTATATGCAAGGAAGGTTGATGATGGCATCACTATTGTGGCTATTTATGTTGATGACTTGATTGTAGGTGGTGATAATGAAGCAAGCATCAAAGAGGTAAAGCAACTTCTTATGCAGGAATTTGACATGAAAGATCTTGGTGTGCTACGCTATTTCTTGGGCATTGAATTTATACATACAGAAACAGGTGTATGGATGTCGCAAAGGCAATATGCCTTGAATATGCTGCAAAAGTATTGTATGGCTGGTTGTAAACCAATTTCTATGCCATTAGATCAGAATTAGAAGTTGGATACTACATCAGGTGAAGCATTGGAAAATGCTACTATGTACATAAAAATTGTGGGAAGTCTTATATATCTCACAATTACAAGGTCTGATCTATGCTATACTGTTGGACTTGAAAGTCAATTTATGTATGTTCCCAAGAAGCCACATTTGGATGCTCTGAGGCGCACTCTACGTTATGTGAGTGCTACTTTGGATTATGCATTGTTTTATGAGGTTGGTGTAGATTTGCAGGTTTATGGATACACCGATGCCAATTATGCTGGTAGCATTCCAGATAGAAGATCTACTAGTGGTTTTCTATTCTCTCTTGGGAGTGCAGCTGTTACATGGAGCAGCAAGAAGCAACCCATTATTGCTTTGTCGAGTACAGAGGCTGAGTATAGAGGTGCTGCAATGGTAGCATGTGAGGCATCATGGCTAGAGATGCTACTTGCGGATTTAGGTATGGAAGTGCAAAAGCCTATCACCATTTATTGTGATAATCTTAGCAGCATACAGTTAGCACGGAACCCTGTTTTCCATGCTAGAACAAAGCATATCGAGATACATAATCACTTCATCAGAGAGAAGGTATTAGCAGGTGATATTGATCTTGTTTATGTGAGAACGGATGAGCAGGTTGCTGATATTTTCATTAAAGCACTTGGAGCTGAGAAGTTGAAGAAGTTTCGAGAGATGCTTGGATTACACGATATGGCGTTGAGCTTAAGGGGGAGTGTTGAGATATCAAGCTCAACATGTGATGATCCAGGATGACACCTATCATTTTTTGTGATGGCACATTTGTTCCTTGCCGACTCACTCATTCGCGGACATTAGGTTTTTCCTTATGTATTGGTCTTTATATATTGCACTTTTTGTATTCTTGTTTTAGGTCATTCTTGTACATTCCTTTTTTATGTAATAGAAGAAGAAGAAGATCATTCTTCCTTGCCTCAATCTATGTGTGCTTCTGCTTGAGAGTGAGAGTGTGTGTGTGAGCTCTCTTCCTTATCTCCTTCCTCGTGACATAAAATAGGGAAGATTTACCTTTCCAGTCTTGGTTATTGATAGGAGAGTCCCTAGGGTTACCGATGCCTATTCCTCCACCATCATTAACAAGGGCATCTGCAAATGATTTATGAAGACCAACAGGGGGGAACGGAGTTATCTTCTTGTTGGTGTAGTTCACAAGCCTACACATTTGGCTTGATGGATACATTGAAGTCCATACACAAATGGAGAAGCATAGGAACTATTGCTAGTGGTTAATTACCACTTTACTTCTTTGTAAAAGTCACATTTGACTTGGAATCTTTGTAAACACCTACCAAAAAGAATTAGTGGAAAAAGGTTAGCTTTGATTGAAGGAATATCTCCTAGGATATGGGAGCTTGATCATAGGGAGCCAAAAGTTTGAATTTAAATTCAAATTTTTACTCAATCAGTATAAAAGTGATCATGAAAAAGTCGCGGTTAGAACTCATCACTCCCAAGCTTCTCATTACTGTTTCTGAGTGTGTGTGTGTGAGGCGTACACTCTAGCCCACACCTATCTAGACCATTAGGCAATGATTTTCATGCCAATGGTATTGTATACAAGTGTTCATTAATACATACATTCACATTGTTCATTTCTGAGTTCTTTGTTATACTACTTGAAAGTCTGTCAACTTGTGCAATACATATCTCAGTCATTTCTTCACATAATTCAAAGATCTATAGCTTTTTGGAACAAGCTCAAAGTTGTCTACATCCTATCAAAATTTGAAGAGATTCTATTCAGCCATTTGAGAGAAAAGCTCGTCGAGGTGATCACTGGTCATTGACTGCAACAGTCCTAAAAAATCGAGGGTAAAGGTTTACTTACTAAATTGATTTCTCTTAGCATAGTTAATCTTTTTATATCATTCCACTTGGAATAGTTAGCTTGCTAAGCTAATTAGATACCCCTAAAAGGAATTTTTCCAATCCCTACTGTGCTGGTCATACTGAGCAAAAGATCTAGCAAGTGTGAAGACAAAAATAGAAAGTTTTCTTGGATCTTGAAGTCCAAAGTTATCTCTTTTGATTTAATCATTACATACATCATTTCCAAAGTACATAGGACATTTTATGGTGTCATTGGAAAGCTAAGGAGGTCTACTTATCAACTCTAAAGCATCAGAGGGCTGGTACAAAGTAGGATTTGGCAGTACCTACTCAATCTCTTGGAGCATCCATTCATCTTTCCCAAAAGTGGTATCAGAGCAAAGTAAGGTAAAATGGGAGATGGTTTTCCTTCATTTATTGATAAATTAGATAGGAACAACTATCAGGCATGGTCTCTAAGGATGAAGACATATCTACAAGGAATGAGTCTTTATGGATACATCTCAGGAGATGAGGAATTGCCCTCATTCACAACAAGAGGATTGCCAACAAAGGAAGAACATGAAAAGCTCAACACATGGTGTGCTAAGGATGCATTAGCAAGGTCTTATTTACTCAACTCCATCTCTATTTTTCTTTTGCCACACATTAGGAACTGTCAGACATCACAAGAGACTTGGGAAACCTTGTCATCTTATTTCTCCTCCAACACAAGAGCTAGAAAAAATCAGTTGTGGATTGAATTACCACATTGAGGAAGCAACCTAAGCAAGTTGTTTCAGAATTTGTGACCAAGTTTAAAAATGTAGCAGATCAGTTAGCAAGCATAGGAGAAGAGATTGAAGAAGAAAAGATTGTAAGACAAGTGATCAATGGGATCAAAGCTGATGACAAATGGGAAAGCTTCACCACTGCCATGGACCTTTACATGGATATGCAGATTCCAGACCTTACCACTCTCATGGGACAATTGTTCAATCATGAAGCCAAGCTCAACAAGAATGGAGATACATCCAAAGGTAATAGCTCTTCTGCCCTATACACTGATAAGAAGTCTAAAGATAAAGGCAAGAACAAGAAAGTGGAAGATGAAGGCTCTACCTCCCAAGCTAACTATGCAGGGAGAGGTAGATCATCAAGAGGAAGGGGTAGAGGAGGTAAGAAAGGTAGGGGGAGATCCTATAACTCCTCACCATGCAACATTTGTGGTTTATCAAATCATACTACAGATGAGTGTTTTAGGAACTACAAGAATCAGAGAGGAAGAGGATACCAAAGAAGTGGATACTCACAGTCAAGAGGTAGATTCAACCATCACCAAGGCTACAACAACAACTACAACAACAATTACAACAACAACTACAATGGCAAATACCAAGGAGGATTCAAATCCAGAAAGGACTACAAAAACTATATAGAAGAGCAAGATGATTCTCTTCTAATCATGAACATGACTTCAAAACCAGGTACAAATGATGACCACCTATTCTACATTGACTCATGATGCTCAAATCATATGGCTGGCAATGTAGCACTACTCTTTGATCTTGAGGAACCAAAAGGTAAGCACCAAGTACAAACAGGTGATGACACCAAGCATTCAGTAGTTAAAGTTGGAAATGTTAAGACTTGTGATGGAAATTAGAACTTGTTGAGTAGGGTACTCTATGTACCAACCATTACCAAAAATCTGATGAGTGTTGGACAGATTTTGGAGAAAGGTTTGCAGGTTAGATTCAATCAATTTGGAGAATTTGCGGAAGATCCTAAGCAGGGGTTCAAGAGGATTGCTAAAGGAGAAAAATCAGGTAGACTTTTCACTTTTGAGCTAGAAGACACAAAGAATATTGCACTATACATTTATAAAGATCAAATACTTTCAGAGCTTGAGATTTGGCACAAAATATTAGGGCATGTAGGAGAAAGAACCTTGAAACAGATATGCAGGGATCAATCTGTTATTGGAATACCCAATGTCTCCAAACAACACATGATATATAAATGTAGTGCTTGTCAATTTGGGAAGTCTCATAGGTTACCCTTCTCAAGGAAAGGCTACATGCATGAGGACTACCTAGAACTTGTACACACAAATGTATGGGGACCAAGCAAAGACCCCTCAATCTCAGGATCAAGGTACTGTGTATCTTTTATAGATGATTATAGCAAGTGGATTGTATTGTACTTCATGAAGCACAATGATGAAGTATTTAATTGCTTTAAAAAATATCTTGCACTTGTTGAGAATCAGACATGGAAGAATTTGAAGAGGCTTAGATCAGATGGAGGAGGTGAGTACTTCTCCAATGAGTTTGAAAACTTCTTGCAGGACAGAGGTATTAAAAGAGAAATTACCACAAGGTATACTCCTCAACAGAATGGGTTAGCTGAGAGAAGAAATAGGTTGATTGTTGAGACAGCTAGGTCTATGTTGAATGAAAAAAAGTTACCTAACTATCTACGGGCAGAAAGTGTTTCCACTGCCACTTATTTCATAAACAGGTTACCCTCTAAGTCCCTTGATGGGATGACACCCTATGAAGCATGGCATGGTAAGAGACCTTCACTTGACCATTGCACGATATTTGGATGTGTAGCATATGTACACATTCCTTCTCAGATAAGAGGTAAGCTAGACCCTAAGGCTGAGAAGTGCATCTTTATTGGATATGATCTAAATAAAAAAGGGTACAGGTTTTACAACCCTTCCAATAAGGGATTCATGGTTAGTAGAGATGTTGTCTTTGATGAAAATGATTCTTGGTATGAGAATGAATGCAGGAAGTTTAAACTACCCTATGATTTGGAAGAGGAGTTTCCAAGTCTTGCTAAGGAGGAACCTACTCAGAATGAAGACTCAACTTCAGATGATGAAGATGTTATCAACCTTGAAGAGTTCAAGGCATGGAAGTCCAAGGGCAAAGTCAAAATGAAGAAGCTTGAAGATATACCTGAATCTTCAAATCAGTCAATCAGAAGATCACAAAGAGAGAGCAAAAAACCTATCAGATATGGGTATGATACATCTCTTGTTACTAAACACTCTGTATATCTTGCCAAAGATTTGTCAATTGAAGAACGAGGATCATATGAAGAAGCCATAACCAAGATAGAATGGAAATAAGCTATGGATGAGGAGATTGAAGCACTTGAGGAAAGTGACACATGGGAACTAGTACCAAAGAAGGACTCCATGAAGGTAATAGGATCTAGATGGATCTATAAACTCAAAAGAAATTCTGATGGGTCAATCAACAGGTATAAAGCCAGATTGGTAGCCAAGGGTTTTGCACAAACCCAAGGCATTGACTATGAAGAGACATTCTCTCCTGTGGCCAAGATGCCAACCATCAGAGTGTTGGTGAGTGTAGCTGCATCAAAAAATTGGAACATGTATCAACTGGATGTCAAAAATGCTTTATTGAATGGATGGATTTCAGAGGAGGTATATATGTCACAACCTCCTCGCTATGAGGATCCTAACAAGGTAACATATGTGTGCAAATTGAATAAAGCTTTATATGGATTAAAGCAGGCACCTAGGGCATGGAATCACAGGTTGACCACTTACCTTCAAGACCAAGGCTTTGTCATGAGCAAGGCAGACACTTCTCTATTCATTAAGAGAAGTAATTCAGAGGTAATATACCTATGTGTTTATGTTGATGACATCATACTTACAGGTAATGATGTGAATGGAATCAGACAAATCAAGAGCCAGATGATGAAGGAGTTCAAGATCAATGATCTTGGTCTACTAAAGTATTTTCATGGGCTTGAGTTAGTTTATACTAACTCTGGAATATACATTACTCAGAAAAAGTACATACATGATATGTTGAAGAAGTTTCACTTGCAGGATGCCAAAGTGGCAAGTAATCCAATGGAGGTAAACCCAAAACTAAGTGCCCATGAAGGTGATGAAATTAATGACATTACAGGTTATCAAAGTATGGTGGGTAGGTTGAACTATGCTACCTTAACAAGGATAGATATTGCATATGGAGTTAGTGTGCTAAGTCAGTTTATGCACAAGCCAAGAGCACCTCACTTGGAGGCTGCAAAAAGGATATTAAAGTATCTCAAGGGTACACAACATCATGGTCTGTATTTCCCTTACACCTCAGATGTTGAAATCAAGATTTACTCAGATGTAGATTGGGCAGGATGCAAGGATGATAGGAGGAGCACTTCTGGATACATTTCATTTGCAGGTGACAAGCCAATATCATGGTCTTCAAAGAAGCAACCTATTGTTGCTTTGTCTTCTACAGAAGCAGAATATAGAGGACTGGCTAATGCCACACAAGAAGCCATATTGATCAAGCTTTTGTATACAGAATTGGGTTTATATACTAGGTCACCAATAATCTTTGGAGACAATACAAGCTCACTTCACCTTGCAGCTAATCCTATCTATCATGCTAGGACCAAACATATAGAGGTCCATTACCATTATGTGAGAGAGAAGTTATTAAGCAAAGACATTCAACTAACCTATGTATCAACCAATATGCAGTGTGTAGATTTGTTAACTAAAGCTTTGGAAACTTTGCAGGTTCAAAGCAATGATTGGATTGCAGGATATACATGAAGAATGAAGGATGAAGACCAAGCCAAAATGTTTGGCTTGAGGGGGAGCTGTTGGTGTAATTCACAAGCCTACACATTTGGCTTGATGGATACATTGAAGTCCATACACAAATGGAGAAGCATAGGAACCATTGCTAGTGGTTAATTACCACTTTACTTCTTTGTAAAAGTCACATTTGACTTGGAATCTTTGTAAACACCTACCAAAAAGAATTCGTGGAAAAAGGTTAGCTTTGATTGAAGGAATATCTCCTAGGATATAGGAGATTGATCATAGGAAGCCAAAAGTTTGAATTTAAATTCAAACTTTTACTTAATCACTATAAAAGTGATCATGAAAAAGTCGCGGTTAGAACTCATCACTCCCGAGCTTCTCATTACTGTTTATGAGTGTGTGTGAGACCTACACTCTAGCGCACACCTATCTACACCATTAGGCAATGATTTTCATGCCAATGGTATTGTATACAATACATACATTCGAATTGTTCATTTCTGAGTTCTCTGTTATACTACTTGAAAGTTTGTCAACTTGTGGAGTGCATATCTCAGTCATTTCTTCACCAAATTCAAATATTTATAGCTTGTTGGAACCAGCTCAAAGTTTTCTACATGCTATAAAAATTGGAAGAGATTATATTCAGCCATTTGAGAGAAAAGCTCATTGCAGTGATCACTGGTCATT
Organism: Ceratopteris richardii; assembly: GCA_020310875.1. Taxonomy (NCBI): domain Eukaryota; kingdom Viridiplantae; phylum Streptophyta; class Polypodiopsida; order Polypodiales; family Pteridaceae; genus Ceratopteris; species Ceratopteris richardii. The sequence goes on from CM035435.1 coordinate 73,677,078, forward strand.
GACTGCAACAGTCCTAAAAAATCGAGGGTAAAGGTTTACTTGCTAAATTGATTTCTCTTGGCATAGCTAATCTTTTTATATCATTCCACTTGGAATAGTTAGCTTGCTAAGGGAATTAGATATCCCTTAAAGGATTTTTTCCAATTCCTACTGTGCTGGTCATACTGAGCAAAAGATCTAGCAGGTGTCAAGACAAAAATAGAAGGTTTTCTTGAGATCTTGTAGTCGAAAGTTATCTGTTTTGAAATAATTATTACATACATCATTTCCAAAGTACATAGGACATTTTATGGTGTCATTGGAAAGCTAAGGAGGTCTACTTATCAACTCTAACGCATGAGAGGGCTGGTACAAAGCAGGATTTGGCAGTACCTACTCAATCTCTTGGAGCATCCATCCATCTTTCCCAAAACTTCTCAGTCAAGATGTTGCAAGAATCATCAGCCACATTATTCACCTTGTGAGCCCCGAAGCTGCTACTACCTTCGCCTGTAGTGTCCAACGATGCACATGAAATCTACAAGGTTTGAAGCAGCAAGTCTTCACTCATCTCCATTTGAGATGGTGAGTCAGATACAACGTTCAAAGGCATTGCCCCCCCCTATGAAGAGATGGATAGGTATGTGCTTGAAGATGAAGAGGTGTTGGAAAATCTTTGATCTACACCAGCCAAATGAACTCTAGGAGTATATGGTGGGCCCTTTTAGCTTTCCAATGGATATATTAGAAACCCTATGTACCTTGGAAGATCACTCTCAAAAAGATAGATCAAAACACATAAGTTAGAGTTAGCTTAGAGGTGAAGAACTTGTTATTTTGGTTCATACATCTGTCTAGTGTTTTGCATAATTCTCTGAGCATAGCAACAATTAACTTAATTCGTCTTGGTAAAGTCTAGTTAACTTAAAGAGCTAACTTTCAAGAGTAATCTCATCTTCAAAAATAATGAACCACACACTGAGAATGATGTTTAACAACTGATGACATCATCCCTATTTTCACGGGCTGCTACAGTAATGAGACCAGTGAGCAGAAAATGAACATAACGCAAAATGTAAGAATCCAATAATTATGAAAATTTGTATGATTATACTAGGCAGTAAGCTGAATCCAACAAGCTTTAAATCATTGAATTTGAATAAGAACACACTGAGAAAAAGATCTGACAAGATGAGTAAAAAGTCAGGTACCTGACAGAGAAGTGAAATTGAATAGACATTGTTAACTTCAACTGAACATAACTGAAGATTGAAACACCAAAATGAAATGAAACTTGGTGAGCATATAGTAGACTTATAGAGCTAACTTTACTTAGTTAAATCACTAAAGACCATGCACCAAGCTCAGAGAAACCATCTCTGCAATCTGATTGAGAAAACTGAGAGATATGGCAGTGAGTAGTACACTTCACAAGAACATGGAAATATGAACTCAAATGATCATGAAAATGAAAGTATATTGCTTGTACAATACAATGGACGTACTGATACATATGTGTGACTTAGAATCACACCTTGATATGGCATAAAGCTCAGCTTGGAGGTCTTCACATAGGTCTCTCTAACCACGACTAAAGCTGCCATCTATTTATAGTTGAGTTTGGGAGGCTAACTTCCCTCAGTCACTCTCCAATCAATTAGTGATTGATTTGATTCTCTACCTACCACAAATCACGAATTCGTGGCTCCTCTTTCCCTTTTTGATCAAGTGGACTCAACCACTTAAGATTCTTTCACTTTTACATTAAGTAAAGTCTTCAAAAGTTACAAGAGGTAGTTCACAAGTGAACTTTACATTGTCTTCATTTTAAGGCTTCTTCTATGACTTTGTGGGACTCAAGACAATACTTAGGCTTGTCATAGACTTGCTCCAATAGCTCCCCCTCAAGCCAAGTATGCTTGAGGTCTTCAATCTTCCAAGATTACCTGCAAACCAATCATAGCCTTGAATTTGCAAAGCTTTGTACCATCCAATGCTTTGGTTAGAATATCTGCACATTGTTGATGAGTGGACACATATGATATTTGAATCTCTTTGCTTAGAACCTTCTCTCGTACATAGTGATAATGAACTTAAATATGTTTAGTCCTTGCATGAAAAATAGGATTAGCAGCCAAATGAATAGAACTCATATTGTCACCAAAAATAGTTGGAGTTCCAAACTCCAATCCAAGATCTTTGAATAATGTCTTCATCCACATAGCTTCTTGTGTAGCTATGGCAAGACCTCTATATTCACCTTCAGTAGAAGAGAGAGCAACCGTGGGTTGCTTCTTGGATGACCATGAAATAAGCTTTGAACCTGCAAAGGTAAGATAACCTGAAGTGCTCCTTCTATCTTCTTTGGAGCCAGCCCAATGTGCATCAGAAAATAGCTTCAAACCTAAATCAGATACATGAGGATAATAAAGTCCTTCATTTATGGTTCCTTTGAGATACTTGAGAATCCTTTTGGCAGCATCCATATGTGGTTTCCTTGGTGTGTGCATAAATTGACTTAGCACACTCACACTGTAACATATATCTACTCTTGTCAATGTGGCATAGTTGAGACTACCCACTAGACTTTGATATGATGTGATGTCCTCTATGAGTTTACCTTCATGTGAGCTCAATTTGTGATTGACCTCCATTGGAGTACCTGAAATCTTACAATCTTGCATCTTGAATTTTTCCAACATGTCCTTAATGTACTTTCTTTGAGTGAGAAACAAACCATGATCTTTGTAGACAACTTCCAAGCCTACGAAGAAGGAAAGTGAACCCAAATCACTTATCTTGAACTCTTCTCTCATCTGATCTTTGATATTCTTCATACCATCTGCATCATTTCCTGTCAATATAATATCATCTACATATACACATAGGTAGATGATCTCAGAATTTCTCTTTTTAATAAAGAGCAAAGGATCTGCCTTGCTTGGTTGAAAGCCTTTGTCCTGCAAGAATGAAACAAGCTTGAAATTCCAAGCTCTTGGCGCTTGCTTGAGACCATACAATGATTTGTTAAGTTTACACACATAATCGAGATAAACTTGATTCTCAAAACCAGGTGGTTGTGCCATATATACTTCTTGTTAGACGGCCGCCGAAAAAGAACAAATGTACGATGACAGACGTCTTAAATGTAAAAGAACCTTTTTGAAATGCACGTGTAACTAAAGATTCGCGCACCCTTGTAACAAATCTTCTATATAAGGCAATGAGAAAAGAGTAGTAGAGAGCCCGTTTTGGGAATTGTGAGCATACTGTTTGAATCTATGTGTGTTGTGTCGATGAGGAGATTGAGCTCTGTTCTGTTCTGTTCGGATCTGTCTATTCGACTATTCTCCCTGTAGTGCAGAGTTATGACTCGGTAGTATTGTGTTGTGAATCTGTTTGGTGATAGTAGATGCGGTTCTGGATTTTATCACGGAATAAGTGTTGTTTATCAGTTTTCTATTGAACAAGGGACTGTATAAGGCTGAAGCGAACTATTTGCGTGTTAGCAGTTAAGTAACCAGGGTCGATACAATAGTCTGCGTTCACTGTTGATTCCGATCACAGGAAGGACTCGTATCGGTAATGGTCTGAACTCGAGTGGAAACAATGATAAGTTTGTGACGAGTCGACTGTTGGTAGGAACTTGTTGCTTGAGTTTGGCATACGGTAAGTTTGCATACCTTCGAGTATAGCGGTCTGTTGTGTTATTGTTCGGTATACCTATCTGTCACGAAGAAGTGCATATTGAGTGGCATTCGGTTAATGAAGTTGAGTATTCTATTAGTTATAAGTCAGAACCGAACTACTGCTCTCTTGCTATAGCAGGTCCAGTCCGGAAGTTCTAAGTCCCAGTACGTCGAACAGTTATCAGTGTTCAGAGTCAAGTACTGAGCTAAGACGCAATAGAGCATTCATGATTGTGTGAGACGTTGGGAAAATAGTACAGGGCCTCTGTCTAATAGACCCCTACCACTCCCAAGAATCCACGTGGCTAAGAGGTAGCTTAATATTAGTTATCTCGGTATTGCCAATTGATTTACCTGAACATGGAAGAGTAAAGATTGAAGGGTTCGGGAACATCCGACTTTGAAACTGTTTTGAGTATGAAGTTAGAAGTTTAACGACTAACATTTGGCGCCGTCTGTGGGAAAGTGGCATCAGATTGCCAGTTATCTTTGGGAAAGTGGCATCAGATTGCCAGTTATTTGTGGGAAAGTGGCATCAGATTGCCAGTTATTTGTGGGAAGCTGGCATTAGAGTGCCAGCTGTTTGTCAGAATCAAACATCCCGTTTATCGTTCGATTGACTGACAGTAGCAACAGAGCCAGATTGTTGCAAACTGCTCAGATAGTGTTACTGCGCAATGATACATGCCGGTTACTCGATCTGGCGAAACGTATCCTAAGAACCATAAGGCTGGAGCACGTAAAGTGCTAAAGACAACCCTAGAAGAAGAAGGTATAACGCGGTCTGACCCAGTGGTCAAGCAAGTTAAGGACGTTAGAATTAATTCCGCTCATATTCCGATGGAACGATCAACGCCTTTGGTACATTCTGGTGCTACTTCGACCCAGCCTATCGAAGATATAGTAATTCGAGAATCTACCAAGACGCCGTTGGAAACCAGTTTAACAATCTTGGATAAAGATTCAGAGTTATCCACGATCAAAAACACTCTAGGAAAAGAAATCGGTAACAGCGGAAAAACTCTGCATTCTAGCACAATTTCGGTTCATTCCGGTGATATTCCGGTGATAGAATCACCAACTGTTGGCGAAGGCTTAGCATTCTTTGCGGAATCCTCAGCCCAACCATCGTGCTTGGAAGAAAGATTTCGGATATTGGACATCCAGAAGGAAGGAAAGCTGTTCGAAGCAGAGATCCGAAGCATCCTAAGCAAAAACAGCACACCGGAAGGCACACCATCCGGCGATACAAGTTCCGATAGTTCAACCAATCAACCTCAAGATACAGAAGGAAGGCCTAATACACTCACAATGAACGGACAACAACAGCAACAACAGTTATGTCAACCAAGGCCGCCTCCAACAGGAGTAACGTACACGAAATTCGGTGGATTCCCAGGAGATGATCCGGATGCTCACGTACGCACTTTCGAGATAAGTTATGCAGTTCTTAACCATCCACCGGATCAGGCATATAAGGCCATTGTTTTTCAATCTACACTGGTCAATGAAGCAGCTAGATGGCTTACGGAATACGATATTAATCATTTCGGTACCTATGACGCAGTACAAGACGCTTTTCTACAACGATTCAGGCTAAAGAAGAATCCCGCCAAAATCTTTGATTATTTACAAAACAACCGTCAGAAGGCAAATCAGACTGTCCAGGAGTATGCTACACTCTTTAGAACACACTTGTGACAGATACCACAGGCCCACGCTAACTTACCTGATGATGTCATCACTCAGTGGTTCATCAATGGCTTAACCCCACAAGTGAAGTAGATCATGATCATAAGATGTGTCGGAGCTATGACGTTGGATGCAGTCATTGCAATGGCCCTGCAACTGGAATCCAAAGTCCGTGGATTTACAGAAGACCTAGAGTGGCTAAAAACAAACAAAAATATGGTTGAAGATATAACCAGACAAGTATACTGCATCACATGCAAAAATTCAGGTCATACTAGTGCTAATTGTGCACTAAATCAAACGTTCTATGCTATCTGCAACACTGCCGGACACACCACCGGGAACTGTGTCTACAACGCCAGAATATAGGGAACAGCAACGGTCAATGCAGTTATTCAAGAACATGGACAGCCAACGAATCACTATGTACCTCCGCAACTGAGAAATAATCAACCGCAAGGAGATCGGAACTACCGAGGACAGTGGAACAACAATTATAATGCAAACCGCTGGCAGAACGGACCACCACCAGAAAATCCCAATTCACCACCACCACGGTGTCATTTTTGTGGTGAATTTGGACACATTAGAAGATTTTGCAAAGATGCAGCTCAGTATGATCAAAGGAAGAAGGAACGACAAAACCCAATGGCCAACATGGTACAAATCACACCGGTAGAAACAGAGACTGCTACAGTCCAGACCCGATCCGGTAAACAACTGCAGTCGGCAGCAGAAGTATTCGAACTAGGGATACGAGAACAATATAGGATGTATAACAAGGCTAGTCACTGGACCGCAACAGAACCACCAGTGTTCCCAGAACCTATTCCGGTGACCCAAGCTTCGTCGACAAAGGAAGGAACACAACAAAAGAAGCAGCAGCGGAGCCACCATCAGCAGTAGACATGCCAGCAGATACTTCTGCATCAACAAAGACCTCAAGTTCAAAGGAGCAGGACAACCAATCTCAACAGGCCTGGGGAAATTTTATCCAAGGAATCTATCACCCTGCCTCTAGGCCAACTTCTGGCATTAGTACCTGGGATTCGACAACAGTTCCAGCAACAGTTCAGTCCGGTGCCGTCTTGTATTCCGGCGACAGCAGCAGTTCAACCGGAACGTGATTCTACGGTTGATCATTCAGTTCCCTTGATTACAGTATGGTATAAGAATCATAAGATTACTCAGGTATTGATTGATGGAGGCTTTGGTGTTAACATTGGGACTGCGGCATTATGCAAAAGGTTAGGATGGACCGAAATCAAACTAGTTCAATTTTTTGTCAGAATGGCAGATCAATCTAGAGTCCATCCCGTAGGACTTGTTCGGAATGTACCCATTACTTTACAAGGTACGACCTTCAAAATGACCTTTGTTATACTAGATCTGCCGGAATCCACTTTGGATGACAACCTTCTTTTCGGCCGACCTTGGCTGAAACATGCGAAGGTAATACTGGGCTAGTGCCAATTGTGCACTAATTTAGGTCATACTAGTGCCAATTGTGCACTAAATCAAACGTTTTGCGCTATCTGCAACACTGCCGGACACACCACCGGAAACTGTGTCTACAACGCCAGAATACAGGGAACAACAACGGTCAATGCAGTTATTCAAGAACATGGACAGCCAGCGAATCACTATGTACCTCCGCAACTGAGAAACAATCAACTATAGGATATCGGAACTACCGAGGACAGAGGAACAACAATTATAATGCAAACCGCTGGCAGAACGGACCACCACCGGAAAATCCCAATTTACCACCACCACGCTGTCATTTTTGTGGTGAATTTGGACACATTAGAAGATTTTGCAAAGATGCAGTTGAGTATGATCAAAGGAAGAAGGAACGACAAAACCCAATGGCCAACATGGTACAAATCACATCAGTAGAAACACAGACTGCTACAGTCCAGACCCGATCCGGTAAACAACTGCAGTCGGCAGCAGAAGTATTCGAACCAGGGATACGAGAACAATATAGGATGTATAACAAGGCTAGTCACTGGACCGCAACAGAACCACCAGTGTTCCCAGAACCTATTTCGGTGACCCACGCTTCATCGACAAAGGAAGGAACACCACAAAAGGAAGCAGCAGCGGAGCCATCATCAGCAGTAGACATGCCAGCAGATACTTCTGCATCGACAGAGACCTCAAGTTCAAAGGAGCAGGACAACCAATCTCAACAGGCCTGGGAAATTTTATCCAAGGCATCTATCACCCTACCTCTAGGCCAACTTATGGCATTAGGACCTGGGATTCGACAACAGTTCCAGCAACAGTTCAGTCCGGTGTCGTCTTGTATTCCAGCGACAGCAGCAGTTCACCCGGAACCTGATTCTATGGTTGATCATTCAGTTCCCTTGATTACTGTATGGTATAAGAATCATAAGATTACGCAGGTATTGATTGATGGAGGCTCTAGTGTTAACATTGCGACTGCGGCATTATGCAGCAGGTTAGGATGGACCGAAATAGAACCAGTTCAATTTTTTGTCAGAATGGCAGATCAATCTAGAGTCCATCCCGTAGGACTTGTGCGGAATGTACCCATTACTTTACAAGGTACGATCTTCAAAATGACCTTTGTTATACTAGATCTGCCGGAATCCACTTTGGATTACAACCTTCTTTTCAGCCGACCTTGGCTGAAGCATGCGAAGGTAATACAGGACTGGTCCGCACAAGAGCTTACGTTCAAAGATGCCAATCGTAGATATGTGGTAAAATTAGATGTTATACAACCTTGCGAACTTCACGCCACACCATAACTAGTCCACATGTTAGATGGACTATCAGATGATGAAGAAGAGGAATTTCTGAAGAATAATGCTGATTTAATGTCCTTAGGGACTGTTGATCTACAGTCCGTTATAGATAACTGGAACACTTCAGTTTGTACAATTGTACCTATCACCGAAAAAGCTAAGCAAGAAGATATTGTCTCAACACATGACGATGAATTACAACCACTGTTCAAGTCAACAGACGATACAGAGAAACCTCAACAGTTTTATGTCCCCGAAGACCAGTTGACCACGTACAATCTAGGAGATGAACAGCATCCGCGACCTGTAAAGATAAGGCAAAACTTACGGGAAACATTTAAAGCTGATTTGATTCAACTACTTCGCAAATTCTCAGACGTCTTTGCATGGGATTACAAAGATATGAAAGGATTAGATCCGCGCATCTATCAGAATAGAGTCATGTTGAAGCCTGAAGCTAAACCGAACAAAAAGCCCAGCTACCGGATGAATCCCAATTATGCATCACAGGTAAAAACCGAACTTGATAGATTATTAAAAGTCGGATTCATCGTACCAGTAGAACATGCTAAATGGATTTCACCAATTGTGATCGTGCCAAAGAAAAATAAGCAACTGCGAATCTGTGTAGACTACCGAAAATTAAACGTAGCAACAGTACCGGATCCTTTCCCGATGCCCTTTCTGGATACCATGCTTGATAGGGTAGCAGGACACGAAATGTATTCATTCTTAGACGGATACAGCCGTTACAATCAGGTTAGGATGGCCGAAGAGGATATACCAAAAATTGCATTCATTACCAACTGGGGTGTCTTTGCTTGCACCGTAATGTGGTTCGGATTGAGAGGGCACCAAGCACATTTCAGCAATGTATGCAGGAGATTTTCTCTCCTTATCTCACTTCATTGATGCAAGTATATCTCGATGACTTCTCGATTTTTGGTAAGATGATGGCACATTTGCTTCATCTACGATGCTGTTTTCAAAAGTGCCGAGAGTACAAACTCAGTCTTAACCCAAACAATCTGTGTTTGCGGTTTTGTATGGCAAACTACTTGGACATATTGTATCTACACAAGGTATCCGAGTAGATCCAGATAAGATTTCAGCAATATTAGAAGTCCTGGTACCCGCCACTCCAAAAGAAGTAATGCGTTTTATGGATCAAGTACGGTGGCACGGCAGACACTTACGGTGGCTTGCTCATCTGGCTGTACCACTGAACAGACTAATCACAAAAACTCCCCGACAGTTCGAATGGACTCAAGAATGCCAAACTACATTTGATCGACTCAAGTATTTATTGACGCAGGCCCCAATCTTACAACCACCGGACTCGGACAATTCGTTCCATGTTTTTGTCGACGCTTCAGATATTGCGATTGGCAATATTCTGATGCAGCAAACGCATAAGTGGCTTCGCCCCGTTTATTATGCCAGCAGAAGGCTTGCACCTGCAGAGAAGGCTTGCACCTACTACCGAAAGAGAATGTCTAGGATTAATTTACTCCATCAAAAAGTTCAGACATTATCTGGCCGCCAAAAAAGAACAAATGTACGATGACAGACGTCTTAAATGTAAAAGAACCGTTTTGAAATGCGCGTGTAACTAAAGATTCGCGCACCTTTGTAACAAATCTTCTATATAAGGCAATGAGAAAAGAGTGGTAGAGAGCCCGTTTTGGGAATTGTGAGCATACTGTTTGAATTTGTGTGTGTTGTGTCGATGAGGAGATTGAGCTCTGTTCTGTTCTGTTCGGATCTGTCTATTCGACTATTCTCCCTGTAGTGCAGAGTTACGACTCGGTAGTATTGTGTTGTGAATCTGTTTGGTGATAGTATATGCGGTTCTGGATTTTATCACAGAATAAGTGTTGTTTATCAATTTTCTATTGAACAAGGGACCGTGTAAGGTTGAAGTGAACTATTTGCATGTGAGCATTTTTTTGTTAAGTAACCAGGGTCGATACAATAGTATGCATTCACTGTTGATTCCGATCACAGGAAGGACTCGTATTGGTAATGGTCTGAACTTGAGTGGAAACAATGATAAGTTTGTGATGAGTCGACTGTTGGTAGGAACTTGTTGCTTGAGTTTGGCATACGGTAAGTTTGCATACCTTCGAGTATAGCGGTCTGTTGTGTTATTGTTCGGTATACCTATCTGTCACGAAGAAGTGCATATTGAGTGGCATTCGGTTAATGAAGTTGAGTATTCTATTAGTTATAAGTCAGAACCGAACTACTGCTCTGTTGCTATAGCAGGTCCAGTCCGGAAGTTCTAAGTCCCAGTACGTCGAACAGTTATCAGTGTTCAGAGTCAAGTACTGAGCTAAGATGCGATAGAGCATTCATGATTGTGTGAGAAGTTGGGAAAATAGTACAGGGCCTCTGTCTAACAGACGCCTACCACTCCCAAGAATCCACGTGGCTAAGAGGTAGCTTAATATTAATTATCTCGGTATTGCCAATTGATTTACCTGAACATGGAAGAGTAAAGATTGAAGGGTTCGGGAACATCCGACTTTTGAAAGTGTTTTGAGTCTGAAGTCAGAAGTTTAACGACTAACATTTGGCGCCGTCTGTGGGAAAGTGGCATCAGATTGCCAGTTATCTGTGGGAAAGTGGCATCAGATTGCCAGTTATTTGTGGGAAGGTGGCATTAGAGTGCCAGTTGTTTGTCAGAATCAAACATCCAGTTTATCGTTCGATTGACTGACAGTAGCAACAGAGCCAGATTGTTGCAAACTGCTCAGATAGTGTTACTACGCAATGATACATGCCGGTTACTCGGTCTGGCGAAACGTATCCTAAGAACCATAAGGCTGGAGCACGTAAAGTGCTAAAGACAACCCTAGAAGAAGAAGGTATAACGCGGTCTGACCCAGTGGTCAAGCAAGTTAAGGACGTTAGAATTAATTCCGGTCATATTCCGGTGGAACGATCAACGCCTTTGGTACATTCTGGTGCTACTTTGACCCAGCCTATCCAAGATATAGTATTCCATAATCTACCAAGACGCCGTTGGAAACCAGTTTAACAATCTTGGATAAAGATTCAGAGTTATCCACGATCAGAAACACTCTAGGAAAAGAAATCGGTAAAAGCGGAAAAACTCTGCATTCTGGCACAATTTCGGTTCATTCCGGTGATATTCCGGTGATAGAATCACCAACTGTCGGCGAAGGCTTAGCATTCTTTGCGGAATCCTCAGCCCAACCATCGTGCTTGGAAGAAAGATTTCGGATATTGGACATCTAGAAGGAAGGAAAGCTCTTTGAAGCAGAGATCTGAAGCATCCTAAGCAAAAACAACACACCGGAAGGCACACCATCCGGCGATACAAGTTCCAATAGTTCAACCAATCAACCTCAAGATACAGAAGGAAGGCCTAATACACTCACAATGAACGGACAACAACAGCAACAATAGTTATGTCAACCAAGGCCGCCTCCAACAGGAGTAACGTACACGAAATTCGGTGGATTCCCAGGAGATGATCCGGATGCTCACGTACGCACTTTCGAGATAAGTTATGCAGTTCTTAACCATCCACCGGATCAGGCATATAACGCCATTGTTTTTCAATCTACACTGGTCAATGAAGCAGCTAGATGGCTTACGGAATACGATATTAATCATTTCGGTACCTATGACGCAGTACGAGACGCTTTTCTGCAACGATTCAGGCTAAAGAAGAATCCCGTCGAAATCTTTGAGTTATTTACAAAACAACCGTCAGAAGGCAAATCAGACTGTCCAGGAGTATGCTACACTCTTTAGAACACACTTGCGGCAGATACCACAGGCCCACGCTAACTTACCTGATGACGTCATCACTCAGTGGTTCATCAATGGCTTAACCCCACAACTGAAGCAGATCATGATCATAAGATGTGTCGGAGCTATGACGCTGGATGCAGTCATTGCAATGGCCCTGCAACTGGAATCCAAAGTCGGTGGATTTTTAGAAGACTTGGAGTGGTTAAAAACAAACAAAAATATGGCTGAAGATATAACCAGACAAGTATACTGCATCACATGCAAAAATTCAGGTCATACTAGTGCCAATTGTGCACTAAATCAAACGTTCTGTGCTATCTACAACACTGCCGGACACACCACCGGAAATTGTGTCTACAACGCCAGAATACAGGGAACAACAACGGTCAATGTAGTTATTCAAGAACATGGACAGCCAGCGAATCACTATGTACCTCCGCAACTGAGAAACAATCAAGCGCAAGGATATCAGAACTACCGAGGATAGAGGAACAACAATTATAATGCAAACCGCTGGCAGAATGGACCACCACCGAAAAATCCCAATTTACCACCACGACGCTGTCATTTTTGTGGTGAATTTGGACACATTAGAAGATTTTGCAAAGATGCAGCTGAGTATGATCAAAGGAAGAAGGAACGACAAAACCCAATGGCCAACATGGTACAAATCACACCAGTAGAAACACAGACTGCTACAGTCCAGACCCAATCCGGTAAACAACTGCAGTCGGAAGCAGAAGTATTCGAACCAGGGATACGAGAACAATATAGGATGTATAACAAGGCTAGTCACTGGACCGCAATAGGACCACCAGTGTTCCCAGAACCTATTCCGGTGACCCAAGCTTCGTCGACAAAGGAAGGAACACAACAAAAGGAAGCAGGAGCGGAGCCATCATCAATAGTAGACATGCTAGCAGATACTTCTGCATCGACAGAGACCTCAAGTTCAAAGGAGCAGGACAACCAATCTAAACAGGCCTGGGAAATTTTATCCAAGGCATCTATCACCCTGCCTCTAGGCCAACTTCTGGCGTTAGTACCTGGGATTCGAGAACAGTTCCGGCAACAGTTCAGTCCGGTGCCGTCTTGTATTCCGGCGACAGCAGTAGTTCAACCGGAACCTGATTCTACGGTTGATCATTCAGTTCCCTTGATTACAGTATGGTATAAGAATCATAAGATTACGCAGGTATTGATTGATTGAGGCTCTGGTGTTAACATTGTGACTGCGGCATTATGCAAAAGGTTAGGATGGACCGAACTCGAACCAGTTTAATTCTTTGTCAGAATGGCAGATCAATCTAGAGTCCATCCCGTAGGACTTGTGCGGAATGTACCCATTACTTTACAAGGTACGACCTTCAAAATGACCTTTGTTATACTAGATCTGCCGGAATCCACTTTGGATTACAACCTTCTTTTCGGCCGACCTTGGCTGAAGCATGCGAAGGTAATACAGGACTGGTCCGCACAAGAGCTTACGTTCAAAGATGCCAATCGTAGATATGTGGTAAAATTAGATGCTATACAACCTTGCGAACTTCACGCCAGACCATATTTTGCTGAACCAGTCCACATGTTAGATGGACTATCAGATGATGAAGAAGAGGAATTTCTGAAGAATAACGCTGATTTAATGTCCTTAGGGACTGTTGATCTACAGTCCGTTATAGATAACTGAAACACTTCAGTTTGTACAATTATACCTATCACCAAAAAAGCTAAGCAAGAAGATACTATCTCAACACATGACGATGAATTACAACCAATGTTCAAGTCAACAGAGGATACAGAGAAACCTCAACAGTTTTATGTCCCCGAAGACCAGTTGACCACGTACAATCTAGGAGATGAAGAGCATCCGCGACCTGTAAAGATAAGGCAAAACTTACCGGAAACATTTAAAGCTGATTTGATTCGACTACTTCACGAATTCTCAGACATCTTTGCATGGGATTACAAAGATATGAAAGGATTAGATCCGCGCATCTATCAGCATAGAGTCATGTTGAAGCCTGAAGCTAAACCGAGCAAACAGCCCAGCTACCGGATGAATCCTAATTATGCATCACAGGTAAAAACCGAACTTGATAGATTATTAAAAGTCGGATTCATCGTACCAGTAGAACATGCTAAATGGATTTCACCAATTGTGATCGTGCCAAAGAAAAATAAGCAACTGCGAATCTGTGTAGACTACCGGAAATTAAACGCAGCAACAGTACCGGATCCTTTCCCGATGCCCTTTCTGGATACCATGCTTGATAGGGTAGCAGGACACGAAATGTATTCATTGTTAGACGGATACAACGGTTACAATCAGGTTAGGATGGCCGAAGAGGATACACCAAAAACTGCATTCATTACCAACTGGGATGTCTTTGCTTGCACCGTAATGTGGTTCGGATTGAGAAATGCACCAAGCACATTTCAGTGATGTATGCAGGAGGGTGCCGAGAGTACAGACTCTGTCTTAACCCAAACAAATCTGTGTTTGCGGTTTCGTGTGGCAAACTACTTGGTCATATTGTATGTGCACAAGGTATCCGAGTAGATCCAGATAAGAATTCAGCAATTTTAGAAGCCCCGGTACCCGCCACTCCAAAAGAAGTAATGCCTTTTATGGGTCAAGTATGGTGGCACGGCAGACACTTACGGTGGCTTGCTCATCTGGCTGTACCACTGAACAGACTAATCACAAAAACTCCCCGACAGTTGGAATGGACTCAAGAATGCCAAACTACATTTGATCGACTCAAGTATTTATTGACGCAGGCCCCAATCTTACAACCACCGGACTGGGACAATCCGTTCCATGTTTTTGTCGACGCTTCAGATATTGCGATTGGCAGTATTCTGATGCAGCAAACGCAGAAGTGGTTTCGCCCCGTTTATTATGCCAGCAGAAGGCTTGCACCTGCAGTGAAGAACTATTCTACTATCGAAAGAGAATGTCTAGGATTAATTTACTCCATCAAAAAGTTCAGACATTATCTACTAGGCCCGAAATTCACCTTCCATGTGGATCATGCTGCCCTCGTCTATCTAGTAAGACAGCAGCATTTAGGCGGACGATTAGCACGATGGGTGCTACTCTTGCAGGAATTCGACGATGAAGTCATCCACCAACCCGGAAATGCACATGCCTTAGCAGATTTCTTATCTCGCCTAGATTCCGGTGAAGCTTCGATAGGCATAGATGACATGACTCCAGCGATCTATAGTTCTGAGCCACTGCCCGATGAGACTACCGAATCACAAGCACCACCTACATATTATGATCAGAGTCTAACTTTTCTCACCGAAGGATGCTTTCCATCCTAGACAGCCAAGGCAGTCCGAAGGAAAATTGCAGTCTTTAGCTGTCGATTCCGATTAGTTGCTGGAGAACTATATTATGTAGATCACACTGGAATCCTACTTCATTGTGTTCCCCCGCATGAAATTAACTCAGTCATCACGATGGCTCACTCGACCCCTACTGGCGGTCACTTTGCCACATATTTGACTCACTGAAAAATTCTGCAAGGAGGTCTCTGGTGGCCAACTATATACAGAGATGTGGCCCAATTTGTCAAACACTGCGATAACTGTCAAAGGTCTGGACAACCGCTGCAACGACACTTCTTTCCCTTGCAGCCAGTCATGCCATTAGAACCATTTCAAAAATGGGGATTAGATTTTATCGGTCCGATCACACCTCCAGCAGTCTTCAGTAACAACAGATACATACTAACCTGTACAGACTACGCAACGAGATGGGTAGAAGCTTGGTCTTTACGGTCTGCTACAGCGGTTGCAGTAGCAAAATGTCTGCTGAATGATGTCTTTCCACGTTTTGGCTTACCACTGGAAATTGTCTCAGATCAAGGCACTAATTTTGTAAACAATTTAATGAAGGCACTTACACATTCGTTCCAGGTCACACATAAATTTAGTTCTCCTTATTATCCTCATGCCAATGGTTTGGCCGAAAGTACAAACAAATCTCTGTTGAATATCCTCCGGAAACTGATCATGGAAGCACCGGAAAGATGGGATCAACTACTACCTACAGTATTATGGGCATACCGAACTACCTATAAGGTAACAACAGGATTGACACCTTTCAAACTAGCTTATGGCTTAGAAGCAATAGCACCCATGGAAGTAGTCATCCCAAGTTTGCGTGTAGCAATCACTCAGAAGATGCTA
This sequence comes from Ceratopteris richardii, assembly GCA_020310875.1. Taxonomy (NCBI): domain Eukaryota; kingdom Viridiplantae; phylum Streptophyta; class Polypodiopsida; order Polypodiales; family Pteridaceae; genus Ceratopteris; species Ceratopteris richardii. The sequence continues at coordinate 73,693,201 of CM035435.1, forward strand.
CCGGAAGATTCGCTGACAACACGAATGGACGCACTCAGAGAACTTGATGAGCACCGATGGCTCAGCTTTTTAACCATGCGCGAAGTACAACTAAGGCAAGCCAAGACACACGATCGATATTTGAAGACTCCAATCTTTTCGGTAGGTCAGCTTGTACTCTTCTATAACGCAAAGTCGGATAGAGCAGCAAGAAAGTTCAAACTACGATGGTTCGGCCCTTTCAAGATCTCAGAACAAATAGGTCCGGCAACTTTTTGGTTGATTACATTGACCGGAAATCCACTTCCAAAAGTAATCAATGGGTCGAAGTTGCGGCCGTATCATCACGCTACTAGTCCGCAGTAAATTATTCGGCGGTGGGCCGCGTTTTGTGTAATCTTTTTCTTTTTTTTCTCCCTTTTTATAAATAGCCGTGTTTTGTAAAATCTTTATGTTACCAGCCGCCCCCTTACCAGTCACTCAAGCACGCATGCCAGCATGCAAACCGTATCATTCCCGCACCGCACAATGATACCCCCTTTCCCTCCCCACCATGTTGTTCCTACTTAACCCCTTCGGCAACGCCAAAAATCCCTACTGTGTTGTGTGTTAGTGTTCTCTGCGACCTCTTGCGTTCTGTATTCGTGTTCATCGTCTGTATCAGCACACGCCATGGAAGCGATAGCCAATTATGCTGCCTTCCACGATGGTATCCCTACTGAGGTAGGTGAATACCTGCGTTGCAGAGGGTTGGCCAACTTCGCTGAGTTGCCTTGGAACTCAGTGGAAGCCCATCCCTTCTTCGCGCAAATCATCCCTGCCATTGCCCAGTCCCCCGCCACCGAACGCCAATGGGTCTTCCCCTCGCTACCTTCCCGAACCGTCATCACCTTCCAAGCCTTCTCTGAAGCCTTTCGCCTCTCCTCGCAAGGCCAAGAAAATGGCCCTAGTATCCCTCTCGCCCGCATGACCAAACTGTTCCCCCAATTTTCGTCCAACGAATACACCATTCTCTGTCGCCCTGAACCCGAACAATCTGCTCTGCAATTCCTAGTCGCCATACTCAACCTTCAGAAGCGCACCTACAGCATCTCCCGCCCCTTCTATTCCGCCTTAGATTTAGCTGCCCGAGAACCCGTGAACTTCGCCTCGTACTTTTTCCATAGAATTCATAAAGAGTGTGTAGCTATAGTGAAGCAACTCAAAAAGGGAACCACCCCACGCTCTCGCCTTCCCCATATCATATCATTCCTCTTCCCAGCCATCCTTGCTGCACAACCACCACCCCAAGGACCGGTTCTAAGGCATGAAGAATCAGTACAACCACTCGAAGACGATGAAGACGAAGACGAAGAAATCAACCAGTTATTCCGCAGCAAAAGAATCAAAATCAGCTCATCAAAAAGCGGAGCACAAGGGTCCGTCGGAAAGGATCAGGACACCGATAAAGACAACGAGGAACAAGAAGAGACCTTCCACGACACAGCCACTTCAATACACAACGAATCATCAGCCGACCAACACGACCAGTAGAATCAAACGACAACAGAAACAGTCTCAACCGAAGAAGCATCAGAGCGACAGAACGACGAGCAGCAAGTTGTTGACGAAGCACTCAACACCCTGTTGAAGGTCGTCGAATCCACCATCGCCCACACTGCAGGTGAACACCAACCCATTAATCAAATAAACAATATTGAATCTACTGTTCCTAGATCACCACCAGTCGATCCTCTTCCCCCGCCAATTTCCGAATCCTCTTCATCCACCCTTAATTATTCACCCCCGACATCCCCCCAAATCCACACCCAAACCTCTGCGCAACCACACCACCCACTTCTCCTTCCCTCCGTTCCGGTCTTTTCCGAGCTTGCTGCCATGGGACAAATGCTTATTTCCCTTTCTCAGCAACTTCCAGTGCAGCTTAGCCAGGTCACAAATACGATTCGTCAAGACCTACAGCACAAGGTCGATCTACTAGAAGCCGACATCATCCCTCTCCAAGAAGAAATCGATGCCGTAAAAGCAGAGAATCATCAATTACAGATGCAATTAGCAGATCTCCAAGGCCAAGTTTCGGCACAACAAGCACTGATATAGCAACGGAATGACGCATTGGAGCAACTTGCCGCCAAAGACGAACTATTGAACGCAGCCCAAGAAGAAATCAGGGAACTAAAGATTGCGCTACATGAAAAGGAAGATATCAACACATCACTCAAAGAATTGGTAGAAGAAATGAAAGCACAATTGTAGGAGACAATCCAGAAGAATCAGGAACAGCAGCGAGAAGCAAAACAAGTTGAAGACGAGCTACGAAGAGCCCATGAATGCTTGGACGAGGCGAACAATATGCTGAGACACCAATTAACCAGGGAAGCCAAATACCAAAAGGATCTAGCAAATGCTCGCAGAGAACGAGATGCATACTCCAAAACTATCGAATTTCAGAACCAGCAACTCGAGCGACTAGATAACTAGTTGCGAAATCAGAAGGATCGAGTCACTGATATGCAGAAGAAAGTCACCGAAATAAAGACATCCCGGGATGCTGCATTATCCAATGAGTTTTATTTACAAGAGGCCTTCTTACAGACCCAGGCCGAAATTCTATTAACCCAAGCCATAGCTCTTAGCTCCGTTAGAATGGACGCTCAGTTATTAGAACCGACTACTCTAGTCCAGATGATAAAAACCATTAAAAAGAAAATTACCCGAACGTTTAGGCTCGCCCAAAGCATGTATTTAGAAGGTCTCGTAGCAGAACCATAGGAACCTGCGGGTTCGAGTCCACCATGCGTGCCAGTGTTAAACGGCCGCCAAAAAAGAACAAATGTACGATGACAGACGTCTTAAATGTAAAAGAACCTTTTTGAAATGCGCGTGTAACTAAAGATTCGCGCACCCTTGTAACAAATCCTTTATATAAGGCAATGAGAAAAGAGTGGTAGAGAGCCCGTTTTGGGAATTGTGAGCATACTGTTTGAATCTGTGTGTGTTGTGTCGATGAGGAGATTGAGCTCTGTTCTGTTCTGTTCGGATCTGTCTATTCGACTATTCTCCCTGTAGTGCAGAGTTACGACTCGGTAGTATTGTGTTGTGAATCTGTTTGGTGATAGTATATGCGGTTCTGGATTTTATCACGGAATAAGTGTTGTTTATCAGTTTTCTATTGAACAAGGGACTGTGTAAGGCTGAAGCGAACTATTTGCGTGTTAGCATTTTTTTGTTAAGTAACCAGGGTTGATACAATAGTCTGCGTTCACTATTGATTCCGATCACAGGAAGGACTCGTATCGGTAATGGTCTGAACTCGAGTGGAAACAATGATAAGTTTGTGACGAGTCGATTGTTGGTAGGAACTTGTTGCTTGAGTTTGGCATACGGTAAGTTTGCATACCTTCGAGTATAGCGGTCTCTTGTGTTATTGTTCGGTATACCTATCTGTCACGAAGAAGTGCATATTGAGTGGCATTCGGTTAATGAAGTTGAGTATTCTATTAGTTATAAGTCAGAACCGAACTACTGCTCTGTTGCTATAGCAGGTCTAGTCCGGAAGTTCTAAGTCCCAGTACGTCGAACAGTTATCAGTGTTCAGAGTCAAGTACTGAGCTAAGACGCGATAGAGCATTCATGATTGTGTGAGAAGTTGGGAAAATAGTACAGGGCCTCTGTCTAACAGACCCCTACCACTCCCAAGAACCCATGTGGCTAAGAGGTAGCTTAATATTAGTTATCTCGGTATTGCCAATTGATTTACCTGAACATGGAAGAGTAAAGATTGAACGGTTCGGGAACATCCGACTTTTGAAAGTGTTTTGAGTCTGAAGTCAGAAGTTTAACGACTAACACTCTTCTGTTATCCAACCATTCAAGAATGCATTCTTTACATCTAGTTGAAGTATCTTCCAATTCTTGGAAGAGGCAATACTAAGCAAAACCCTAATAGTAGGCATCTTTTCCACAGGAGAGAAGGTCTCTTCATAATCAATTCCCTGAGTTTGTGCAAAGCCTTTTGCTACAAGCCTTGCCTTATACCTGTTAATGGAACCATCAGAATTCTTCTTGAGTTTATAGACCCATCTTGAGCCTATTACCTTCATGGATGAAGTCTTGGGCACCAAATCCCAAGTGTTGTTTTCCTCAAGTGCTTCAATCTCTTCCTTCATTGCATGCTTCCATTCTGTTTTTGCTTTGGCCTCTTCAAATGATGATGGCTCCTCTTGGTTTATGTCCTGTGCTATGTAGATAGAATATCTAGTCACTAATGAGGTGTCAAACCCATATCTTTCTTGTTTTTTCTTTTCCCTGATAGATCTTCTTAGGCCATGATGTGATGATTCTGCCTCATGTCCAAGTTCCTGCAATTTTGCTTTACCTTTAGATTTCCATGCTTTGATCTTTTCCATATGAGATTCTTCATCATCCTCTGAGGTGTCTTGTTCTTCAATCTTTGGTTGTTCTCTACCAAGCTTTGGAAAATCTTCTTCAAGATCATATGGTAAATTGACCTTCCTGCATGAATCTTCATACCATGAATTGTTTTCGTCAAAAACTACATCTCCGCTTACCAAGAATCTTTTGTTGGTAGGGTTGTATAACCTGTAACCCTTTTGATTGTTGTCATATCCGATAAATACACACCTTTCTGCCTTTCGATCCATCTTGCCTCTAACCTGTGAAGGAACATGAGCAAAAGCAATACATCCAAAAATTTTACAATGATCTAAGCTTGGTCTTCTTCCATTCCAAGCCTCATATGGAGTCATGCCATCCAAGGATCTTAAAGGCAACCTGTTAATCAAGTAAGTGGTTGTAGGAGACATAATACCTTGATCCAGATATTGAAGCTTCCTTGTTGGGTCCCCATACATCTGTATGAACCAACTCCAAGAGATCTCCATGCATATAACCTTTCTTCATGAATGGTAACCTGTGAGACTTTCCAAATTGACATGCACTACACTTATAAATCATATGTTGTTTTGACAAATTAGGGAGTCCAAGTACACTTTGGTCCCTACAAATTTGCTTTAATGACCTTTCACCAATATGTGCTAACCTTTTGTGCCATACTTCCAATTCTGTGAGTGTCTGACTACCGTAGTTAAAGAGAGCAATGTTTCTAGTGTCTTGTAATTCAAATGTGAACAATCTACCTGTCTTTTCACCTTTTGCAATTCTTCTGAATCCTTGACTTGGATATTCAACAAATGCTCCTGCTTTTGTGAACCTGACTTGCAACCCTTTCTCTACTATCTGCCCAACACTTATCAAATTCTTTGTAATGGTAGGGACATAGAGTACCTTACTGAGTAGGTTGATGTTTCCATCAGGTGCTTTGACATTTCCTATTTTCTCCACAAGATGTCTTGTATCATCTCCTGTTTGTACCTCATGCTTGTTCCTTGGATCTTCTAAATCTGATAGGAGTGCCACATTTCCTGCCACATGATGTGAACAACCTGAATCTATGTAGAAAACATGCTCATCAGATTTACCTTGCGGCATAGCCATGTTCATGATCAATAATGAATCCTCTTTGTTTGTGTTTTTTGTGTAGTTATTGAAGTCTCTCCTTCCTTTGTAGCCTCCTTGATAGTTTGAATGATTGTAGTTGTTGTAGTTGCCATGATAATTGTTGAACCTTCCTCTTGAGTAGCCATAGCTTCCTCTATCGTATCCTCTGCCTCTTTGATTCCTGGAATTCCTAAAGCAATTTTCAGTTGTATGATTAGTTAGTCCACAAATAGAACATGGGTTGGAGTCTTGGGATCTCCCCCTGCCTTGTCTACCTCCTCTTCCTCTACCTCTGCCATGTCTTCCTCTACCTGCATAGCTTGATATATACCTGCTTCATCATCCACTTTCTTTGCCTTTCCTTTGTTATCTTTGGACTTGCTTTTATCAGTGTATAAAGCTGAAGATTGATTACCTTTAGAGCTTTCTCCATTTTTTATAAGGTTTGCCTCTTGAGTAAGTAGTTGTCCAATGAGTGTATTGAAATCAGGTACATGCATGTCCATGTACAAATCCATAGCTGTGGTGAATGCTTCCCACTTGTCATCTACCTTCAAGCCATTGATGACCTGCCTTACAATTTGCTCTTCTATTACCTCTCCAATGCTTCCCAACTGATCTGCTACGTCCTTGAGCTTTGTGACAAAATCAGTCACATTTTGTTTGGGAGCCTTCTTGAGAGTTGTGAAATCCAGCCATAGTTGATGCTTCCTAGCTTTGGTACTTGAAGAGAAGAAGGCTTCAAGTGCATCCCATACTTCTTGAGATGTTTTACAACTTCTAATGTGAGGCAAAAAAAAATCTGAGATAGAGTTGAGGAGATAAGACCTTGCAAGTGCATCCTTGGAGCACCATGTGCTCAATCTTTCTTGCTCTTCTTGTGTTGGTTGACTTTTGTTCCTGAAACTTGGCATAACTTCATCTCGAGCCACATAACCATATAAACTTTTACCTTGGAGATAAGCTTCCATTCTTAATGACCAAGCTGAGTAGTTACCTCTGTCCAATTTGTCAATTGATGAAGGAAATCCATCTGCCATGTTGTCCAACCTTGCTCTGATACCACTGTGAAGAGATGGATAGGTATGTGCTTGAAGATGAGAGGTGTTGCAAAATCTTTGATCTACACCAGCCAAATGCACTCCATGAGTGTATGGTGGGCCCTTTTAGCTTTCCAATGGATGTATTGGACACCCTATGTACTTGGAAGATCACTCTCAAAAAGATAGATCAAAACAGATAAGTTGGAGTTAGCTCAGAGGTGAACTTGCTATTTTGGTTCATACACTTGTCTAGTGTTTTGCATTATTCTCTAAGCACAACAGGAATTAACTTAATTCCTCTTGGGAAACTCTAGTTCACTTAAAGAGCTAACTTTCAAGAGTAATCTCATAAAAAATAATGAACCACACACTGAGAATGATGTTTAACAACTGATGACATCATCCCGATTTTCATGGGCTGCTACAATAATGAGACCAGGGAGCAGAAAAATGCACATAACTCAAAATATTAGAATCCAATGATTATGAAAATTTTTATGATTATACTAGAGAGTAAGCTGAATCCAACAAGCTTTAAATCATTGAGTTTGGATAAGAACAGACGGAGAAACAGCTCTAACAAGATGAGTAAAAAAAGTCAGGTACCTGACAGAGAAGTGAAAATGAACACACAGTGTTGACTTCAATTGAACATAACTGACGATTGAAACACCCAAATGAAATGAAAATTGGTGAGAATATATTAGAATTATAGAGCTCACTTTAACAAGTTAAATCACTGAAAAGGATGCACCAAGCTCAGAGAACCCATCTCTACAATCTGACTGAGAAAACTGAGAGATATGGCAGTGAGTAGTACACTTCACAAGAACATGGAAATATAAACTCAAATGATCATGAAAATGAAAGTATATTGCTTGTACAATACAATGGACTTACTGATGCATATGTGTGCCTTGGAATCACACCTTGATATGGCATAAAGCTCAGCTCTTGGAGGTCTTCACATAGGTCTCTCTAACCACGACTAAAGCTGCCATCTATTTATAGTTGAGTTTGGGAGGCTAACTTCTCTCAATCACTCTCCAATCAATTAGTGATTGATTTGATTCTCTACCTACTACAAATCATGAATTCGTGGCTCCTCTTTCCCTTTTTGATCAAGTGGACTCAACCACTTAAGATTCTTTCACTTTTACATTAAGTAAAGTCTTCAAAAGTTACAAGAGGTAGTTCACAAGTGAACTTTACATTGTCTTCATTTTAAGGCTTCTTCTATGACTTTGTGGGACTCAAGACAATACTTAGGCTTGTCATAGACTTGCTCCAACACCCCCCCCCCCCCTAGGGGGGGAGAGAAAGGCAGAAGAAGATCTCAACTAGATGAGGGCACACTAAGGATGATAAAGACGTGAAAGTGGAGCTTTGAAACCTCATGTAGTATTGCATGCACTGACCATTGACAACAAACCCTAGAACCAGAACAGACCCATCGATTATCAGGTGTCCATGTTGATTATGAAAGAAAAAAAATCTTGGTGAACACTCAAACCCCCAAGGAAAACCTAGTTCTTAGCACGTATTCTACTCTCACAGAGGAAGAGGTAGAGGTAGGGTTTTGGAAGTGGAAGAGGAAACCGTAACCAAGACCAAGGTCAACATCAGAATCATGTAGGAGGTAGATGACAATTTCGAGACAAGAGGAGCCAAAGAGGCCATAAAAACTTGCAAAGAAATGATTTTGGTAATAACACTAAAGGATGTTGGAATTGTGGTAAACCTTGACACTTTGAATGTGATTGCAGATTGAAGAATCAATGGTTCTCTAATCAAACATACCTTAAAGGTCGTAAGGCTCGATGGGAAGAGACCCTTCAAGAGTTTGATTGTGAGCTTAGGTATATGGAGGGAAATTTTAATGTAGTGGCTGACTCACTTAATTGCATGTCTCTGCTCAACGTACTGAGTTTTACTCATATCACTAGTGAGCTTGAGTCCATTAGAGGGGAATGTAGGATGGATCCTACATATTTTGAGATTTGGGAAGCCATAGAGAAAGGGGATCATGATACATGGGTTTCCAATAATGATGGAGTATCGACGGGTAGCCAAGAAGGATTAAAGTGGAAGAACTATGGTATCCATGATGGACATTGTTATATAAGGGTAAGGTGTGTGTCCCTAGAGACCTTGAGAAGAGATGGTATATTTTGTATGAGTATAATGACATGCTTATTATGGGACACCTAGGAGTTAACAAGACTTATGATCTTATTAAGACGTAGTTTTACTAGTCTAGACTTCATAAGGATGTCCTAGAGTATGTGCTTAAATGCACTAAATGCCAGGTCAATAAAGCTAAAAGATTGAGGATTCGAGGACTACTCCATCCATTGGATATTCTGAATGGGAAGTGGGAGAGTATTTCCATGGACTTCATAGTAGGATTACCTAAGATACAAAGAGGACTCCACTTTGTCTGGGTAATTTTGGATAGGTCAACCAAAATAGATAGATTTATTCTAACACGTTGTTGTATAACTATGGGTCAAAGTGGCCAAAGACATGGATTTTGAGGGTCCGAAACCATTTGGAGAACCCTTGGAGTCTATTAGGAAACCCTTGGAAAAGTGTCTCCAAGTGTATGGTTTGAACCCTTGAGTTATTTGGATTTATTTGCTCCCAATTGAAGGGTTTTGACCCTTAGAATTGATATTTCCTATGGGTATGGTAGTTAACCCTTAGGGTGGCCTCTCAAGCCTTGATACTTGTACATACAAGCTTGTGGGAAATCCTTTTAGAATCCATGTGAGGCCCATGTGAGCCCATGTGATTTCCAACGTTAGAAGGCCTTGGATTAGAATCCATGTGGAGAGGACATTTGGCAAGCTCTCCTCACATTTCCTCCCTTGGCCTTGAGGGAAAATATATGGGTGGAGTTGGTTGGGTGGATATGTGAATCTCTCACTCTTGTGGGTTTGGTTAGACTCTTAGAGTTGCTTAGGTTTCTCTTTTGTAGTAGTTGTTGTTTTACAACAGTGGTATTCAGAGCTGCTTGATACGTGAATTACTTCCGCGAGCTATCCCATCATCCTTCAATGCTAACTGTGTCAGATTCTTGAGCTGGAGTCTCTCTCTACCTCTATCAAAAGAGGTTTTAGCCCCCCGCTTGGGAACACTCATCTAGGGAAGGGAGGAATTGTACGAGAATGGCCCACACTTTACTCTTGTGGGTATGCGAATGCATGCACATAAGTGAGGAGTGGGGCCCATCCGTGAGTGCGAGCTTCGCTTCCTCCTTTGAGACATTAAGATAAACGAGCCTATAGATTATATGCCATCATAAAATGTTATAAATTTTGTAATATGTTGAACAATGCATTGTTGGAGTGTTAATTTATTAATGTATTAATGTCCTTTGGTGTTTTTGATATAGCAACTGAAGGTTCGTGAGGGCGTGAAAGCGTGAAAGGGCGGACATCAATAATTTGACTTTAGGGAGGACATCAATAAATTTGATTTATAATTTAGTTTGTAAATAAACCCACGTAGAAGGTTTCATTCTTAGAAATAGTTAGAAAAGTAGTGGTTAGAATAAGGGTCATTGTAGACCACAATTTATGATATTAAAAGCGAAGGATTTTTACAAAAGTCACCAACTTTTACTTTCACGCATTCTTTTCGAAGTCGCTCTCATATAACCACTCTTTTCGACGTAATAAAAAACTCCTATAAATACATGCACTCTGTGGACTGTCGAAACAGAGTGCATGGGGGGAGATTGCACCCAATACTGCGTTCAGTCTTGTCTCTTGGCGTCTCTATTTTTCAGTGTGTTTTCTGCATTCGTAACCTCTGTGTGCATGTGAGTAATATATTAACAAATTCACTGCTCAACGAACACAAACTAGATGCCAAGATAATAATCCAAAAGACCAAGATATGTGACATCAAATTTATTTTGCAAATCAATCATAAGCATGCCAATTTTCTCACCACATGACCTAGTCAAGAGAATGCCATCAACATAAAGAATCCATATAAGATCAGCCCCATCTTCGCATACATAAAATGTGCTTTCAATTGGACTACATGTAAAACCAAGAGAAATCAAGTGCTTATTGTCATACCATGTATGTGGAGATTTCTTCAGTCCATCTCAAAGTCTTATGGAAGTAGTAGACCATATGCTTTCGAACTTTGATCGCAAATCCAAGAAGTTGCTTCACCTAAAACTCTTCTTTCAAATCACCATTCAATAAAGCTATTTTTACATCTAATTGACACACTTTTCAAACCATGATGGGTAGCCAATGCAATCACAATATGAATGGCATGCATGAAATAGGTGTTTCTTTTGAGAATAGAATCCAACAATTGCATTGTGCTCATCCAATTTGAATAATCACATGCATCTCCAAAAGTGAGTGGCTCTTCATTACATGCAATTGCAATAAGAGATACATCCACAAAGTCACTTGATGTGTGACGAGCACTTGTTCTTGTTCTAACATTGAAAGAAGCGTTCAACTTCAAACCTTGCAATGTCTTTTGTAGCCACTTTGGTATAGATTGCACAATTTTGATACACGTGTTCCTCATGTAATATATCGTCAAAATGTACATCAAAAGTGGGCTGAATATCATGTTGATTTTCAGCCATGTGTGGTGTGTAATCATGTAGACTCATGAAAAGTTGTCCTAGCTAGCAATCATATGTTCTATGAGCACACTCAAGTGGTGGCTTGAATAAGCACATCAAATTGTCAAACCAAGATGTGAACCACTCAAATGCATAGAAGCATGTGCCCTTTTCTGAAGTTTAATGCATCCAATGGTCAATCAAACAAGTACTAAGAGTGAACCACCTCATATAACCGCCTTCTACACTCAAATATGCACCACGACACTTGTAATAATAGTAGACACAAGAACAAGGTTTTCTCTCGGCTTCTATGTCCAAATATAGTCAATAATGGATTCATTTTAAAGCTCTTGGCAAGGTGCATCTATTAAACTCCTATATAAACATTTTGAGTTTTTTTCACAAAGTTAACCGAGTGTGAAGTCATCTATCTACACTCAAGATGTTTAGATGTTAGAGAAAGAGCTTGTGTCTTGTTTACATGAATTAAAGGTTACGATTGATCCTTGAGTGGTAGTTGGGACTACGGGTAACACCTCGATTGGAAGGTGGGGAGGCTAGCAACCTCCCATGGGGAAGCCCAAGAAAGAGCCCCTAACAATAAAGGGAATAATCTATATTTTTTAGAAAAGAGTGTCGTCTCTTATAAGTTAGGGTTCATAGTGATTTAAATGAATCTTCTAAGAAGCCTCATAGTGGAAGCCCTATGAAAATGCTTTCCCTTTGAAGAACTTTTCTCTCTTCTTTTTCTTTGAGCAAACAAGAAAAGAAAGTTGTATTAATGATGATCAATTACATAAGATTTTCATATGGAGAGTGACATCAAAGAAAGTTGTATTGATGATGATCTATTACATAAGATTTTCATATGGAGAGCGACATCACTTCTATGGGTAGAGCACAAATAAGAGGGAGGAACACCCCAACGTACAAGGCATTAATACAATAGAGTCATACAACACAATAAAACCATATGAAATATGTGGACAAAATACAAAGTAAAGAGAGAGTCTCTCCATTTACAAGGATGATTATTTTTGACAATCTCATACAAGTGAGTACCATCTATAGGGATTGACTTGATACTTTGCAAGCTCATTGAGATTTGAACTGCGTGGATGTGTGTGATGGAATGCCTAGATGTGAGTGATGGAATGCCTGGATGTGTGTGATGGACTGCGTGGATGTGTGTGATGGAATGCTTCTTTTATTATTGTGTAAACGAATTTCTGAAGTGGACATGATGTGATTTTCTTTTTGTATTGTCTCATAAATTCTTAAAGTTGGAAACAAATCACTCTTTGCTAATTTGTTTTTATTAATGGCGTAAAAGAGCATCTGCATTAGAATGTGGATTGTGAGATATCTCGGGCGAAAACAGGTACAAAAGCAAAAACAAAAAAGCTAGCAAAGCAGAAAAAGCGTATCATGAGAGAAAAGCAGAAAAAAAGCTTTCCTTCGAGACGTATCGGGATGGCCGTAGCCCCTCAAGTCTCATTGTCAATCCACGTGGGCTAGGAGTTGATGAATGTGGTCCAATAATAAGCGCCCACGTGGCATGTAACAACAATATTCATGTACAGCTGCATGGTAACAATATGGCGGTGGCCTTGCATGCTTCCCCTGCGACGACACACAGAGAGCTAGAGAATGCTGGACACCGTCCCTCTAGGCTCTTCACGACGTTGTGCCAGCCTCGAGAGTCCACGCAAAGAAGAATATTTGCTCTTTCTCTTTATAAATAAAATAAATTAAATAAATATTTTACAATCATTGGTTTGATTACTTTTACTTTTCAGATCCACTCTTCGCTCTGTGTATGTTAGCTTGGTTGGATGGGCCTTTTGTCTCTTGAAGCAGGGGTGAAGGTTCGATCCTCATTTATGACAATACACCTTGTGGGTCTAAGGCTAGTGTAACCATGTTATATCATGTTGAAATCAGTTGTCTTTGGACAGTCCTCTCTTGTATCGCTTTCGGGTAGTTTAACCCCTCCTTTGTGAGATACGAGGAGTCCCATGGGTATTATGCTTGTTCACTTGTACAATTACAAAGCTCAGGGGAGTCGGCTTTGGCTGAACCTCCATCAAAAAAAAAAAATTTCCACTCTTCACACAGAGGAGTATAAGCATGGTTTCACAATGAGCGAAGGCACCAACATGTTTTCCATTTGGTTAATAGTCATTAATTAATATCCAAAGCAAAGCATTTTGGACCTATCATGCCATGTACCGACTTCCCCCCTCTAAACATATTGAACTTGAGCGGAACACAATGAATCAATGCTTCCATATACCTTTTTCAAAGATCAAACGATCATAAATTTCATATTGAATTGTTTTGAAGCCTTGTGTGAATTAGACTCAATCCACTCTAAAAATACAATACTCTTCATATACAACTTCTTTTATGAACAAAATAAAGGATGAAAGTTAGGACACTTTTTTCTTTTTCAAGGAAGTTCGATCATATAGATCCACTCTTTCGAATTAGTTTGAATTAATTTGAAAGGACAATGAAAAATGGACATAGCAACCATGAGACCTCGCTAATTCCACAAAGCAAGGGTTGTACCCTTAGCAACTACTAACATACAAAACTTGGTGGCTTGTGAAATAGATAATTATTAATTTAACATCTTGCTATCCAAGTGGTGAAAGGTGTTAAAGTCCACAAGGTTGAACTCTCATCCCCAATCTTGAGAGGTGAAGGGCCCAACCAATTCACCTAACGTGCAAAGATGATCTTCACATCGAGGCCTAATTTCTGAGACATTGAAAAAACTTCCAATCATGTGCGTACACGTGGCTTTAGGAGAAAGGGCATGTTGTCCTCAGCTGGCACCAAAAAAAAACACATTGGAACCTTTTTATGTGAAGTCCATATGTGAAGGCGGCAACTTGTACGCAGTTCAAGAGACTCGCCATGATTTCACGTTTCTACCGTGGTTCAAATTGTTTTCGTGAAGCTTAGAAGGCCAGCCTGTAGGTGAACCGTGAAATGACGCTCTTCGAGTGTTGACCATCCTCAAAAATAACTCGTACAATGGCCATCAAGTTCCATGACGTGACCGCTGAGTCGCTGACGGCAGACAAATGCAATAAACTGCCTTTGATGGAGATCGATTAATGAGACAGCAACCTGTAAAGACAATTATCGAGTGTTTTACAAGTCAAGACAAGAAACGTGGATTTTCTGGTCTATCTACGCCCTCTTACAGAGAGATCGTATTTTCCTTGGTCTTTCATCGCGAGTGCGTACTACGACATTCATTTTACGTCGTCGTCGGTCATAGCTCACAGGTATGCAATTTTTTTTCAGCATGTTTGATCAACATCTCCTATGCGTTCATGTACATAGTCTCTCTGTTTGTGTGTGTGTGTGTGTGTGAGAGAGAGAGAGAGAGAGAGAGAGAGAGAGAGAGAGAGAGAGAGAGAGAGAGAGAGAGAGAGAGAGAGAGAGAGAGAGAGAGAGAGAGAGAGAGAGAGAGAGAGAGAGAGAGAGAGAGAGAGAGAGAGAGAGAGAGAGAGAGAGAGAGAGAGAGAGAGAGAGAGAGAGAGAGAGAGAGAGAGAGAGAGAGAGAGAGAGAGAGAGAGAGAGAATATGTTATGAGTCTCATTCAGATCTTTATTTTAGATTACTG
>CM035435.1:73712991-73715491 GCA_020310875.1 Ceratopteris richardii
ACCTACCTACCTACCTACCTACTACCTACCTACCTACCTACCTACCTACCTACCTACCTACTACCTACCTACCTACCTACCTACACTACCTACCTACCTACCTACCTTACCTACCTACCTACCCTACCTACCTACCTACCTACCTACCTACCTACCTACCCTACCTACCTACCTACCTACCTACCTACCTACCTACCTACCTACCTACCTACCTACCTACCTACCTACCTACCTACCTACCTACCTACCTACCTGACCTACCTACCTACTACCTACCTACCTACCTACCTACCTACCTACCTACCTACCTACCTACCTACCTACCTACCTACCTACCTACCTACCTACCTACCTACCTACCTACCTACCTACCTACCATACCTACCTACCTACCTACCTACCTACCTACCTACCTACCTACCTACCTACCTACCTACCTACCTACCTACCTACCTACCTACCTACCTACCTACCTACCTACCTACCTACCTACCTACCTACCTACCTACCTACCTACCTACCTACCTACCTACCTACCTACCCTACCTACCTACCTACCTACCTACCTACCTACCTACCTACCTACCTACCTACCTACCTACCTACCTACCTACCTACCTACCTACCTACCTACCTACCTACCTACCTACCTACCTACCTACCTACCTACCTACCTACCTACCTACCTACCTACCTACCTACCTACCTACCTACCTACCTACCTACCTACCTACCTACCTACCTACCTACCTACCTACCTACCTACCTACCTACCTACCTACCTACCTACCTACCTACCTACCTACCTACCTACCTACCTACCTACCTACCTACCTACCTACCTACCTACCTACCTACCTACCTACCTACCTACCTACCTACCTACCTACCTACCTACCTACCTACCTACCTACCTACCTACCTACCTACCTACCTACCTACCTACCTACCTACCTACCTACCTACCTACCTACCTACCTACCTACCTACCTACCTACCTACCTACCTACCTACCTACCTACCTACCTACCTACCTACCTACCTACCTACCTACCTACCTACCTACCTACCTACCTACCTACCTACCTACCTACCTACCTACCTACCTACCTACCTACCTACCTACCTACCTACCTACCTACCTACCTACCTACCTACCTACCTACCTACCTACCTACCTACCTACCTACCTACCTACCTACCTACCTACCTACCTACCTACCTACCTACCTACCTACCTACCTACCTACCTACCTACCTACCTACCTACCTACCTACCTACCTACCTACCTACCTACCTACCTACCTACCTACCTACCTACCTACCTACCTACCTACCTACCTACCTACCTACCTACCTACCTACCTACCTACCTACCTACCTACCTACCTACCTACCTACCTACCTACCTACCTACCTACCTACCTACCTACCTACCTACCTACCTACCTACCTACCTACCTACCTACCTACCTACCTACCTACCTACCTACCTACCTACCTACCTACCTACCTACCTACCTACCTACCTACCTACCTACCTACCTACCTACCTACCTACCTACCTACCTACCTACCTACCTACCTACCTACCTACCTACCTACCTACCTACCTACCTACCTACCTACCTACCTACCTACCTACCTACCTACCTACCTACCTACCTACCTACCTACCTACCTACCTACCTACCTACCTACCTACCTACCTACCTACCTACCTACCTACCTACCTACCTACCTACCTACCTACCTACCTACCTACCTACCTACCTACCTACCTACCTACCTACCTACCTACCTACCTACCTACCTACCTACCTACCTACCTACCTACCTACCTACCTACCTACCTACCTACCTACCTACCTACCTACCTACCTACCTACCTACCTACCTACCTACCTACCTACCTACCTACCTACCTACCTACCTACCTACCTACCTACCTACCTACCTACCTACCTACCTACCTACCTACCTACCTACCTACCTACCTACCTACCTACCTACCTACCTACCTACCTACCTACCTACCTACCTACCTACCTACCTACCTACCTACCTACCTACCTACCTACCTACCTACCTACCTACCTACCTACCTACCTACCTACCTACCTACCTACCTACCTACCTACCTACCTACCTACCTACCTACCTACCTACCTACCTACCTACCTACCTACCTACCTACCTACCTACCTACCTACCTACCTACCTACCTACCTACCTACCTACCTACCTACCTACCTACCTACCTACCTACCTACCTACCTACCTACCTACCTACCTACCTACCTACCTACCTACCTACCTACCTACCTACCTACCTACCTACCTACCTACCTACCTACCTACCTACCTACCTACCTACCTACCTACCTACCTACCTACCTACCTACCTACCTACCTACCTACCTACCTACCTACCTACCTACCTACCTACCTACCTACCTACCTACCTACCTACCTAGGTACGTACGTAGGTACGTACGT
>CM035435.1:73737991-73760491 GCA_020310875.1 Ceratopteris richardii
TTGTAATATGTATCATGTGGCTGCAGTGCTGCACTGTGTACATACATGCGGACAGAGGATAGTGGAGTCTGGACAGGGGCTGGTTCATGGACTTGTGATTGCACAAACATGTGGCTACAATGTCTCCATTCTCTCGTGTGTGAGCTCTTGTCATACTAATCAATACATGCACACATGTATAATCTGCCTGCACATGTATGTGTCTGCACATATGTGCATTGTGGGCCATGGCTGCACTACACACACATGCAATGTTGGCTGTCGTAGCCTCTACAGAGTCCAAACGACATACGTGTAACGTGACCTATAAGTACATAGTACATACCTGTAGGCTGTGGGCCTTTGGCTGGCTGTTGATGGCTACTATGGACTCTCGGCTCCCGTTCGATGGTACCCTAGGCAGAGCTCACGATGGTCGCAAGAAAAATCGAATGCATCTCGATTGTAAACCTTCAATTTTTTCAAAAAGTTTTACTCAAGCAGATGCTGCCGTACGGAAAGTTTCATACTTCAATCGGGCTCGTACGTTTTCGTACGTACGGAAAATTGTCCGTACGCGTACGAAAATAACTATGCATATATACATACACACACATATATATACATACACACGTGTGTGTGTATGTATGTGTGTGTGTGTATATATATATATATATACACACACACACATGCACACACATACATATATACACACACACACACACACACACACACACACACACACACACACACACACACACACATATATATATATATGTATATATATATGTGTGTGTGTGTGTATATATGTATTATACATATATATGTATATACATGTATGTATATATATCTATATATATACATACATATATATACATAAATATACACACACACACATATATATACACACACACGCACATATATATATATATATATATATATATATATATATATATATATATATATATATATATATATATATATATATATATATATATATATATATATATATAGAGAGAGAGAGAGAGAGAGAGAGAGAGAGAGAGAGAGAGAGAGAGAGAGAGAGAGAGAGAGAGAGAGAGAGAGAGAGAGAGAGAGAGAGAGAGAGAGAGAGAGAGAGAGAGAGAGAGAGAGAGAGAGAGAGAGAGAGAGAGAGAGAGAGAGAGAGAGAGAGAGAGAGAGAGAGAGAGAGAGAGAGAGAGAGAGAACCTTCCAAAGGCCAAACTTGGCCTATGAGACAAAACCATGTACAACCGCAGTAATTTTTGTGTAGAAATCAAAAGGAAAAATACAAGCTACCCAAAATTGTGTAGGCTGAAAAAGGCTGAAAACAACAAAGGATGGTGTACCCGGTAATGAAGGGGTAGTGGGGGATAATGTAGTGGTACATGGGGGGGGAAGAAGAGTGGCTCTGATTCTACAGATAATGGCCACCTAATACAGGGGGGACCTGTGGGGGAGTGAGTGTGTCTACCCTAACTGCATATGATGGGTGGAGGTGGGTGGAGTATGTGGTACATCGGCGGCAGTGTGAGTACCCCCTTAAGGAAGGCTGTCCAAATGATGGTGGTGTGCCTATGCTCCATCATGTGGTCATGGGCTACCATGATGCATGAGATATCCTCATGGTGTAGTCTTGGTCATCGATACCCAACCATACATGGTCGGCGTCTCACTCTTTGTGCCACTGTCGGCTTGAGCATGAGCCCTATGCCTCTGGGGGGCTGGTCCGTTTGATGTGGCCCAGCTCGCTGAAAGAACTGAGTAATAGTCTGCTGGGCACTCGCCCGTGTCTGATGCGTGGGCTGTTGCATTTGCTCTTGTCTCTCATATGCCGCCATGAGAAGCGTCCCATCCTCCGCTGGTCTTTCAAGAAGGATTACTTTATACTCCCATACTTCGACTGTCTTGTTATCGTTGATTTGATTGTTCACGAAAACCCACTTTAAACTCCCTCTCTTAGACACATGAAAAAATACTTGGTTTCAATGGAATCTAATGCTCAAATGATGCCCATCATATGAGTTAAGCTTGGTCTTATCTTTGATTTATGCCATGGCCTCATTAATAGAGATCCATTTTGTTGGGTTTCTCTTGTTTGCATAAGGGAATGTTATTTGTGCCTATGGCAATCATCTTTCTCTCTTTCTTGTTGACTAACGAGATCTTCATTTATTCTTGCTCCAAAATAAGTGATTTTGAGCTTTAAACATGACACAATGAACTCACAAATCCTATCATAAAGGTTAATTGTTTTCCAATGGTCCCCAACTTACTCAACAATTCACTCATCCTTGAGACAAAAATGTAGGGACCTAAAGGATAGCTACATCCTTGTCAAATCTCCTTTTGTAAACTTCTCCATTTCGTAATGCCATAAAAAGAGTTAACATTAGGTTTCTATGTTTTTTCCCCCCGTTTAAGAATCTTAGCTTATGTGCTTTACAAGTATTCACACATCATAGAGATGTAACACATGTTTAAAGAAGATTGTGGAGAAAGACTAGTATAGGAATACTTTTATTAGCCCTTTAAAAAGTAGCCACTACATCTTTTTAAACATATGAACATCTTCTACATTTAAAACGAACATCCTATTTTTTGAAATAACTAGGCAAATTAAACTTTATAATGAAGATAAAAGGAATTTTTTTCACATATATCAAATGAGTATCCATTTGCAAGTGAGTAGAATTCTTTTGGCTTATTTGTTCATGCTTAAATATTTCATATAGCTCTTTTGTTGCATATAATGATTAATGTAATCAAACCTAAAAATATACAAATTAGAATGTCTATCAAGTCCTAATAGCTAATACCTAATACAAATAAAGTACTATTGTGCAGGAATTTACTAGGATTAATGATTGGAAATTCTCTAATATGCAAGAAACTGGCTAAGATTGATTCCACTCGACCCTGGTTAGAGCAGAAGCTGAGCTTAGAGTGGCAAAAGAAGAGATAGGTCGAGAGCATTCCTACAAGAAGTGATCACCTACTGAAGTAAACTCCAACGAGTGGAGTAGGTAAATATGTATGAAAACCCTCTCTCCTCTTTTCTATGCAAAGCTTAGCTCTACCAACCTTGCATGTCCTTCTCTAGTTCCAACTAAGCTTACAAAAAGCTCAATTGAACCTACTCTAATATCAAATTGTTAGCCTGGAGATGCACATGAATAGAATACATAATGAAACATGCACACATAAACAAATAACAAATACACAAGATACACAAAGCATTGCAAAAGTTACTATATGGTCTAATGAATGATAATGATGTGCAAGATGATGGAATGTTCCAAAAACAACAAAAGAAATATACTCACAACTCACCAGCGTCAAAGAGAGCAAATGGAGGGTAAGGGAAGTAAAGCTATGAAGAGGTGTAGGCTGAATATAGAACTCCAAAAGCATCCTCTCAAGAGAGCATGAGTACACTACTCCAAGACCTCCAAGAGTGAGAACACACTTCAAGTTTAAAGCGTTGACCACCTCCTTTGCATGTATGTGAGAGACCTAAATCTAAAATTGACCTATGATACAAACTAATCATAATGTTCTATGAATATATTTGTAATCTAAAATATATACAGTTTAAGATTTAACGTGTCCATTTGTTAATTATTTCCTATAATTCCCTACAAGATGTGTAGATGGTCATATGAAATAAGTTTGCTAGACCAAAACCTCTTCAAAGATGCTACCGTTCAAGGACATATGAGGGGATTGATTGCAAATAGGTATTGCACTTTTGGGGTTATATGAGGCTGTAAGCTCCTTAATGCCATTTAATTCAAGTTTAAAGTGTAGACCACCTCCTTTGCATGTATGTGAGAGACCTAAATCTAAAATTAACGTATGATGCAAACCAATCATAATGTTCATGAATATATTTGTAATCTAAAATATATACAGTTTAAGATTTAACGTGTCCATTTGTTAATTATTTCCTATAATTCCCTTCAAGGTGTGTAGATGTATTGCACTTTTAGCTGGCTCTCCCCAAAACCCATGTGGGAGATTCACAGTGGATGTGGGGCTATATGAGGCTGTAAGCTCCTCAATGCCATTTAATTCACAAAATTCTGAAAACTCACAGCTCACCCCCATTGTCCCATGTAAGCATTTCAACTTTTTATCTGTTTGGGTAGTCACAAATGCATGGAATCAGCAAGATCAAGTGAACTGTGTCATTCTCAATGTGTAGCTAAACTATTAAAATCTCTGAATATCAGAATGATTATGCTTTTCGATGTATGCTAGTGAATGTGGAGACTTCGCTGGTAGAACTGTTGCAGAAAGTAGTTCCAGTGGTGTATTTCAATTCCTAGCATAGTAGTAGTGTTGATTTTCTACTGTGTTTCAAATCCTAGCATAGTTGTAGTGATCTCCTTTGAGTATTGGCTTCTCTCCCTGAGAAGGGAAGAATAAAGAATTGTCTCTTTCTAATTTTTTGCAAAGGTTCTAATCCTTGTATGCACTGCCGTTCTCATACGCAATCCTAGAAATTGATGTCTTCTGTGTCCAATTTTAAGCCTGCATTAATGGGATTTGGATAGCATTATTTTTATGGCAATATCATTCTCGGAGTCATATAATGATTCATAATCAGCTGTAAGACAGCAGAAGTTCATGGAAGTATTGTCTACACTGTAGTCTGTCTCGTTAGAGATCAAACTCTGTAAGTCATGCCATGTTGCAAACCATGATTTAGAAGGTACTCTATAGAAATGCTATTTGGTCCTGCTAGCTAAACCAGATGATTTGGCTGGATAGTATGTTGGTGAAAGATAGGATAAAGGTCAAAGGTAAGGAAAGAGCTGTTGAGTATGATAGATGCTACTTTGCAGCTCCCTTGAATTTCAAAAGATGAGTCACTTGGTTCAAGGATCTTCTAGCTGTGTAAGCATATGAATGGTGAATCCATTGATATGAAGGTTGTGCATATATTGTGGTGATTGGCAAATTTTGTTCTTGAGATGTGCTCTGCTGAGGTAAAGTTTAAAACCCTTTTTTCCAACTCTGTATGCTTGCTGTGCTGATTCTCTTTCTTGTATTCAGGTGGGCGATGTGTCTTAAAGATGGATCATCATTGTGTATGGGTAGCTACTTGTGTGGGCGCACTCAATTACAAATTTTTTTTACTTTTCTTGGTGAGTCTTTATCTGTACAAGATTATGTTGAAATTAAGTATCTGATTAAATGTAATTATCTAGGGTTTCTGAAAATGCCACATGTTGGTTGCAGCTTTATACATTTCTTGGGACTCTGTTAAGCACGCTTTCACTCCTTCCTCCCTTCATTGATTATTTTAAAGATATTGGGCAGCACTCAAACTCAGCCATCAATTTAGCTATGACATTTCTTGCATTTGGTAAGTGTAGTCAAAGCAGGCTTTCAGTTTGTGAAGAGTCTCTCAAAGATCATGAAATCTGCTTGTTGATGTTGAATTGTGATGTGGAGTTTCATATGATATTTCAATTTGATTGCCGATTTCTGTTCTGCATTGATGGTACATCTTTTTAGGATAGAAAGGTGTGCTGGAACCTGTGATGAGGATCGCATTAGGTAGGCTTTGCTTGCTTCTAGAGCTTTTAATACTATTTTATAGATTTGCATTTGGAGTTTTTGTAGTGTAAGTGAAATACTTTTGCATGTCAAGCATCAATGTTGTGATTCTATACCTCGTCATGTAATAGAGCCTAAGAAGAGCAATATCTTGTACAAATCTCATGCGACACTAATATATCTTGAGAAAATATCAAAATTTTCTGTTTGCAGTGATGTACTATGTATTTAGATGACGTTCATGGAGTTTTCTTGCATGATATTTTGATGTTCAATGCATGACAAGAATGAAATTAGGCTGTTTGCTCATACATGCTTTGGAATGCAATGTTGCATCATTATGGATGATCGAATATCTGTTCACAAATCTTATGAATGCAATAGTTTGCTGTACTCGAATAATTTCTCTAATTCATTTATTTACAGTGCTGAATGTTGCCTTTGTACTGAGTTTATTGGGCTTTATTATTTTGCATGCCTCATTGGTGTTCAGCAATACCACAACAATAGAGGTACACATTTCTCTGTATGCTAGTTTTCTCAATCATGAGTTGATTCGACCGTCTGAAAGGTGTGGCTACATGTTTCAGGCTCACGAAAAGAAGACCAGTGTGAGATGGAGATATGACATGGGTGTACGTCAGAATTTTGAGCAGGTTTTTCCTGTTTGAGAGTTTCTTTTTGAATGTCAGAAGCCAACTGAAGCTTTTGTTCAATACATGCATTGATTGATGAGTTCATAAAATTTGATGTGCTGTGTTATGGTTACACTCCTTAATTTCCATGTGGCCAAAGTTTTACATATAGCTATCTGGTTTTACAGATTGGCAGAAGTACACACATACCTTATGAACTGCCCATTGCTTTCTTTTTTAAATCATTTTGATATTTTGAAGTGAGTTTGGCCTCTGGCACCCCTTGTTGTACTTAAATGATTAGGAATGAACATGGCATTGTGAATGGGCTTAATACTATGGGACCCCCATGTATCCCACAAACCAGGGACATACCAGTGCCCAAAGGGCAACTGATTTGCAACCTGAAAACCACTCTGGTCGTGGCCCCAAGGCTCCAACTGTTTGTGGCCTTGAGTTCTTATGTGCTTTGGCTAAAGTCACAACTTTCTATGCAGGGCTTGAACCCTTAAATCCTTTAATCAAAGGCAGTGGCCAAGCCTGCTTGATTGATAATGGCTGCTTTGGGCATGTCTCACCTAGAGCATTAATTTTTCTTTATTTTGAAAATTTCATTTGCAGGTTTTTGGTGCTTCAAAACTATTCTGGGTAATCCCAGCATACTCTCAAAGAGACGTTCAGAACATGCCGGTTCTACAAGGGTTCAATTATCCAGTGCGGCCTGCTTTTGAGGAACAATATTTCTGAGTGACACAATGTCCAGACCAGGAAACGAGTTTTTTTGGGCATTTCAGGACTAAGATTCTAGGCTCACAGTTGTTGCAGGAACAGCTTTTAGTCTATCTTTCAAAATTTGCAGTACATACAACTATTAGATGAAAAGCATGACTTGTGAGGAAGTATGATGTCAATGCAACAACCGAATGAGCTGCATTTCTGGTGAATAGCCTCGTCACTACTGGGCTTACATTGACTGTAACAGGGCCTTACTGCTTTTTTACTTTCATTTTTCTAGTGATGTAGACAGTCACTTGTGAAGACTTCACATGTCCCCAGTCCGTTTGTATCATCGCATTCCTATTTCTGCTGCTGTTTCTTTGTTCGTTATATTGCCCATTCTAGCAGTGCTATGAGCAGTGCACAGCAATGGTAGTATATATATCCCTTCATATAATGCCCTTGGTGATCATGTATCACAGGGTTGCCATGACGGCTCCTGCTGCTGAAGCTTCACAAGAGCATCTGGTTAGTTGTATTACATAGTTTCTTTTGGGAAGGCTACTACCAACTTTCATTTGCCTCAGTAATTTCAATGAGGAAGCATGGAGTTCCATTTGTATTTCACACAATGGACCATGGTACTTGTATTATGTGATTTTATTTGGTGTTAATGGCAGACATGATATGTGCATGTTCTCTTAAAAAAGAAGGAATTGCACAAAATAAAATCTTGAGTGGCATCAGATGACTATTAATGGCTGTTGCCATGAATGAGTTCAGTGGTTATGAAAACTTTCTGTACCTGCAGTGATGAAGAGTATGGGAGCTCCCCGGTACTTGGTTTGTCCGAAGCGGTTTCTTTAGTTTGTCTGAAGCAGTTTGTTTAAAAATGCTGTTAACTTGGGAGGTCGGTGAGAGATTTCACATTGGGAAGCCAAAACAAGAGAATAACAAGGATAAGGGAATTCTGGAGTTTGTTTTTGTCGTCATTCTGCTGACATGCACACGCATGCGTGCATGTGCAGGCGCACGCGCGCGCGCGCACACACACACACACACACACACACACACACACACACACACACACACACACACACACACACACACACACACACACACACACACACACACACACACACACACACATGTACACACAGACGTGCATGCACATATATGAGTGCGCATGCACATGCTTGAACACACCCATATGTGCACATACACATCTATCCGAGGGGGTCCCAAGATTTTAGTTGTCTTTGGTAGTTTAAGTGAAGTGGCAAGGCAGCAGCTCTGTTTCTGTGGACGAGTGTAGATGAGAAATCTGAACATTGTGATTGCATCACAAGCAGATTGTGTGCAGAAATTATGAAAAATAAGGTTTTGCTTTGTGAACTTGAGAGATTGTGGATGTGTTTTGCCCACCATCCTGCAATCATCATGATGGCTTAGTAACAGTGCTATGCAATTCATTTCTATACCTTTGGTGATATGTTCCATGCTATTGTTTGACATTCACATTCATTTACCTTTGGTGATATGTTCCATGCTATTGTTTGACATTTCACTTTTAGTGTTATACTTGCCTTCGCAGAGATTACTTCTCCATTGTCATGATCAGGAACTTATGATTGTGAATCAGATTCCAAGCTCATTGTTGTCAATTTATTCTCTACTGTGGACTTCTGATCACCATTCTTAGCCTTCAGGTATTTATTAATGAGGTTCAGTGACTTGAACTCGGAAGAGAGCCCTTTCCTTGAATTGGGTTATCACTTGACTTTCTTTTGGCGTCATCAGGCCTAGTTCTTCACCAGACATGGTTAATGACCTTATAAATATGTGAAATTCCATTGTCATGCTCTTTGAGGCTGTTGTGCTAGCCATTGTATTGAATTGCGGCTTCGAGTCTTTCTAATGATTATTTGAAGCATATTTTGTGGGTGAGAAGAATAGCCACAATGACTGACTTCCACTCTGGATTTGTGGTGTTCTGGAGGACCTCAAGTATTGCAACTCTCTTCCCTCGTAAGTACCTTGGTTTAAGCTCTTTCTCCATAAAGTTTTCTGACTTTTGAGTCAATCACAGAGGGTGCTTAAAGGGAGAGGGTTTCATCGGAGGAGATTTTAACATAAAGAGGAAATACTTAGAGGAGTGGGTGTCAAAGCTTGGGTTCAATTGGATGATTTTGAAATTTCGAGGATCTAATCTCACTTCTCATTTTAGTGGATTTATCAGTTTTAGTTGTGCAGTATTCAATCGGATGTTTTGGAGGCAATTCCATTCTCGACTAATCTTGCTTGGGGCTTATATGCAAGTAAATTTGAAATTAATTGATGTCTAACAGATGGAAAGTCTTTGTGGATTCGCAAGAGGACGTTGCGGAGCAGTTTGATATATGTATAGAGATCACGAAGGGTTTGGCTATTGACGTTGGTACCATTAATATGTGACCCTCTCTTCGCCCTCGTTCCGGTTACCAATTGGACCCTAAAGTTCGGTGGTTAGTCAAATGCTCAAATTCGTGCTTGGAACATGCTTAGATGGAGTGACTTGTTTACTCCCGATCGGTTGATTCATGTTAGGGAATTCGAGCAGCGTGCGAGAGGGTCTGACATACTCTTAAGAAAAGGGTCACTGGGTCATGGAGAGCATGATGAGAAAAAAGCAAAGATCTCCTTCAAAAGGGGCGGCCTAAGAAATGTTTTACCCTTCTTAAAGCCGTTTGTGAAAGAAGGAGAGCTCGTTCTTCATATTGATCCATTAGAAATAAATGCGGATCCAGCTAAACAACTTTGTATTTGGAAGGAACACTATGAGAGTATCTTTGCTGACCTTGATGGGAGGGGCCATAACTCTTGCATGTGGGTGAGACATCTCGTTAGGCTTTGGCGGAAGCTTATTGGAGTGAACCAACCAATACAATGGTTTGAAATTCGCCTTGCATGTCAGAAGCTTAAAAGGTATTGAGCCACCAGAGGGGATGACTTACCACCGAAATTGTTTAAGGTTCTCCTCCTTGACAAGGAACGATGGTCTGACTCTTTGCATCCTAGCATGCCTTTTGGTGAGACCATGATAAATCTTGTTGAAAACATATTCGAGAAAGGGATCATCCCAAAGTCTGCGCATGGTCTCTTAAAATTATGGTCTCTGTGCTAGTGAAGAGGCCTATCGAAGCTCTTGAGGCTTCTAATTTTTTTAATCGAGACTAGGTTGGATTTTATGCATGTCATGAGTGCATAGGGCAAGTCATTTGCATGCAAGAAGTTGTGCTCCAATGTACTGCGCATAAGCTTTCTATGTATGCAGCTTATATTGACTTCAAGAAACCATATGACACTGTTCCATCAAGCGCTGTTTCTTAAACTTGAGACAACCGACTTGAGACATTGAAAATTTTCCATGCTTTATACGAGTTCTCGAAGGTTTGGGTTCATGTGGAGAGACATCACTTTAGCGAGTTAGTCTCAGTGCTACAAGGCGTCCCGAAGGATGAGGGAGATCTCCTATCCTCTTGAATGTTTATATTAATGGTATTCTAGATCAAGGGGGTGACACTTGGGGGCTTTATACCCGGTATTGATCGACTTAAAGGTTTATTGTTTGAAGATTACTTGATGTTATTTGCATACATCCCAATTGAACTTCATAAATCCTTGAATATGATCAAGGAGTGGGCGAAGGTATAGGGCATAGAGTTTGGGGTGGAGAAATGTATAGCAATGGTGTTTTTTGGCAAAGATGATGAGCTAGAGGTGCTTAGGGCTTGTGGTTTGTTGCGTAATGGGGAGGATTCGAGTGGAGGAGAAATACACATATCTTGGTGTGGAGGTTGAATCTAAATTTTCTATCATAATGATCATCAAAAGTCGAGAAGAGAAGGGAAGGAAGAGCCTCTTTACTTGCCAACACATGTTGTGTAACCATTCTTTCCCCTCACGGATGCGGCTCTCAATTTTGAAAAGCTTAGTATCCCTCGTGGTTACATATGGTGCAGAATTGATGGAGGCCTACAAATAGAATATGTTTGGATCTCTCGAAAGGTTGGTACCAACTGGAATGTGAATGATTTATGGTAAGGGTGCACGATCAACTTTGGCGGCTGCGCCCGTGATGCACAGAGAATTCCATATCCCACCATTAGCAGCTTGTTTTGGGGGGATGAGAGGTCACCTCTTTGGGAAGTATCTAGATAGTCCCACTTAGCTTAGGGACGTTCCATGAAAACTGACGGATCTTGATTCCAAAAGTGGACGTGGATTTCTCGAACTACGTAAGGGAAGGAAAGGTATATATATGAGTCTGGATGGGATATGTTTAGATATCATGTCTAAGTGAGGTGGGAACGATTGAATCATTTTTGTCTTGTTGGTTCCCTATCTGGATATGATAGTCTCTCACGAATCAAATGGGTCAAGGCGGAATCTTGTTCATGGTTTGAAGATATGGCTGCTAATTGGAGATATTCGGGCTTGAGTAATACACTCTTGTTGATCAAAAGCCTCTTCTCCTTTCTTTGGTGTAAGGTAAGATCTTATTGACAAGACATCTGAGTGACATTGTTGACGTTTTGGATTATACATGATGATAAAATCAAACCTAGATAGAAAGTTACTCCATCAAGATTGCCTTCTATTAAGGATGCTGGTGGTCATAAAGTACTCTAAATTCTCATGATCTATGTACACAATAACTTTATGAAATACTCCTCCTAGATAGTGATACCAAGTATCAAACACATCCGCTATCGCAAGAAGTTCTTTATCATGGATTTCATCATTAATCTTTGGAGGAGAGAATTTCCTTGAATGTTATTCAACTGGATGTAGGTGTCCATCATCCCCATGTTGGGATAGGATCGTCCCCAAGGTAAAGTTTGATGCATCCGTGTCTAGGAAAAAAGCCTTGGTAGAATCAAGGTGAGCTACAATTGGCGTAGTAGTGAATGATGATTTCATGGTCTGGAAGACTTTCTATGCATCCTCGTTCCATGATAATTCTGTGTTCCCTGTAAGCTTGGTAAGAGGTGTTACTATCTTGGAGTAATCTCTGATGAATATCTTGTAAAAATTGGCGAACCCTAAAAAACATTGTATATCTCAAACACATGAAGATGGTTGCCAATCAAGGATTATCTCGATCTTCTTAGGGTCCATAAAGTTTTCTTTCTCTGATACAATTTATCCTAAAAGCTCCTCTTCTATCAAATGGAAAGAGCACTTCTCCAATTTTGCATATAATTCTTTTTCTCTTAGTTTCTCTAAGACTATCTTTACATATTTGTGATCCTCTAGATTTTTTTTTTGGAGAATATCAAGATATTATCAAAGGTATATTACCACAAAATCATCTAAATAATCTTGAAAGATATCATTCATTGTATGCTAGAAGATAGTTGGAGTATTTATGAGACCGAACGACATAAATACATATTTAAAATGCCCATATCTTGTTCGAAATCTTATCTTTTGTTCCTCTCCTCTGATCTTGACAAGATTGTAAGCTCCTCGAAGGTCAATCTTCGTGAAGAACTTTGCTTTTCCATAACATTCCAAGAGCTCTGAAATGAGTGCTAGAGGGTATCTTTTCTTTATAGTGACTTTATTCAACCCACGATAGTCTACACACATTCGGAGAGTCCCATCCTTCTTTACAAATAGAATAGATACTCCTGCTAGAGAATTTCAATGTTTGATAAATCCCTTGGCTAGATTGTCATCAATATTCTTGCATAATTTTGTAAGATCCTTTGGCGATAGTCTGTAGATTGGTCCAAAGGGTGGTTGTGCTCCCTCTTGAAGTTATGTGGTGCAATCATAAGGTCTATGCTTTGAGAGGATATCTGCATTCTTCTTTTCAAAAACATCTTCAAAGCCTTGATACTGATTGGGTAGCTTCGTTGGATCATCTTTCTTGGATTCTTGAGCTGATACAACATAGATCATATATGTCAATTGCTTCCTTATTGCATGTATAAAGACTTTGGCTCCTATATATATCACGTCCTTTTGGATATCTTGACATATAGTTTCATTCTTTTTCCAATTAATATTTGGATTATGTTTCTTTAGCCAGATCATTCCAATGATAACAAGATTTATTGGACTTGATATTACATTATAACATATGTGGGGATCATGATCACGAAGGTGTACTCTTAATGGTGTGGTTTCCTTGTTAATATTCTTAGATGCTAGAGGTAGTCCATCCACTACTTCAGCTACTATTGGTTTGTTCTTCTGAAGTACTGGAATCTTGTGTTTCTTAACCAGTCCTTTATCAATGAAACATGAGGAGGCTCCTGAATCGACTAGGGCGGTAAGGGAAAGGGTCTTCTTAGGCAAGATCAATTTGGCAGGGGCAAGACATGTTTCTATGGTTATTGCTGGAATTATTAGACACTTTCTTATATCATGGTCTGGTTGTATGGTCTCCTTTATAAGTGGACTTCCTCGTTTCCCTACTCTACAAGGGTGACTACAACTTTGGAGCTTGTTCTCATCCATCTGCATAGGTTTAGGCATAGGTTCTTCTCTAAGAGTGGGTTGGAAGGGTTTCCATTTGTGAAGTCTACTTATTTTTCTTATTTCCTTTCAAAAAAGAGGTTATCACATTGAATGGCTTGGGTGATGTATTCATTCAAGGTCTTAACCTCTAGCATGGTGAGCAAAAGGCTTTACATAATCTCTTAAACCCCATCTAAATTGGCTCATGAAATAATCCTTATACTAAGTTATATCACATATCAACTGCTTGAATTTTGATGCATAGGTAGAGGCAGAGCGGCTACCTTGACGTAACTCTCAGAGTTTTGTTTTTGCCACTCAACTCTTGTATTCATCTCTAAATGTGGCAATAAGCTCTCGAAATAACCTCCTCATAGTCACGAAGTACTACCATGTCCTTGTCCAAGATTGGAGCAAACCATAATAATGCTTGACACAGATCAAAGCTCCAATAAAACGGACCTTGGATGCATCATCAAGGTATCTATAGGGCTGATACAGGTGTATAGTTTGACTTATTGCAAGAACTCATGGAACTTCGTGCGATCACTATCAAACTTTTGTGGCATGCAAATTTTGTGTTCCTTGATGAAGTATGAATGAGGATGTTGGTTCACTTGAATACTTCCTTGATTTGTTTAAAGATTCTCGATTTGTTCTTGTAATTCTTGGATGAGTGCACCTATATGCATGGGATGCCCCATCTAGACTTGTGTTTGTTAATGAGTTAGGTCCTTGAATTTTTGTTGTACACTTTGAAGTCATACCCCAATCTGTTCATAAGTGTTGTCCATGATTCGTGCTCTTGGATAGAAGCTGGTCTTGCCAAAATGTTAGGGGAGCACTAGATTGTGCCCTCTGAATAGAATAGATAAGATTTCGGAATAATACTTATGATTACAAGATCACCCACATAGGAAAAATAATATAAGAATAGGTAAGTGATATAAGACATCCCACAACTTGGGACTAATAAGTATGGATAACATAGGTACTCCTTAAGCTTCCTAGTCTGGCATTGGCAAGACTGAGTAGATATGTAGCAAACCCCTCTTATATAGGTTTTCAAGGGTAGTTCATCAATGGCAGTTACAAATTGATGATGTCATCAATTTGAAAGATGATCTTTGGATATCATAATTAAACAAGAAGATGGTCATTCATAGGGTTTTGACATGTTCCAGACATAATGGAAGCATTACTTTCTCCATATTTTGAACCAATCATGAGATATAGAAAGTCACATGGAACTTGAGGTTCAGGATGGTTTTCTTTGTCCATGATATATATGATGCAAAATCCACCCCTTGTAGCCAATATAAGTTCTTAAACAATGCCATTTGTTTATGCATATCCTTTTGCTACCAATTGTGCTTTATACTTGCTTATTCTACCATCAACATTATGCGTCACCTTGTAAATCCACTTGTAGCCTATGCATTTCTTTCTTTGTGGAAATGGAACCTATCTCCATGTTTCATTTGCGTAAAGTGACTCATCTCTTCATCCATAGCTTTCTCCCAATTTGCATTTCTAATTGCATCTTCAAAACAAGAAGGTCAAGCATATTGTATTACCTTATCCATGCAAGCACAATGACGAGCCATGTAGCTATCATATATTAATTGTTGTCTTGAATTCCACAACTTTCTAGATATTATTGTTTGTAGGTCTTTGTCTTGCATATGCCTTTCTTACTCTTGGAGTCTCCATAGAGGACAATCCAAGTTCCTCATCAAGGCTCTATTTTGAATCACTTGATTCTCCATCAATATCTTCAAAACCTATAGATGTTTTATTATCAGTAGAAATCTTTTCTTCACCTTTCTTGGATGCATTGTTGATGTATTATGATAGTGATGCACCATGGTGGATTCTCCTTTTTGAGAGCTCCATGACAATACCCTTGCACTACAAAATTGAGCTCCAAACACTACACAGAATATTCTGCTTAGGGTCTATAGAATACACAAAAAACTTTCAATACACAGAGAGCATGAACATAGATTTCTTAGGTGTCACAAAAGTGGTCGAACTTATAGTCAGTGGCTGACTATTCCACTATGTTTTATTAGAAAAAATATACAAAAAGTGTTCGATGGCCATTTGGCCTTTCACATGGACACTAATGGTGACAATGTCCCACTGACAACCAATATGGCCAAAGTGACTATGGAAGAAAAAAAGGAGAATGATAAAGAATACTTGAGTGTAAGTATACAATTTATATCTCCCACTTGATGGGTATGTTACATAGTATACAAGTAACTATGTAAGATCATGAATCTAGTAAACCCCATCAAGTGAAAACAGTGTCGAAAGCTATCTTCTAGTAGAGCTTTAGTCAAAGCATCTACATCATTATCTCAAGTATGAACCTTTTCAAGAATAATGCACTAAATGTCTAAGAATTCTCTAATGAAGTGATACATAACCTCAATGTGCTTGGTTTTTGCATGATAGAATAGATTCTTAGCCAAAGAAATGACACTTCGACTATCATTGAAAAAAAAAGGTACATGCTAAGGTAGACCCATATCACAAGCAAGAAGATGCTTCCTTACATGCATCACTTGCTGCAATATACTACGCTTTTGTATCACATAATCCTATTAGGAGATGGTTGAACCACGCCTTAAGAGAGAGGATTAGGAAGTAATCCTCAACCATGGCTTTTGGAGCAAGTGGTTAGCCCATCACACTCCTGACTGGAAGGTTGTGAGTTTAATTCCCAACATTGGTATTAGAACCTAGTTGAGGAACTTGGGCAAGATGGAGGTAAGAAGCCTCAATTGTGGGCACTTGGGAAGCACTGAACTACGGGTGAGTCTGAAATTGACTAAGAAAGAAGATGCATGGGCATTTGGGTACCAACGAAGGGTTGGTCCTAAATAGGTCCATGTGTTGGAATTTGAGGCTAGTGGACGTGGTCAAACATGGAAAAAGGCCCAAGTTAGATAGAAGGGTCCACAAGTGAGAATTAAGGACAATGCTCAATCTAAGAGGGAATGTCACATAGTCCTATTAGGAGATGGTTGAACCATGCCTTATGAGAGAGGATTAGGAAGTAATCCTCAACCATGGATTTTGGGGCAAGTGGTTAGCTAATCACACTCCTAACTAGGAGGATATGAGTTCACTCCCCAACATTCGCATCAAAGCCTAGTCGAGGAACTTGGGAAAGATAGAGGTAAGAAGCCTCAATCGTGGGCACTTGGGAAGTTCTTGACTACGGGTGAGACTGAAATTGACCAAGAAGGAATGAGCATGGGCGTTTGACACCAAGAGAGGGTTGGATAGGTCCAAAAAAGGTCCATGTGTTGGAATTTGAGGCTAGTGGAGGCACTCAAACATGCAAAAGGACCCAAATTGGATAGAAGGGTCCACAAGTGATCATTATACACTAATGTAGACTTTTGATTGTCTACACAACCAACATAATCAGAATATCTGTAACCAATAATGGACGTCGTTCCTCTGCCTAAGAATAGACACTTGTCCTTAGTGCCATTTAGATATCTCAAAATCATCTTGATCACTTCCCAATGATTCTTGCCAGGATTAGACATATATTTGCTCATAACTCCCACTGCAAATGCAATGTCTAGTCTTGTAGCTACCATAGCATACATGTGACTACCAATAGCAAATTGATAAGGAATTTTGATCATGAATTTCTTTTCCTCATCTGATTTGAGGCAATCATCTTTGCTCAATTTCACATATATAGGTGTACTCAATGCCTACCCTACATATTAAACCTGTGAAATACTTTGGATATGTACGCACATTGAGATAAGTATATGAATCTGTTACTCCTATCACGAGTAAGCAATATATTTGGCATCCCTCAAATCCTTCATATCAAATATCTAACTTAACTTCTTTTTGAGAAATGATGAGTCATCAGAGGACTTCCTAACAATCAACATATCATCAACATAAAATATCAAGCATATCAAGCTGCCTTATGAGCATCTCTTTATGTAGAGACAATGATCCTCATTGCTTTGAGAATAGCCTTGAGATTTCATAAAAGCATCAAAGTTTTGGTACCATTGTTTAGGGGACTATTTAAGTCCATATAAGCTCTTCTTCAACTTACAAACTAGCCTTTCTTTGCAAAGAAATAGATAACCCTTTGGTTGTTCCATATAGATATCATCTGTAAGATTTCCATGCAAGAAAACAGTTTTCACATACATTTGGACTAGCTCTAAGTCCTCCATTGCAATGAATCCAAGAAACACGCACCGGGTAGTCATCTTCATCACTCGAGAGAAGATTTCCTTGAGATCAACACCATGTTGTTGCTTGAAACCCTTCGCAACAAGTCGTGATTTATACCTTGAAGAAGCAATATCTGATGTGAATTTTAGCTCATATACCCACTTACATGGCAAAGCTTTCTTGCCCTTTGGCAAAGGACTAAATCCCAAGTACCATTCTTGTGAATAGAATCCAACTCAGTCTTGATGGTGTGCTCCCACTTGACATGATCCTCAATATGCATGGCCTCTTTGTAGCAAAAAGGCTCACAAACATCTATTAGCATAACAAAAACCAAACCTAGAACATATCTATCAAGTGGATGCGAGACATGCAAAGCATCTCAATGGTTGTTGAAGAGGAGCATTTATAGACTGATTTGATTGGAAATTTTATTGAACACCGTGAAACATTTTTTTGCATGCTAACTAGAGGACTAGTATCCTCAAACACCACTTTTCTCACTTCAACCTCCTTAATGGGTTGTTTATATGCATCTTAGACTCATGGAAAATGATATCATCATCACTTCTGATCACTGACCGTGTTTCAAGATCGCATAAGCGATATTCGAATTCGACTTCTTGACCATATCCAAGAAAATGCATTTCTTTGACTTATGGTCCAAATTTTATCTAAGATTCTTGGGTATATTAACATACGCTTCACACCCAAAGACTCGAAGATGATCATAATATGGTGGCTTGCCGACCCATAACTCATGTGCCGCTTTCACACCTTTGGTAGTACTAGGTGAAAGGTTAATCACATGAACTACATTCAATGCTGCTTTTGCCCAAAAGTCTTGTGAAAGGTTTGCATGATGCAACATAGAAACTACTCTATCATGAATTGTTCTATTCACCCTTTCAGATGCACCATTCTGTATTGGGGTATAAGGAGGTATAAACTCTCTACGAATTCCTCTAGATTGACAAAAAAGGCTAAATTCATGTGAGGTATACTCAACCCCATTATCTAAACATAAAGGATTGAGCTTCGTTCCCTTTTCAATCTTGACTAAAGCATGTCATTTTGTAAAAGTAGGGAATATCTCATCCTTCAATTTGATAGGATATACCTAGACTTTTCTAGTAGAATCATGTATGAAAGTGAAAAAGTGAAGGGAACCACCTAATGACCTTATGGAAATAGGAGTGCACACATCTATATGAAGAAAATCTAAACGTTGAATTGAACAGTCAATGTGCATCTTACACACATTCCTAGTTTTCTTTTCATATTGACGATACTCACAAAATGAAAAGTCAGAGAAAGATAAGACAGGTAAGTAGTCAGATTGAGAAAGATTGTCCATTCCACTGCGAGTTTTGTGGCCCAAACGGCCATGCCAAATGCAAGCCATAGGCTGTTCAATAACAGCTAAAAGTGTTTTCTTTTCATGACACAAATAAAGGATAAAGTGAGCCGATTTTGCTTCACTTTGACATGCGAAAGGATTGAGCATAGAAAACCACCTTGTAACCAAGATCATCAAGTTGACCAATTGACATCAAACTGTGTGATAATTAAGGTACATGGCATATATTATGCATAATGAATTTTGAACCATCAATGAACTGCACAACCACATCTCCAATCTTGAAAACATCACACTGGTAAGAGTTAAGAGTCACCAAGTCTCACAGTACCAAGAGACTTTGCTGTATAAATAAAGAACCATTCTCTAGTGTGATGTCATATGGAAAGAAGCATCATAAACTAGCAGCCACGTGTGGGAAAGAGAATCAACCATAGGAGCTTTAGTGGACATAGTATTGTCAAGTGTGAACACATCAACATCATTAAAAATAACATTAATTTCTTCAATCTTCAAAGTCAAAGCGATAGTTGTTTAACATGTCCATCAACATCTTGCCCTTTACCTTTTTCATTCTTTAACACTTATAAATCTTTCTTCATGTGTTCTTTCTTATGACAATAATGGCATTTGATATCCCTCTTTCTTGATTTACTTCTACTCTTATTCCGTTGACTATTCTTTTCCTTGTTATTGCTCTTGCCCAACCTCCCCATAGGAGATGTATGCTAGTTGTTCATAGGTGCTCGATAAGCCTAGTTGGCTTCTTTCGGTTAACCGATTATATGTATTGGATTCAACTATTCACTATGCATGTTTACAAGTCGATACTTACAATTTTATGAGCTTTTGGCATTGGCCGTGTGCTCATTTTGTAGAGGAGATGTGGGTAAAATTTTTCCAATTTTTTTTCTTTCAACTATATAGTGGTATATTTCACTCGACACACTCATTGATGTGAGCATATACAATCTCACATAATCCTTCTGGTTGGTCATTATTGTTCATTAATCTATTTTTCTTGGGAGATTATTGATTTTTTTCCAAAATCTGACACTTGGTCATCCTTTTTTTAGCTTTAGTGATGTTTGGACTATTTTGGCTCCATTTTCATTCTAGTCAGCTCTCTACCATCATGGCATTAAAAATCTCATGCACATCTAGTGAATCTAGGTCTAATGCCAGTGTTCCAAGAAGGAGCTATAATTTGCAGGGCAAATATCATTTTGAGATCCAGAAAATTAATGGCACAAACTTTTCTCTATGGAAGAATCAAATTAAAGATGTGTTGATTCAAAGGAGACAATGGAAGCACAATAAATGAAATCTCAAAGAAGCCCATTGATATGGATGATGTGAAAGTG
Source organism: Ceratopteris richardii (assembly GCA_020310875.1). NCBI lineage: Eukaryota > Viridiplantae > Streptophyta > Polypodiopsida > Polypodiales > Pteridaceae > Ceratopteris > Ceratopteris richardii. Next base: position 73,758,355 of record CM035435.1, read on the forward strand.
TAGAGGAGATTTGGAAGAAGTTATGCAATACATATGAAAACAAAATGAAATCAGATAAAGTGTATTTGATGAGAAAGTTACATGTCCTTCACATGAAGGACACAGATAGTGTTCTTGCTCATCTAAGTGAGTTTGATGCTATATTCTCTCAATTACAGGCTCAAAAAATGGAGATGGATAATGAAATGAAAGTAGTCTTGTTGTTATGCACCTTTCCATCATCATGGGATACATTTTGCATAGTTATTAGTAACAATGCACCTAGTGGTAAATTGTTCTATGATGGCATATATGGAGCACTCTTGAGTGAGGAGATTCGTAGAAAATCTATGATTTGCACTAAGAGTGGAGATGCATATAATGTTCATGATTCTTACCAAGGAAAGAATCAACATTAAAGGCTTTATGCAAAACCGTAACCATTATATCAATGACCACATGGAATACATAAGTGGTAACCATAGAAGCATACATAGTGTGTATGTGCTCAATATATGTAGTAAAATGGCATTGAAGGCTGAATCCATAACCAAAACACTAGCCAAAAACACCTGCAAGTATCTATCAACTCTTTTCTTTAGGCTCAAAAACCTGCATAAACTTGTAGTGGCCGCTCTCACCACAACTGAAAACCTTTCAAGAAACCAATAGTTTTACTAGTGTAGCTGAAAGCACAACCCCAAAGCTGAATATTCATTGATGAAGAACTGCAAAGAACACTCTTCTTGATGCTCTTGAACCTATGTAAAGAGAACTATGCATGAAAGCACTCCAAAATGGCTCCAAGAATCACCACAAAATTGCCTCAAAACAAGCTTTCAAAGCAAAGAATGAAGCTTTCAAGGCCCAGAACATATTCAAGATAATGTGAACCCTATTCTTTCCTCCTCTTCAAACACCACAAGAGTGTAGCTTAGTGGCAAGAGATTTTGGATTAAATGAGCTTTGAGGGAAACAATACTGGGATGGGTGATCTCTCGAGAAGTACTGGGAAAATCTGTCTTCCTTGATCATTGAGGTCCTCCCTCACATTTAGCCAAAAACACCAATGATGACTTTAATGACTTGGATGACAAGGTATGCCAAGATCTATGGCTTAATCGTAAGCCTCTGCGGGAGGGTCCTCCCTTCACTCACACAAAAGCAGCAAAGATTTTGTGTCACAATGCTCTGATGCTAGTGAAATACTGTGATGGGGATGCACCATAATGGATTCTCCTTTTTGAGAGCTCCATGATGATACCTTTGCAGTACAAAACCAAGCTCTAGATGCCTCACAAATTACTCCGTTCAAGGGCTAGAGAATACATAGAAAACACACAATACATAGAGAGCACGAACACAAAATTTCTTAGGTGTTACAAAAGCCATCGAACTTATATCTGTGGCTGACTAGGCCACTATATGTTTCATTAAAGAACATATAAAAAAAATTTTATGGTGGCTATTTGGCCTTTCACATGGACACTAATGGTAACAATTTGTGGGACTAAAATTTCCACACAATCTTCGATTCCATGGGTTTGAGTTTGAAATATTGCTAATTGACACATCTGGTCCGCTTAAAACTTGAGATTGTGCACTTGAGTTTTCAGCCTTTTCTTTGTCATTTGAGTCAATATTAAGTCCTTTTGCATCAATATAATAGTTTGCCATTTCATCAAACACCACATCTATGCTTACCTTCACCTGACATATGATTAGGTTGTGGCATTTATATCCATTCTGCTCAAGAGAGTACCCAATGAACATACATTTTTTGCTTTTAAATCAAGTTTCATCCCAAATCATCTAGAACATGTACATATGCAATACAACTGAATACATTCATATGTGATAATTTTAGCTTTTTACCTATAAACTTCTTTTTAGCTGTAACTTGATGGTCAACAATAGTCGGAGTTCTATTCATGAGGTATACAACAATGTGCACAACTTTTGCCCAATAACAATGAGGTATATTTTTCTCAACCATCAAGGCTCTTGCTATTTATGCAATATGTCTATTTTTGCATCCAACAACACCATTTTGTTGTGGTGTATGCATGAATGAAAATTGCCTTCGAATTCCATGAATTTTTAGAAAAGTATTGAATGCATTTGATATGTATTAACCTTCTCAATCAGATCTTAATGT